>VZSF01008169.1:1127029-1393545 GCA_013398295.1 Chionis minor
CCCCCCCCTTTTTTTTAAACCTATTGCCAAAGCCAAGTTGTTTCATTTGAAGCTGTCTTATTTTTGAACTGGAAGTGGTGATTAAAGGTCTTTCTGTGTTCACCACCTTCTCGTCACTTGTGAGTTTATTAAAATTTTGTTGTATTTTTTTATCCAGATACCACCTTTTCCAGGATAAGCAGTCATAATTTATTTAGATGCTGTTCATGCAGGAGCCAGTCCATGCCTTTGAGTATCCATTTTACCTTTATTTTTCTAATTCTGCTATAACCCTTGAAAAATTGGGGAATAGAACTGTATTCAACATGTACCATAACGTGGCTATATGTACAGAGTCATAACAATGCTCTTTGTTCCTCCCAGTAGTTCCTAAAATTTGGTCTGTGATTTTAATGAATATTGAACACTGGTTTATTCCTTCATAGAGCTATTGGTGGTGAGAGGACTTATATCTGGAATTTATCAGCTTAACTGATTTGTTACAATCCGTTAAAAATTTAAATTAAAACGTTTTCTGGAAACTCCAATCTATTAAATTGTCTATAGTTGTTAATCTGAAACTTTCAGATATATTTCAAAGATACTATCTTCTAGAACTTGCTTTATGGACCTCAGTTTTGACCACCTGAACTGTTTATGTGCTGAAATTTTGCCTGTACTTTGCAGGTCAGGAAAACCGCTACGTACTTGTCACTCTGCTCAGCTCCTCAAAATGTTAATACTGAGTGATTGTATATGGTAAGCAAGTATTTTTCAAAGATCTGCTTTCAGGTTTGTCATTTGGACAGTGCCGGATAACACTTTTTCTTCTGCGCAAATAGCTTTTTGCTAGTCAGCTCTGGATTTCACACTGGCCAAAACCCATATACTGTTTTGCATAGCTACTGCTTCCGAGTAATCAATTATTTTAAAAGCAAAATTTTAATTAAGGTGTTGCTAAAACATGAAGTAAATATATAATATGGCTGTGAACCAGAAAAAGCAGCTATCGTTCTGCATTGTCACATCCCCTGCAGTGTTTCACATTGGTATGCTGGAGAAAACTTGTACAGGCAATTTGGGCATTTTTATAAATCACAATTTAGGCTAGAAAACTAATTGAATGAACAGTGACCAGCTATATGATCAATTCAGGCAGGAGTCCAAAGAAATTCTTTGCCATTGGATCAGGCTGGGAGCCCTGTTTTTGCACAGGTGCAATTTTTTTCTTGTTTTTATGGGGCTTAAATCAGTCTAGAAGTATGTAATTTTTATGTAATTTTGTAGTTCTTCGCTCATTTGTAAGCAATCACAAAGATCGTGGGACAGTTGGTGATTAGTATTATGCTGCAATAGGTAATGCAAATAAATAACTACTGGGGCTTTTTTTTTCCTTTTATCCTACAATTTGGGTGCTGCTATTCAATAGGACGGGTAATGTGGTCCTGCTTTCCCATGCCGTGAGTAATGCTAGCTGAAAGGTCGCAAGGTGCCTAGTGTCTCAGCTTTACTTAAATTACAGTAATTGGAATCAGAATCTCACCTCCTCAGAACAAAAATAGCGGAATGGTTACTGAAAACGGCCTGGTCGTGAAAGCTGTATGCAACTTTAAGATGCGAAATGCATGAGTCTGTCTCTTAGGCCATGTGCCTGATTGGGGATTACGGTGCCTCAAGTACTAGAAGATTTAGCAGCTTATATACCCTGCTGAAAGAGAGTTTGCTGTCTGTATTTGGCTTTACAGACAGAGATTAGAAATTACCCGGTTCAGGGCATTTGGAGACTCACTAAATATTTTCCTTTCTGCTCATAAATGGAATCCTAACTATCAGGAAAGGTCCATATTTTAGGTTTTTGGAAGGTCATTATCAACAAATGCAGTATTTAGTATTGAGGAAGTGAGTCTTTTGAGTATCCCCGATTTAACCTATGACTTGCTTTTACTTAGCACTTTTATCATGAAATTCCATCCCCTCCATAAGGGGAATGTTGGAGGTTAAACTTGTCTCGTCAGGTTAAACAGTGGCATGATACTGACAGTTAAAAGTACTCTAAAAATTGAAGAAAACTTTTTTTAAAAAAAACAAAGGAGTTCAAAAGAGGCTTGGAATCACTGAAAGAACCCTCATTCTGCATTTTCCTTGAGTTTATTTGGCCAAAGACTGATGAGCCACCTTCCCTCCTGTTTCTAGGGGGGGCTGCTTCCCACGAGATGGTTTGCTGCAGGAGTAGGATTCGTCTTAGCCTAGAAGGGCTCGTCCAGCACGTGGCTTTGATTCTCTGGAGGTCAGGCTCCAATACACAGGATTCTGTGGAAAAATGTCCAATACTCAGGCTAACAAAAGTTGAAAGCTGGTTGCAAAGGAGCAGTGGGATTTTAAAGAGAAAATTGTCTTGGAACTGTGTGATATTGCTTCTCGTATGAGACACTGTCATCCGTCGCTTATACACATGACACCTTATGCACCCCTCCAAACCGATTACTCTTTGGATGCGACAGTGGCGTACACCTGAGGGAAAGGAGATATATACCACATTATCTAACTGACCTCCTCCGTGAGTTTAGTAACTGTTTATGTAACAGTCTTAATTTAAAGCAGCGCTTGTGAGAATGGCTGCTTGGACTGCATCTGTTGGATGTAAAGGAAGGTAGAAGGAACCTGAGAGGATGAGAAAGGCATGGGGAAAATCCAGAGAGCATGAAAGCAGCTCAGTGATGAGCCAGGGAGCAGGCTGGACTGGTGCAGGAAAACTTATGAAGCACTAAGACCCTATTTACTCCTCACTGGGTTAAAAACTGGCTGGATGACTGGGCCCGGAGTGATGGTGAATGGAGTTAAATCCAGTTGGCAGCCAGTCACAAGGGGTGTTCCCCAGGGCTCAGTGCTGGGGCCGGTTCTGTTTAATATCTTCATCAAAGATGTGGACAAGGGGATCGGGTCCACCCTCAGTAAGTTTGCAGATGACACCAAGTTGGGCGGGAGTGTTGATCTGCTCGAGGGTAGGAAGGCTCTGCATAGGGATCTGGACAGGCTGGATCAAGGTTGGACTTGATGATCTTAAAGATCTCTTCCAACCCAAATGATTGTATGATTCTCTTGCTGCCTACAGCTTCCTGACATGGAGAGGAAGGTGCTGGTCTCTTCTCGCTGGTGTCTAGTGACAGGACACATAGGAATGGTTCAAAGCTGCATCAGAGGATGTTTAGACTGGACATTAAGAAGCATTTCTTTACCGAGAGGGTGGTCAAACACTGGAACAGGCTTCTTAGAGAGATGGTTGATGCTCCAAGCCTGTCAGTGTTCAAGAGGCATTTGGACAACGCCACTAGTAACATGCTTTAACTCAGTCAGCCCTGAATTGGTCAGGCAGATGGACGAGGTGATTATTGTACATCCCTTCCAACTGAAATAGTCTGTTCTGCTCTGTGAGAAATGGGGGTCTGGGGGAAAGAAGGTCTGATTTTTCTGTGTGTATGTTTGCAGGGAGGAGGAGTTCAAGAGATCAACACGGTGATGTGAGGGAAGACACAGGGGTAGGGTGTCCTCGAGAGGAATGGGCTTTACAGATTTGAAACAAAAGGGCCAATTATAAAACATTAGCTGCAGCATAAGCATTTCAATCTTTGCCCACTGTTTTACATCTAAGTTCCCACACATCAGCTTGCTTGTGTCAGTAGCATTTTCTTGCTATGTTATGGTAAGAAAGCTAGAGCCCCCAGCTAGGGAAACAAACAGGCACCGCTTTGTGCACCATTGCCATTTTCCACTCTTAATATCAAGGAATGCCCAAGATCTCCCTGAAGACTGTAGTTTCTTTAAGACCAATCCCTGTTGTTACCTGGAAAGGAAGAAGGAAGGCACAGATGAAAAAAAAATTCCTATTTTAATATTTGGTCTTACCTGCTAATAGTGATCATAGTAGCTCCGCACAGAATATGTATTTAATGTAATCTACGGCTGTAGGATTTTAATGGTGCTGTGTGAACTTGTCAGGTGTCCAAAGTTAAGCAATCTTGAAGCGTTGATATGAGAAAGAAAAATTCAGGTTCTGTTGGCCTTGTAGTAGGTGGTACTCTTCCCATGCTGAGAGGCGCTGAACAGACTAGCTTGCCTGGGTACTTCAGATAAGATGGTTCTTCTTTTTGATAGTTTTTCAAATGTATTCCTTCAAGTGAGCAATTGCTCCTGCCCTCAGTCCCGATAATTTATTTTTTTTTTTAAATAATGCTGACTTAGATGATTATATGATTGAATAGGGAGCATGCTTTTAAAGTTCACGGTAATCCAGGTTTAGAAGCATTGTATTATTTTTCTGCAGGGCAATGTTTGAATTCAGAATAGTCCATATAAGTCAGCTAGACGGTTTGAAATCACACAGTTGAATTTCAGTGAATAAAAGTGTAAAGTGTTGGACTTGCACAGATGCTGCAAAAAACCCTATTCTTTTTCTGGGACGTTTTAGCAGGACATATGTACAGCAAGGGGGATAATTTCTCTTTGTTCCTCTTACTGAAGAGGACTCTGCTGCATACTGTCTCCAGGTTTGGACATTGCATTTTGAGAAGGATACTGATAAATTGGAGGGAAACTGGTAGAAGGCAATATTAGGAAGTAGACTTGTGAGAAAAGATTAATAGAATTAGGTTTTCTCAGTCTAGAAGAGTGAGGATGAGGGATTTAGTCAATCTTCAGATGGAATAAGGGGTTGTCAAATGGAGATGTGCTCTGCGTTGTCCTGCGAAGCACAGAAAGAGATCAGGTACATTTGCAGCAGGGAAGATCCAGTTTGTGTAATGGGAACTAACTTTCTAGATACAGAGGCAGAGAAGGGGAGGAACAGTTTGCCTAAGCGTGTTGTGCAAACTTCCTGGAGTGTTTTATGAATGTCACAAATGATCTGGGTGCTTGAGTCTACCCAGCGCAAAAGTATGTGATCTGTTGAGTCTTTTGGAGTCTGGTGGTTACAGATCACTGACGGCTAAGGGCCTGGTTGAGTGTACCCGTATTTTTATTTTTGTCTTCAAGAAGCACGTGGTCTAGTGTCTTCAGATTTTGGGAAACTGCATTTCTCCCTCCTTGAAGTCCCATTTTTCTGGGGACAGCTTTGCAGTGTTACAGTAGAAATTTCCAGGCTTATTGTGCTGTGTGTGTTATGGACCAAGCACATCACTGAGTTTAGGTTTTCACCCTGGGAGCAGCCTCTCTCTTTCAGGTGCTTTTCAACAGGTCTGGAATTGCTTACATACCTGCTGTGATACCAGCGTGTAGCTGGGGTTCGGCATCAAGGGTCATGTATCCCTGATAAAGATGAGCCGAGCGCAGCTAAGCCTCTGTCTCCTGGGCTCCTGCACTCGGAGCCGTTCCAACAATGACCATCACGGAGTGAGAAACCTTCCTTTTGTGCTTGCTGCACAGTGCCTTGGTAATACCAAGGGCTTGTTCACAAACAGGGCTCACGGGTGATAGTTCTCCCTCTCCCCTGTTCTCTCTCCTTTGCTGATGATGAAAAACTGCTTTCTTCTCTGCCCTTTACTACAGTAGCGGTGCTGATGTGGTTTTGGTCCTGCAGTGATAGCACGTGCTGAAGATGTAGTTGCTTATTTCATCACCTTTACCGGGATGGGGTGTTTTTTCACTGCTCACCTATTACATCTTAAACCCAAGCAGGTGTTTCTGCTTGTGTTAATCCAAGATTCACAGAGTGGGCAAAGTTCACCTGATGCAGTTGCTTCAGCTTTATCGCACTACGCATAAATCCGCTTGTGAAAAACGCTGAGTAGCGGTTTCATGTTTGAGTAAGACGTGTAGCTGAAACTCACTGTCTCTGTTAAGCCCTAAAAATCTTTGCTTCTGTAAGTAAGCACAATTTGCTTGATTTTTTTTAAAATTACATTTAAAAATAAAAAGTAATTCATTATGACAGGTTCTTCATTCTCTGCCTGTTTGCAGTATCTCTACTCCAATTCAGTCACTGCTGCAATTTTACCTAAAATATTGAACATTTAGTGTCTTCTTAACCCGTGGTTTCCTGTTTCAGCTTTCCACTGGCTGTGGGACATCTTGTTGCCAGTGTTCGAGATCAATCCGAGATAATTTGCTTAGTAGTACATCAGTGGTTTAGCAGTAATCTGTATTAATGATAGCATGGTTTAGAACAACTGAATTCACGTCTGTAGGGCTCACTGCTCCCTCTCCGACTTAATTCTTCCACGTCTGTTATCCAATAAACAATAATAAAATTGCGGCTTCTACAGTTATGAGGTGCTAGCAAGAAAGATGAGCTAAATTAGCTTTAGGTAGAAAAAAATAATAAAAATTATAGACTCATAGAGTGGTTTATATTGGAAGGGACCTTAAAGATCATTCAGTTCCAACCCCCCTGCCATGGGCAGGGACACCCTCCACTAGACAGGTTGCTCAAAGCCCCATCCAGGCTGGCCTTGAACATCCCCTCCAGGGATGGGGCATCCACAGCTTCCCTGGGCAACATGTTCCAGTGTCTCACCATGCTCAGAATAAAGAATTTCTTCCTTGTATCTACTCAAATCTCCCGTCTTTCAGTGTAAAACTGTTATCCCTCGTCCTATCACTACACTCCCTGATCTAGAGTACCTCCCCACCTTTCCTGTAGGCCCCCTTTAGGTACTGGAAGGGGCTATAAGGTCTCCCTGGAGCCTGCCCTTCTCCAGGTTGAACAACCCCAGCTCTCTCAGCCTGTCTTCATAGCAGAGGTGCTCCAGCCCTCGGAGCATCTTCGTGGCCTCCTCTGTGGCTGTGTGCACAGGCAGCAGCAGCAGCAGTGTGAAGGTTGCTAAGGGGAATCGAAGCAAAGATCTGACTTTCTCCGTAACTCCGTAATTGAGGGGTGCAGGCAGCTCTGACTGGGAGGAGCACGTTGTGGCTACACATCCCCCACTGTTGTTTACAGGGAGTCCTGCTTTTGTTCCCTATCTGATTGAAACTTCCTCTCCTGTGTCCGTCATCTGCAGTTGTATAACCTTGGTATTTTAATCAAACAACCGCGAGAGAAATGTCCTCCCCTTCCTGGGCAGGACCGGAGCAAGACTGGAGCAGGACGGCAAGTGTGGCTTGGCCTCCACCGCTGCAAGGGGCAAGAGAGCGGCCCCGCGTCCCGCGGGCTGTGGGCGCGCAGAGCCACCACGGCCTCCGGCAGGCAGGACGGATACAGGTAAACCTGGAACGGAAGCTGGTTTCAAGCTGAAGAGGTTCCAGCCTTTCTGCTAGTGGGTAAAATACCGCTGGCACTGGGATGGGGGAAAGAGAAGTAGGAATTGCTATTTCTTGTCCTCTGAAAGCCATTCCATGGGCCTGCTCTTCTTATCCAAGAGGTGAAATAGTGTGGAAACTTCAGAGAGAAGGGCATAGGAAATGCTTTTCTCGCTCTCTCCAAGTTTGACTTTGGGGCATGGAGGGAGTAGAAGAGGAGGGAGAAGCTTGGTACGTGGCCTTTTTCCTTGCTTCCCCCACTCCCATACATCCCTCATGTACTGGTTGGGGAGACAAGGAATACTAATTGCTCTTGGCTCCTTCTCCACCTTTATGCCTGAGAGGTGGAGGTATCACTAAGTAGACTTCTGTGTACGGGGACCTTAAAAGTGGCTTTCAGTTTGAGAGAAGGGTAGACGTTTGGTAACCTCTGTGGGGTTTGTTTTTTTTTTTTTTCAGTAAAAGGGCAAATAGTTCATCAGAGGAGAAGGAAAGAAAGGGAAGCAGGAATATTCTTCAACCAGGTGATGCAGACAAGGTGAAGCTGAGAGGGAAAGAGGACAGTGTTAGAATCTGAGATTGTGATTGCAGTTTTTGCATTATCCTGCTTTTGATTTTTCAGTTATTTTCCTTTAAAGAGCGGGTCTTCATGGTGGGAAGCAGGAGCACTGTGGCACCAGGGAGTGTTTATCACTGGTTTGTTACCACACGAATTAGACAGTGGCGCTGTCTGTGCAGTTTTCAGTGTAAAATGTAGAAGCATTGAACTGTAAAATGCAAAAATATAAACCAAATTAGCTTATCAGTATACATCGATGCCTGGAGGACTCAATATTGCTCCTTTAAAATGTGTGACTCTTTCCTTTGGAGCAGAGCAATAAGCCATCTGGTTTGGTGTAAACTAACCGTGAGCAAACCTTCTTACAGAGCAACGACAGCAAAATAACTTTCGTAGTTATCTTTTAAAAAATCCAGTTGCTGCAGATGTTGGAATCAGTTATGCCTTCTCTGTTTTGAATATCAATTTGTTGTATGCCTGATTAATATTTTTATGATGATCCTACTATTGAAACAGCAACAAATAGTTTAAAAGAAAGCTTCAAATATGTACGTTTTTACACACCAAAGCAAGTGACCTCCCTAGCTAGCAGATAATATCACAGAGCCACTAATAGGAAAGTTCCAGAAGCTGGAGTGAGGTGATAAAAAGTTTGTTTATTGTAAAAGTTTGTTTGTGTATATTAATATTACACTATGTAGCCAAGCTGTATCTACTTAGAAAGCCTATTTTTATTTTTCTTTGAGGTCCTCTGTGATTCATTTGATAGGTCACTGGACTGGGAAATAGCTGTTGGGAGGGAGATACGTTTGCAGGACAGATTTAGGTGCCTCTTTTTAGAATCCTCTTTATGATTGAATATGGACACAGAAGAGAAGGAGTTTATCATTTGGCACAGTGAAAATTGGTTAGTCCGGTTTAAATGTAAGGGTGGTATCTATCCAGCGTCCACGTGATGGGTTGCCTCATCTTCAGGGATCGTGGACTTGCGGTGTTGCATGCTTTGCTGCATGCTGTACTGCCGAGGCGTACGCTGAAGCTTAATGCTTAGGAGATACTCTGTCACGTCTCTCCAGACTGCAAAACAAACAATTTGTTTCTTTGCTCTGCAAATTAACTGATTGGCGGGAAGCTGCTTCCATCTGGAATTTCATGGACCTCTCATGGAGAAACTCTTTAGACTAGTGAGTCTTTACCGCATTCCTGGTGATTTCACTGAGCCAAAAACTCCCAAGACAGGCTGTGGGGGTTATACGGCAGAGTTAATCCAATTCTGAAGTGGATTATCAATATCAAATCTCCTTAACTGTAGGGGTGCACAGTAAAGCATGACACTTGCATGTATGCTTTCCTGTTGGGTATTCCTGCCTTCATGCAAGTTATTTGCAGTTTTTAGCAGTAATTGTGGTTACTGTCAGTAATGGTTACTGAAAGTACACTCAAGTTTTTATTAGCAATGGTACTGGTTGTGATCAAGGTTTGGCTAGATGGATTCAGTTTATAGCAGGTGGGTAGTGATGATTTTATATGGTAGTTTTAAAAAAGTATACTGAGTTGACACCACTGTCACTGCAGTGTATTACTGTACTATGTCTCAGTTCACTGTCAAGCATGTGAGCCTAGTGTAGAAGTTCACAGAGTTGTTGAAAAAGCATGATCTCCTTTCTCCAGATGAGCAATAACATAAGCAGTTTGGAAGCCAGTTACTATATCAGTAATATTAATGTGTGTTCAGAGGTAAATGGTGCATACCTACAGTCAGAAGATTATCCATCAGTGATCTTTGTATATTTTGGGGACCACTGCAAAGAAGTATAACGTAACCATCTTTTCTCCTCTGTTTCTAAAGATGCTGCGGAGGTTTCAGGCGCTTTTCACATAAGCGTGTGTTTTACAGGCTTCTTAATGTTCAGAGGAAAGCCAAGTGTCCTTGTTTTCCTTGGGTTTTTTTGCAATAAATTAGACATTACTCCTACTGTTTTATCTGTATTTTGCAGGCTATTACTGTTGTGCAGAATAGCAGCTTACTAAGAAAATCTTGCTTGCAAGAATCTCAGAAAATAAATTTTTGTTTTAAGAAATCCAGACCTCTTAGTAGATCAAAAGCTGAGAAATGTTTTATTTCTGAGAAGTCTTTTTGAAAGAATATTAACTCTGAAAGACTATTAAATGGTTCTATTGAAAAAGTGATAAACCCCCAGATGCTGGCAGATCAGAATGAATACACTGTGTAGTTTGCTGAATCAAGGGATGTATTTGGTAAATTTTAATTTCATTTACTCTAAGAGAATGATAACATGTGATTGTAAACAGCAATACTGTGGACATAGCCTAGAAAGAAGAGCACAGCTTAGTGGAAAAGTTGTGGGTAGGACCCAGACCAATCAGGCATTATTTGCTCAAGGATCAGTCTTATCAGTAAGGATAGTGTGATAATCCCAAAATGTGGGGTTGTAGGACCGTGATATGTCCTAAGAAAGAACCATATTCCGGTCTGGTGGGTCTGTGTACACTCCGCTAGACTGTTTGAAACTTGTGATAGAGAGTCTGAGGTGGTGAGGTCAGTCTGTGGGGCCTTCACAGCTCCTTAACGTTCTGCTGGTTCCACGCAGGGTGGTGTGGTGAGGGTATGGGGCCAAGGAGAGGTTGGCAGCCTGAGGCCATTGCACAAGCTGCAGCACGAGGTTGTTATCCAGCAAAAACTGTGTGGAGGGTATGGGAAGTCTGTAGGTTGAGGTGACTGCCACAAGGGAACTTCCCCTGCAGCTTTCCTGCAGGCTTGGGGAGACCAGTAGAGTTATGGAGGGGATACTGTAAGAACCTGGAGAGGCAAAAGAGCAACGTGTGCAAGAACAGCCTTACTAAACACCTTCTGTCTGTCTTCAGGAGCAAACAGCTATTCACACCTAGTATGGGGGACAGTTTTGTCAGGTACAGGCTGAATTCTGCTCAGCAGCGTGTCTGGGTAAACCTGAAAAACTCCACCAGCATCACCAACTTTGCCCAAGTCAGTTGCCTTCTCTCTTTTCCATGGCAGACCTTAAGAAGCGCTGCTGCTTGAGCTCTTTTCAGGAGATGGAAAATGTGTCGGTTGTCCAAATGGCTGAGGGAGAGGTGTCAGAGGAATAGATTGCTGGAGCAGGGTGCGTTCAAGAGGAACAGAAGTCAGGAAATACTTAATCATATCGCTTCTGAGAATGCTCAAACTGGAAACTGTGTGATTCCCCATCAGGGCACTGGGACCACTGCTGTGTCACGGGTCTTTTGCAACAAATCCCATGTTGACATTATTGGTTTTCCTCTGAGCAGGCACAGTTAAGTCAGGATAACAATTAGAGCAGGTCACCTTTTCTTTAAGAGCATTAGAGAGAGGGATTTCCTTCCTGGAGAAGGGACCAATTTGCAAAATGCCGTAATCAAGTCTTTATGGAAGTGCTGTCTCTCAATTGACCTGGGTTGTTCACCGGTGAAGCGGTGGGAGCCTGTGGCAGGCTTTCTTGTCAAAACTGTTTGTGCCAGGCTTTTTGCTGGGCGCAAGGACATTAAACAGAGGGTATTTTCCTGGATGTTACTTAACAGAACAACTTCTCCCCTTTCCGTTTCTGTTTTCAAGCAGACTGTTTCCTTCATTGGTTGATGAACAAGAGATATTGGTCAGTTTTGAAGTTGTATAAAAACTGTGCACTGATACTTCTAAGCCGTGATCTCATCTGTGAAGAATGAGAGCAAGATAAAAATATGAAAGCAAGCTTTAAAAAAGAGAATAACAAATCTTAAATCATGGCTGAACTGCTTAGTATCTTACACCTACTTTTTCAACATTATCAAGGTACAAGAAAAAGCAAAACAAACTGGTTTAACTCTTTCCCTTTGTGTAGTGATCTCAGTATGGGGCTCATGCCTCTCCCTGAATGCACAGGATCTTTTTCACCAGAAAATAACAGCAATATGAGCATGTTGTTTAGCTCTAGTGTACTCGTTGTGACTCTTTCACTCACACTGTGTTCAAGGAAGACTGTCTGTTTAATCTGGACAGTGCAAAAGCTTATTGAAAGAAAAAAGGTTATTTTGCTTTCCCTTAAAATATGCACCTTTAAATAACAGTAAGTACCAGCGATTTGTTTCTGGAATTGCTATCTATTCCTCTTGCATCTCCAGTTTAAGATATCTGAGTAGATTCTGAATTGTACACCAGCGTAAATTTTAGTCTTCAGGCTTAAAACAATGAGATGAAAACCAAAAACCATCCTGGTGTAAAAGGATTTTATTTACAAGACCAACTTCTGCTCTTTATATCTCTTTACTCAGGAGTGAATTACATTTGACTGCTAAATCTCCAAGACAATTTACTGCAGTCTGTATTTTTAAATTTATTTTCATGCACGTGCTGTAGTCTAACATTGCGGCTTTCCATGGCGGAGTGATGTGAGGAAAGGCTTCTGTTCGGCTGCGGGTGAGACGAGATACAGCAGTGCTAATCTCTAGCACATGTGAAAAATGGAGGTAATGAACCCGGAGAACAGAAAGTCCAGATACCGGCAGGCAGCTTCTGTCAGCAGCTGCTGGAACAAAAAATGAATGATAACCATCACGAGCCTTTCGAGGGTGCCTGAGGATGACAGGAAGGGGTTAACAGCATCAATGCCTGTGTATCCATAGACTGTGCTCTGCACATCAGATCAAATATTTATGAATGAAGGTCAGCGTGCCCCTTCCAGGGGGCTGTCCCCTAACTGTTTACAAAATGCTGTTTGAAGAAGACCACAGCCAGGCTGAGTTACAGCCTGACATCCCTCATGTGTCACAAACGTGACATAATGGATTATGCCCCAGCGTTGGTGGGGTTCAGCCCGGCTCCTCAGCTGAGCCTCTGATGCTATTAATAGTACCACACTGAGTCATAGGAGCAGGAATGTCAGACTGCCTGCGCTGTGCTTCTCTTACACGTTAGGCTGCTAACAATAGAAACCCAGCCTAGATTTGTTAGAATGGAATAACTATTTTTTTCCCATGCATGTGCCTGAATCTCTGTGTCTCTCTCTCTTAGTTACTTATTTATTAAAGAATGTCACTGAACAAGAGAGATCTTTTGGGTGAGGCAGACTGGCTTGTCTCATTTTTTCTGTGCTTCTGGGTGGCATTTATACAAAACATTTTGAATTTATTTACTGCAAATATTTTTAACACTGCATGCATGCTCTGATTTCCCCCCCCCCCCNATCTGCTGCTCTGTCTGGCTGATGCCTACGGCTTGTTTCTTTGCATTATTTTCTCTCTCCCTACATACGGTAGCATTGAGAAGGAACTCCCTTGCGGAGGTGTGAGCTCCAGTTCAAGTCCAGCTCTCAAAAAACGGGGGTGCCTCTGACTCTGGGCTGAACATAGCTTTTGCTTTACGGTGCAGTATAAATGGAATTGCACCTCCATCATCTAATCTAAAGCACATTTTGCTCTAAGTTGTGGTCAAGTTGAAACTATAGCCCAATGAATCTGTCCATAATCTAGCCCAGAGTATCTTTATATTTGACGCAGTTGTCTACTACTGAGGTCACCTGTCTTTGGCAAGTCAGTTTGTTTCCCTTTATCATTTTCTCCACCTCTAAACCACAAATACTTACATTTACTGTCCAAGCAAAGGCATGACAGCTAGGTTTGCATTGGTGAAATCCCTGGTAGCTAGCTGAAATGAAGAATTAAGTCATTTATAAATAAGGAAAAAGTGGCTTATAGTAGTAGAGATAGATGTTCTCTAAAATTTTTATATTGGCTGTATATATGTATCAAAAATAATACATGCTAAATCAGTTTTAATGGGAATTCAGGGTTTTGATTAATCATATTTCCAAGCTTTTCTTCATAACTGTGAATAAAAACATGCTTATAAAAGAAAAGCTTTGTTTCTCACCTTACTCTGACCTGTATCATTTAATAGAAAACAGAAATACTCTGAATCTTGCGATAAGATGATGAGACTTGGCAATACTGTAAAGGGTTGGTTTGGCTGGTTTTCAGCATCACCTTACTGATCAGTCCTTTCTCAGGTAGAGTTTAGTGCCCGGAAAACCATAAATTGGAAGGTGAGTTTGATGCTCAGATTCAACACCGGCACCTTGTATTGTAGGAGGTGTGTTGGGGGGTGAAATTCACGTGTAAGTGCTGCTGTTTCACTACCCTACTCTCAGTTCCAGGGGTATTTATGGCTATCATTCCAAAAGGAATAATGTTTCAGAATACAGCGCTGACCTTGACTGACAGCAAAAAACCCCAGGAGTACAGTGGTACTCCCTGGCTATGCCTCTAAACCCAGGTGCTCACCGAGTTCTCATTTTTATTATTCTTATTTCAAGGTAGTGAATAGAGTTGGTATTCCCAGCTTGCACAGGTCTCTTCTCTTCTATGTTTGCTCTCTTCTCTTCTGTGCTTAGAAGGCATTGAGGGACTATTTATTAGCATGTTGTGTGGTCTAGTAGTTGGCATTTGGTAACAGGTTTAAAGTAAAACCAGTAGTGGATAAACGGTGCTGACCATAGAAAAGTCACTGTGCCGCAGCCTGCCTCAGCACTTGCCCATGTTCATCTTGTATTTCCCCTCTTGATCTTTGCTCAGTTTGAGTAAATAAAATAATAGGAAACTCATAAATACCATTTTAGCTTTCTCTGTGTGTTTGAACAGCTCTCCTGTTCTCTCTCACATCATCTCACTCGCAGTCTTTTGCCAGTCATTCAGGAGCAAATTACATTGCCAGCTCGGTTCTGCGAGGGCAGAGGAATGCAAGGTGGTGTCAGTGACTGGAAGTTAGGGACGGTGGAATTCAGCATTTGTTCCACAGCAGCAGCTGTAGCTGGTTGTTTCAGCACAAGGGGCAGAGTCCGCAGGCAGGGTATGAGCTGCCATTAGCCACAGGAAAAGACCACAGTCAAAGAAGAGGCACGAGAAGAGACGAAACGAGACAGTGACGAGCAATCGGACGAAATCAGATCTTGTGGGAAATCTGAGGAAGAAAATTAACTGGAATAAACTACCTTCATTTTTTTTTTGTTTGGTTTTTTTTTTTTTTTTTTAATCCACCTCAGCCAAACGCTGCTGGAAAAGAGATTGTGTTTAAATTACTTCACCTAATTCTTGCTGCTTTCACTACGAAGAAAATTTGTTTGCCATGGTGAAAGAAAAAGGTAATTATATTTATTGATAGACTGGAGCTGAAACGACCTAATGTGCCAGCCATAATCACCTGAGGTTTAAGCCTTCAAATTTAAGTGCAGCGTGCTTTGATTGACAGTTGCTGTTTTCCTTTCTGTAAAAGTGATGTGCTAAAACCTGCAGTGGATTGCATTGATTATCTTTGCACCTGTTTTAATAAGGGTAGAATCTGGAACACACCTAATTTAGAGAGTTTACACAGCTGGGTTCCTTCTGTGTGTACATGTATTTATTTATTTTTTGTAAGCTGATTTAACCCAGGTTTGCTGTGGACTGTTTTTTACCTGTATTTCCTACGGTTCAAAGAGCTTTGACCACCGAAGGAGTTACCTTAAAGCTAAACACTGATATATTCAGCAAGTTTGGACTTGCGAGGGTCATATTTTACCTTCTAATGAAAAAAGGGATTATGTGAGATTCTGCATAATGTTTGAATTTTGAAGCAGTAAATTAGATACCAGTTTCAATTACCTACAAATAACACTTTAAGCCTGCTACTGAAGCATTTACTAGTCAAAGAATTTAGAAACGGTTGTGGGGTCCTTCCTTGGAGTAATAGCGGTCTGTATCATTTATTGTATTATGAAGACGTGAAGTACGTTCAGAATTGTATTTCAGTAGCTGGTTGTCTGTGGTTTTGGAGTATTACATTATCACAGATAGACTGAGTTAGTTCGTTACTTTTTTGAGGACTCTGCAAAAGATAATGTGGGATAAACTCAGACTAGGGAAGAAACAGGAATAAGAAGTAGTAATGTTAAGCAAGAATGAGCCATTTTTCAACTCTGAACACCCACATTAATTGTTTGGTTTTTTAAATGCTGTAACTGAAATAGATTGAGTGAATTTAGCTTCATAGATGTCTAGATTGAAGGGTGCAGGACAAACGCCTCGATAGCCTGCCATAGTGTGTCGGATGTATCAAGAGAGTCATAGTCATAACCATTATACAGTCTAATGATAATTTTTGTCGATGAAAATCATTGGCCCAGCATAAATAGTATTGGCTAATTAGCTGGTTTGAGATTCATTATTTCAAATTTACAGAATCATTTTTATGATATCAGTGGTGAACTGTTGACCTGCTACCAGTACGCCATACTAGGGATGATTTAAGTAGTAATTTCACCCCAAATCCTTGAAGCTGAAAGTCTCAGAATCATTTGAATCAACTATGCCACTCATCTTTTCAGAAAAGTAAGCATATTATCATTCAGCCTATCATAATTGTTGCTTGTTTTCTAAGATAGGTTTTGAAACTGGGCTGCTGATTTTCTTGAAGTGCACATAAAATATGTGTAGCCTTTTTAGCTATGCATGCAATATTAATCCTTTGCTATGTTTCTGCTCCTCACCTAGCTGATGCTTAGTTGGCTGGGCTCCCCCTGTTACATGGGGCTTTACAGAGTCACAGAATCACAGAATGTTAAGGGTTGGAAGGGACCTTTAGAGATCATCTGGTCCAACCCTCCTGCCAGAGCAGGTCTGCCTACAGCAGGTGTGCCCTGCTTACCTTAGGAGTGCTATGTAAATACAATTTAGCATGTTAAACCACAAAAGCTGTCATATACCTGTAAGAAAATTGAAACAAGCCCATTGTTTTTATAAAAAATGCGAGGGAGAAGACCTCCTAGCCTAGAATAGTGGGGAAAGTTGATAATAAATGGTTGAAAATGCGCAAAAGACTTGTATTTAAATTGCTTCCTTTTCCCTTCCCCACAAAGTTTAATGCATTATTTACAATGGCTATTAATATTGATGTTGGATATAATTGTTTTGTTCTGTTCACAGAGACAATGGACTAAGCTAACTGAATGCCATCCTTAATTTTCTTGTACATTTACTGGTATTTCGTATCTCATGACTGCAGAGTGAGAAAGGATAGTACCTCTTTAGTACTACCTTATTGCTTTCAAATAATTTCTCCAACAAATTTGGTGGTTTTTTTTCTTATTTCTTTTGTTTGTGCCTTGCTGCTGCTTTTTTTTTTTTTTTAAATTTGCTTTTTCTCCCCCCTTCTTTACTCAGAAGGTCAGGAGTTATTGCTAGTGTGAAGCTGCTGCAGATCTCACTGTCTGGAGCGATAGACCAGGAAGATGCAGGCCAGTGTAGCACAGCTGGTACCCTCCCTTCCAGCCACTGCTCAAAATGCCGTTCAAACAAGCTGAAAATGCGTTCAGTCCAGCGTCAGTTCATAAACACGTTAACTAGGCACTGGAGGGGCTGGTTTCAACTAGAAAAATGCAATTCCAATTCACTGAGTGCAAAATGGTTAGTAACAGTTTTTAGCAAATTAGCATGCTTCATTATGCTCATATTGTAGGATGATTTCAGCGTCTGCCTGGTCAGTTCATGCACAAAAAAAAATCCTGAGGCCAGGGTGTTTTCTGCTGACACCGAATGGCACTTCCTAAATTATGTCTGACTGATACTACATTTTCATGTCTTTGTGTACTTATCTATTTCCAATTCTGAGCCCTTATTATCTAGTTACTCAGCTAAATTATTGTCACTGTGTTGCATCCAAGGGCAACTTTCTCTCTTTATATCCTTTGACAGAAGAAAGTTTACATATGCGTATTCTTCTTGATAATTCTCTTCTGCACTTTAAAGCCTATATTGAATAATCTGCATTCTCAGTACTTCTATGTTTAGGTCGATGTGTGAATTGGGAGCCTGCTAGCCACATTGATGGATGATGTAAGTGCTGTAGCTTCATTTTTACCTCCATTGGTTCACATAAGCTGAGGATTTAGCCTGATTCTTGATTTCTTGACCAGTTGATGACACTGGCCTAGCATTCACCTACTAGGCTGTGAGTGGGAATCAGCTTTGTACCTGATGAGATCTCGGAGTGAATCATACATGGGCAAACCTATGAAAGTGGATTATTCATGCCAACTTCTCCGTGTTTGGAAGGGTAAGAGGAGAAAAGAGTAAGGGCTGAAGGTTTTTTTGGATTGAGGAAGTGGGTATGAAGGCTTTATGATTTCTGTTCTTCACTTACCGATGGTGTTGAAGGATAGATGCTGGCACCTATTGGGTAGCAAGTTGCAGTAAGCTAGATCATGTTTCCATGTTCTCACACCTGTCTCTGTGGGTATTCAGTTCGTGCTGGCTTTCCCTGTAAGCAACACAGAAAATGTAGTTCACCAAAATGTTAACATTTCCTGTATAATTTGGCCTATGGTCTAGTTCAGTCTTGCAGAGAGATTTACTTCTCGGTTGCTTTTTCTTCATGAAGGCATGATACTGATACCCTTCAAGGCTGTGACCAAGAGGACTGGTTTTCCGCTTGCAGGAGCTTCAGTCTTGTCTTTTCCATTCACATATCCCAAGAGCAGTGAGTCTCCAAAGCAGCTTTTAAGTTTTTCTGTTGAGGTAAATCGGACTGCTTTAGGTGGGATTACGCTTGAGGAGCATGCAGAATTTTACCTGTGTGCTAATTTAAAGGTGTTCTCTATCTGGAAGACTGTCTCTCCGGTGCTCCGTGTATTTGCAGTCTTAACATTTATTCCCAGTGTGAATTAAGAAAATGTTGAACTGGGTTCAACCCCCCCAGTGGGGTTTGTGTCCTGACACTGTCTCAATGTCATGGTTGTTAATGAAAGGTAGTCTTGATCTGAACCCATGACTTTGGAACATTTAACCCCAGGTGACCTGGGAAAGTCTCCAAGTTTGTTGTTTTTGGAGCACATGACAAGATTATGCAATCACACTTTGGCAAGGGGAGGACTGGGGAGGTTTATTTCTTTTCTTTTCTTTTTGCTTCAGGTTACTTAGTTTTAAATTTAGTTCTGCTTAACGGTTTGCTTTTGGGGCTGGGCATTTGGAGTTTTGTTTTGATTAAGTCAATGTGCTACCTTGTACAACCCGTAGAAAAGTCATTTTATACATATGCATAGCAGCAGATGTTAAAAAAATAAACTATCGAACAGTTCTGTGTTAGAGACTCTTAAGGTGACCTTGGGGAAGTAATTTGACCTCTCCTTCTGTTAATCTGTAAAATGAGGATAAGAACATTCCTCTTGTCTGCCTTGATTATTTGAATTAGAGGTCTGTGGAGCAGAGAGTTTCTTTTACTTTGCTTCACAGCTATGACAAGGAAATCTTAGTCTTGGGATTTAACTGCTTCCACTTGTCCAACGAAAGAATCCAGTGGTATGTGAATATCTTATAAACATCTTGTTACTTTTTAAAGACAAAACTGTAAAGGAATTACGTTTTTATTGGCAAATTTATGGTGCTGCTTGTTCTGTACTTTCTAAATTTATTTTTAATATTAGGTTTCAAATTGCAGTTCTGGTATGTAGCATTGATACTGAGAGAAACAAAAATAACCAAGGAGATGCCAGCTCAGGCACTGCGTGTTTGCTGGAGATTTTTTTTTTTTTAAATAGCACTTGGTTCACATGAGGGTACGAATATTCAAACCCAAAGAGTTGGGCAAGCACAGTGTGCAGTCTTGCCATGCCTGATGGCTTCCCGTGTTTCCCAGTGATGAAATTCCATACATTCCTTGCATCCCAGTTGCATGTAGGAGCCAGCTCTCTGAAGATACAATGGTAGCTATTTTATATTGAGAAACCGGAGAACTTTTGCTGTTGATCTCACTGGAAGGGAGGGCTTAGTGGTTTTAGTCATTAAATTAGAGACCACAGAGTTCACAGGTTCAGAGAGCGGTAGCAGAGGTAGTTAAGTTGTTCCTCTATCTGACACAGTGAGCGTTATGGACCAAAACCCCAGTTTTCAGTAGGGGAGTTTCAATCAATTTAATTTATTGGCGATTAACAAACTTCCAATTACTGATTCTGGTGTTGAAAATAAAAGCAAGCAAACAAGCGCTTGGAGAAACACACCTCAGCTTCTCTCTTCTACTTCCCTTTTCTCCAGTCCTCATGCCACACGTTATACTGGGTACCTTTGGTGAGCCGAGGGTGGCGCAGGGGACTGGGGTGACTACGCTGTTGTTCCTTTCATTTTGTTGTCCCCTTTTTCTTGCTGAGTTATTTCACCATGCGTTCCTCTGCTGGCCACGGTCCTTTTAGAGTCCCAAGTCTCCTCTCTGTTCCTGCTTGGGGTAGCTAGTTTGCCTCAGCATTTCTCCTGCCCCAGCATCATTTTTGTTTCTCTCTTACCCCTGCTTCAGTGTCCCTCCTTCACTGCCATTGTCTCCCGTGCTCCTCTGTTTTTCAGCATCCCTGGTGCTCTGGCTTCTCCCTTGTGTCTCCTCCAGAGCGTCTGTCCTTTCAATGTTTACTGCCCTTTTTTATGTATATGTTTTTGCAGAGGTGCTATGTGCTCCTCTGGTTCTGTTTTGATGTGCAATGGGTCCATTTTGTCCATTGCTGACCTGGTTGGAACCAAGTGTGACCAGCCCAGTGCAGTCCATCACCTCCTCCTACATGTCACCACTGCAGCACCCTCGCTACCAAACCCCTGCTGGTTATGTTGAATACAAGTGAGTAGACTGCAGATCATATTGTTGGTTTACTTGGATGAGAATTCAAAAGGCAAGGCTTTTAAAGATAGAGCCTTGAAATTGTGCATGTTTAAAATGCGTTAAGCTACGGCAAAAAAATATTTTCCAGAGGGGAGGTAGGAAGCTTGGTAGGAAAAACTTGCAAGTTAGGACGGTAATTTGGCCTGCCACTGTAGGAGAGTCAGTTCTTTTTGTGGAAAAATTAATGCATACCAGGGGAAAAGACCAAGTTCCACTAATCAAAATGCACTGTGCCCTTTGGGTGGGAGAAACCAGAGAACAGGTTTTAGTTGTTTCTGAGGGCAATCCATAACTAATTTAAAAAGGATTATTTATAACAAAGTTGGTTTTCCACCTAGAGAACAGTCAGTATCCCCAAAAGGATGATTAATTCTTGCCTTCGTTGAGCCTGGATAGCTTTTGGGCTCACTAGGGATCTGGCTGAGGAGAACACTCAGGCGTTGTCTTAAGCCTGTTCTGTTCAGCAGAGTATCTTGTTGAGTCTAATTGAATCACTGGGATTTAAAGCTAAGGAAGCGCTTCAGTGTTGTCTCAAAGTCGGACTCCATTTTTAGAGGCTTTGTGATACTTTTGCAGCAAAAAGTCATGTATTTTATTAATGGTGGTCATTTTGTGTTGTATGTTAGCTGCATTGTGGTGTAAGAGAAAACAGTGAGAGAAACAGTACTGGGGTTATATAGCCTTATAGTAAGGTGCTGTAATTTCAGAAATGATAGATGCTTTGTGTAGCTCAATAGTGTATGTTGTCTGTTCCATATGGACAGGAAAACAGGAGGAGGAAAGCTGAGGAATCTCCTCAAAGCTGCAAAGTGAGAATCAAGTGCCAAAATAAGGGTTAAACCAAGTTATGCCAACTGTTCAAAAGTGAAATATAGCTGTGTTTATGCTATATGAGAGCCTAATAGGCAAGGTGCTGTAAACAGTGTCAATGGGATAGCTCTCTAATTCCCGGTGCTGTTAGCACAGGTTTGATGATATTAGATATTAGTATAATCTACATGGCAGTATTGTAGAATTTTGTACTAGTTCAGGATCTGGTACAGAAGCAGGATCTTAAAATTATATCAAATTAAATAAGTGATCCAAATATGAATGCAGCCTTGCAGAACAGTGAGGCTTATCTTTTATTACTGCTGGGTCAAACGAGTCAATGAATGGCTTGTTTGTTCAAAGCAGCAGTTGCATTTTTATTTTATATTCTCCAAGGGCACCTCAAACCAGGATCTGATGGATTTGTGAGTGTCTACTTGCTATCCAGCACTTGAAGTGCAAGCCAGAGGAACAGGCTATATTCAGGAGTACTGTAGCGGTCATTAGTGCTTTCTCTATGATAGTCCATTTATATGGTGTTAAAAGTTGATAGACTTTCAGAGTACATCATCATTTATTGTTGAAATAATATACCTCAAGGAATTTACTTCTACACTGCAAACGTTTATAAGGTCTGTGTGCCAAGATGGGCAGTTAACCCCGGGGCAGGGCCTCTGAAATGTCTGGTTTACCAGCGCTGTGCCTGGCAAACTATCCTGGGAGCAAGGAGCCCCGTGAAGAGTGACACAGCTCACGAATGCAGCTGTCTGGCTTTAGTTTGAGGCTGAGTAGCTCAGTCCTTAGAAATACCAGAAGTGAGGGCAGTACTGAGTGATGGGCATTTACAAGATCCTTGATGGAAGGAGAGATTCCAAGTGTGGGCGACAGAGCTTCCATGGTTTAAAAACAACGATTGAGGATGGGTCTCTGCAAGGGTCTTGTACAAAACCCTTGGTGAGATTGCTGGTGGTAACTGAGGGGAGATTTTACTACGGATACTGTTTTGAAAGATCTTTGTGACAGGCCTGTTTCTGTGTGGGCTTTCCCTTTTATTTTTTTCATACGTGCATGAAATCGCAGCAGTGATCCGTCATTACAGAGATACCAAAAGGTATCTGGGAGACTGCTGTCTTAGGTCAGTGGTCCTCCTCAGATAATCTCAGGGCAAACAGAGGGAGAATTGGTTTTCAAAGTTAACATTTTTATATTGACTTAACCTCAAAAGGAAATTTCTTTTATTTTTTTTTTTACTGGATTGGAGTACTTTTGGCAGCCTCACACAGGAAGCATAGGGGAATACTAACTAGAGTTTGTTGCTGCTGACCAGAATCCCCCCGTGGGTTGCTGTTAAGGTAGCTAAGAGGCCTGTTTGACACTTGAGTACTACTGTGGGTAACCACCGCTCATCAGTCAGCCGGGATTTCCATGCTATCTGGAAAAAGCAATTGCTTTTTCTGCTAACTTCAGCAACTTCCTTTTGTGCAGCCTTGAGGATCCTTCAGAATTTGCAGTGAATAACTTGACGCTTCTGTTCGTTCATTGTTTTGAGTAAGATTTTGCTGTGGACATCAACTGATGTGTATGAGATGATTGCTCAGAGTACTCTTAGTAGCTCTTGAATTTGTAATTACCCCTGTCCTATGTTAGAAAAAAAACCCCGAACCAAAACACCCTTTTGAAATAGTGACTGGATCATCTTGTGTATGATGGGTGTCCTTGAAGGCATAACTCAAAATTATTTTACCACTTACAAGGCTGATAAATAGTTGTTACGTGTTACAGACTTGCAGATGTTAGGTGTGAGAAACATAGGCTTTGCGTGGTGCTCCAACCCTTCAGTAAGGAGTTCTGAAGGGCGAATTGATGATCTTGAAGTACTGTCCCTTAGTAAGTCGGTTGTGTAAGTAAATGCAGAGAACTTTTGCAGGTGTGATGAAGATCAATAAAGGCGTTCTCAGAACATTAGGTAAGACAGTCTGGGTTTGGTATCTTTTTATCATCCAGTTTGTATCATGATCTGTTTTGTGAAAAATTACTCTGCACTAATGTAAAAATATGGCACGTGATATTCACTTCATGCTCTTCCCTTTGGTTTGCTAACCACTAATCCGTAATCCTTGTTAACAATCATGTTGAGTAATGCAGTTTTTGATTCAAAGTCTGGCTTAGCTTAGTCAACATTTGTTTCAACATCGTCTCTTTCACAGCGTGTCTTAGCTTGCTGCTTACTTCATTGTAAGATTAGTGCCTTTTCATTACTGAAAATAGTTTTAAAACTGCCTATTGCTTTCCCTGTTTGAGCTTAAAACAACTCCTGGTCCTGCTCAGTTAACACGCTGTTCACAACTCTTCTTTGAAAGGATTATAATTTTTCTCAAACAGTAATTGTCATGTATGTCATGTAACAAATACAAATGGAATAATTTGGTCAAGTCATTTTGCTTCTACAGTATAGAGCTATAAAACATGCTCTTGTGCACCTACCAAGTCAGCAAAGGCAAACACAGGTGGACAGACGAGGTGGAAGTTGTTCCTCAGAAAATGAAGGATAGTGCTGCTGCTGGTTTAGAAAATGACAAATCCTTCTAAATAGTCTCTAATGCTTTTGTGTTAAGAAACAGCATCAATAATACTGCTACAGTTTAACTGGATTATAGAGCTGAGTTAGCAATAAGCTGTGTTTGTACCTGTCAAACTGAGAAAATGCTCAGGCTTCTGATGGGTTTGAAGCAACGGTGGAATATCGCAGGGTGTCCAAGTAGTCAGGCGTAAGTGCCTACAGAAAACCAGTGAGATTTATGCTTTGCCACTGAGAAACAGTGAAAATTGTACTCTAAAGCTATAGAATAGCAGAGTCTGCGTTGTAGTCCTCAGTGCGTCCGGGTAGGGTTACAATCCTTAAGTAAATTCAACCAAATTTTCTTAATCTCTCAATCCCTATCAAAAGCATGGCAACCTGGATCCATCAAGTACATTTATTTTAATCGCAGACCAATCACAGTTTTATTCTAGGACACAGACTTTTTGTGTATGTGTAGAAGGTGATGGCTTTTCAGATAAGATCAAGCAGGTGCTACTGTTAAGTATTTCCCTTAATACTGCACCATTCGTATGCATAAATCTTTATAGGTCTCAGGCCTTAGGCCTTGATCTTGTAGGCCGTTCTGTGGGGAATTAATTGCAGTATCAAAGCTCTAGGTAATGGAAGAGGGATGGGAGGAGGATAGGAAGCAGCAGGCAAAATAAAGAGAAAATAAGCAGTTGTTTGCAGTTGTGTTCTAAAGCTATGACACCAATGTGATTTCCCCCCCCCAACCCCCGCTATATCTTAAAGCTTTTTTTCCTAACCTTTTTGCATGTCTGTATGAATGTGGCACAAAGCTTTTTATTTTTGTTTGTAAATAACATAAGAGTCTTCCCACTTTGATTTCAGGTTATGGTTGTTAATATCTTGGGTTATTACCTGGCACTTGTTTCTCAGATTTATTTTTTTTATTTCATTCTGTTACCTGCATCGGCTTTATCTGTGCGTTATGCATGCTTACAAATATCTAGTGAAGTATTTAAATACTGGCTTTCTTATTAAAAAATAGTGTAAGTTTCGCCTTTTTGATTTCTGGTATTGAAATCTTTGCGTCCTATTTTCATGCAAATTAAGTCTGATATCTTTACTTACAACATTTTTCTGAAATATTTTTCTTACAAACTGCCCTAACCTATCATCATTGTTTAACTAGTTAAACTTTTTGATGTCTTTATAGCTTATTTTTCTTTGTAAAGAATCTAATTCTCAAGGTAGCAAAGCACCCTATTTCTAGGCTGGTCAGATGCCTTGTCCTCTGTTAAGTGTTTGGTGAAAATCTTTTAGTTGCTACAGCACCTGCCAAGGGATGTGGGGGGTGGCTTGGAGAGAATTGATGCAAATCTGTTCATTACTGTCTTGTAGTCAGCCCCGCATCTGGCCATGAGGTGCAATTTTGAGGACAGATGCCTCTGGTGTACTTTGTTTGTTCTAGCTGAAGGAGTGAGGCTGAGAAGGATAAGTTATGGTGGTAATTGAATAGGATACATAAGAGAGGTATTACTTTGTTTTAGGTCTTCCCTTTGTTAAAGAAATAGAGAATAAGACCAGAGACGGAGGCCTGGGGCATTAGTAGTACTTCTTTTTGGATCTAAACCAGAAGAGACATGGGCTATGCTATCCGTCTTTACATGACTTTCTTATAGAATCCAGCCTTCTTGCCTGTGCTGCCTTACTTGCTAAGCTCTAACTTTCATCCCACCCACACCCCCAAAAACAGGAGTGTGAATTACCATGGGGGAGAGCTGCTGGTGCCTTGCCCTGTCCGTGGGAATGCGTTGGCCCCCCGGTGTCCTCTCACATCTGTGTATGCACCGTGTGTCACCAGGAGCAGCTTTCACAGTGCCAAAGGAGACACTGTCCTGCCGTGTTTGCGTCTGCTGTTTTCAGCAGCAGGCTAATTGTAAGGGGAAAATAACGATACTTTCGTGGAAGAGATCATAAAATGTTTTAAAATTATGGCAAATAACTATAAGTTTAAGATTTTTGTTTTCATTCTTTTTTAAAAATAGCTGCTCTGGTTATATGTAGACAGTGAAAATAGTTTTAAGACACGTTGGCGCAATGTAGGAGTAATAAAGGTAAATTTACAGGAAGAGAAAGTTTTAAAATGATTCTTCAGAAATGATTTGAATGGCAATAGTATGAGCAAGCTACACTCTAGGATTGTCCCTTAGGCTTGTTCATACAAAGCTCACTGATATCACTTTATGGGAGTGCCTCCTTCTGGGATGTCCTGGAATTCCCGGAGATTCCTGTCTGATACCTGCAGCTAGTGACTGCAGTAACTTTTTTATCTGTCCCTGACAGCTGGGAGGTTTGATTTCAGTCTCCGTCACTGTTTGGTCACCTTAGCTGATAGGGTTCTTCTAGATTTGAGATTCAAGAACTGAGTCTGCAGATAAGCGAAGTGACACTGCCTTTTTCATCCCTTCTTTGTAATAGGTATTTCAGTAACTACTCAAGGCTCTGCTCTGCTGGGCTTTTACGAAAGAGGAGTTCCTCAGAGAGCGTACGAGCTATAGACAGACAGGCTTTACAAACCAGGGCTTACAAACGTTCACCTGTGTGAGAAACACAAAGGATGGGAGAAAATTACTTCTTCTCCTCTCTTTACAAAGAGAGCATGGAGAAGAAGTGATAAGCCAGCTCTGGTTCTTGAAGTTTGTTCTCTGGTGTCTCTCTTTTTTCCCAGCACAGGTTTTTTCGCAGCTGGTCGTCCTGCTCACAGTGCCTACCTGCCTGCCCCTGTCCTGTCCCAAGCCAGCGGCTGCCCAGCTGGACTCACAGTCCAGCTGCTTGACAGCGTCAGACAGAGGGAATTTTTATTTTGAAACCTTCAAGTTTTGAACTTCAAATCCTCTAAATTAATTTAAGAAAAGATGGCTGCCAAAACCATGTCAGGTATTAGAGAGAGAGAGATCAGAGAGAACTAGGGCCTGCAGGAAGATTTGGTTGCATTTACTGCCTTGGCAATCTCAGGCATAGTCATCTTCTCTCCATTTCCGAAAGCAGAAAGAAGTGAGGAAATTTAAAACAGGCTAGCAAAAAACTATGCATTAGTTTCACACCATTAAATCTTTGCTTTATTTTGGCTCCTTAATAGGTCAGGCTTCAGCCAGGAAAACCCAGCAGCCAACTACAAGTTGGCAATTTCAGAGTATTAGGCTGTATGAGGCTACTGTAAAGATTCAAAGGGCATGGCTGTCAACCCCTGAGTCCCCCTGCCTGTGCTGCTATGGGCACAGCATGACCTCACTGTTATGCAAAAGAGCCTGGAGGTTGTGGAGCTAGAAGTCCTAAAAATTGTATATCCGAGCATGAAGTTTGGAGTTACAGCTGCTCCAACATGCTTAGAGTAGACTGAGCATAACTCCAAGTTATTGATGAAGGTAGGCATGCAAATGTGAGAACTACAAAAATTCACTTTTAAAAGGACAATAGTTCACATCATCCTCCTGTTTAAATTTAGAGGAAACTGCTTTTTACTTCAGTTTAGAGCAGAACAGCATATTCTGCTGTGACCTCTACTTTGCAGCATACGCACAGCAAGGTGTTTCCCAGAAGCTTCTTTCCGACTTCCAATAAAAAGCCAGAGTGTTCTGTGGCTTGCAGCAGAGACATGGAGTCTTGCCAGCAGGAATCTGCAGCTAAGAGTCACTTAGCCTGAGCCTTTGATTTCCTAACAGTTCTGTGTTCAGGGAGAGAATTATCAATAAGGCAGGCTGCAGTATTTGTTTTCCTTGTTTTCTTTTATTCAACAACCATTACTTTTCAGGTAGTTGCTGTAATTTCTGTTTCAGAAGGGTTTGCTGTGAGTACTGAGGTCCTTTTTCTGACTGATGTAGCAAAACATGTAATTGCTATTAAACCTTGGTACAGTGGTCCTCTCTATGTAAAGAAGCACTAACAAGACAATTTTAAACTCTGCACAGCAAATCCGTTCTTTCATTTTGCTCAGAAAGTGCCTTGAGTTTTTCAGAGGAACATTGGTTTGCTATTGGTCTTTTTCTTTTTAATTGTTTCTTTTTGTTTGCAGATTGGGGATTATTTTGAGATGTTTTGATAAAATGCATTAATGAGTACACTCAAGCTGGTAGAGTTGCTTTGCATTCACATCAATGTAGTGCAGTTGCAAAATGTAATGAAATCAACACTGCATGAGTCATAAGGGAATGTAAAGAGTGACAAAAATCATGGTGATCTGCGTGTGGAGCGATGTTAGCAAAAGCAATACTCCGATGACAAAGACTGTCTTCCTCATAGAAGAAAGTGCTATTGATTTTTTTTTTTTTTTCTTTCTTCCGTCCTGAATTAAACAATATAAGCCAGACCGCCCAGTTGTTCCAGTCAGTGTACGTGTTACTCTGGGTAAATTGGATATTTAATGGGACATTGATTTGTCTTATTGGAAACCCAAATGAGTTTAAGAAAGTATTAATTATTCATTAATTATTCTTTTAAGCTGGTCTTGTAAGCAAGAGTGGAGGTCTCAATCTAGCTTGTCTTGAAAAGTTCTTCTGTGCCTCTCTCATGTTATACACCTTTACATGTCTCACCTTTACGTATCTTGTGCATGTTCATTAAGATGTCTTCAGGCAGTGCCCAGTAGCATTGGAAGTTAAAACTGTTGGAAGGCAACCTGAAACTTTTGAAAAGCTTTATTGATGATCTCTTGTAATTGGTCTCTGTAAAAGCGTAGACTGCGACAACTCAGACTTCTACAGGTACTGTAGCTTTCATAGTTAATTTTGAAAAGTGCTGAAGGAATAAAAATAAGGCTAAACATTAAAAAAAATCGTTGCACCTGTTTGATCTGTGTGCCTGCGTCCAGCATCCCGTTGTTGAAGGGTAGACACTGCACTAGTTTAACTAGAGCCAGTTTAACAAATCAGTTCACTTAGTAGCTGAGGTACTTTTGATGGAATGATGTTTGTTTGAAAATAGTTTCGTTGTGTTAGTAGGTATTTGCGTCTTGCTGATGTAACCTAGACTGAAAGATACATTGTGTGTAATCTTACACAAAAGGATCTGCGCACCTTGTTATTCTGGTTGGGCTAAGCTGGTATAAAATCACATCTTGACTTAATCTGACATGATTTGTGTGTAGACAAGTGTCAATTCACATCAGTGTACTGGAACTGGTAAATGCTTGACTTATGTTTATATTACACTACCCATGCAGTAAGTGTGAACTTTATGATACAAAGACAATGTGAGCCCCAGTATTGAACCAAGAACCTGTTGCTCTGGTAGCATCTTTCCCTCAGAAAGTTGTTAATTTATGTTCTTTTAATTTGGAAGACAGTCGTGGTGTTAATATATTTGGATTTGAAACTTCATTAAAGGCAACGCAGCTCCTCAAGTTAGTGTTTGTCTTCTCACACACTTTCCAATGAACGCTGCTTCCAGAAGTATGGCAGATGTGGCACGTGTGACCATCAGGACTGACTTACTGTCCTTATGTGACTCTCTCCACCCCATTGCTTGGGAATGTTGTCATCTGTATTTATTCTCACAGTGGGGTGAAGCTGACAGTGCCGTTACACCTGGTTTACAGCCAGGGACACTCAAGACACGGCGAAACTAAAACATTCAGATAACCTAATTTTAAGCGGCTAGCTTACAGGCTCAGAGACTTTGCTGAACTTCGCTGTCTGAGTTTAGTCCTTTAGAGTTAAGGGCATTCCATCCAGAGAGCTCAGGTGTCTGTTGTGGAGCAGGGGTTGGAACCAGGGTTATCCAGATCCTAAATTAGTGTCCTGTCACTGGTTATACTGGCTGGAGTCTGTTATTGTCTTAGTTATGATATATAGTTGCCGTATTGCACCACTGCTGCTGGTGTGTGATGCCTGAGAATATATCCTCTAGCGTGCAGTTGATGCAAGGAGGGTTGGTGCAGGCAGACCCTGAAATATTTACTGTGTTGAGATGTGAAATGCTTGTACTGAATGAGCCTAGCTCCTAGCTCAGCGTTTTCAGACCCAAAGCAGCTCACAAATTACATGTCCAGTAAAGCTGGCTGGACTTCAGTCAGAAACATTTAAGTAAGCTGCTGGTAAAGGGATTTCTCTTTCTTTTTCTTTAGTTCCCTGTTCTTTCCTCACTGATGACAATAAAGGGTCACCTCCGCCTTGTGGTGAAGGTGACCCTGGGAAGCCTTGTGTGTATTGCATATATCCAGAGGAAAAAGCTTGCAAGCAATTCCTTGCAGGAGAACAAAAATCAATTACTCAATCTTCACCTGCAATGCCAAATTGAGGCCACTAAGACAAGCACTGTAATTAGCTTCACTTAAGATATCAGTCTGGAAACAGAAACTAGCAGTATTTGTATTCATTTAAATGGCTGTAAAGGCAAAACTGGAAAGTAGTTGCATCATTGGACCAATCTTCAAAACATTTATTTATTCTGTGTTAAAGAGAAAACCCTTGTCTTTCAGAAGATCTGGATGCTGGCATGCACAATGTGTTAGCTTGTCCTCCACATATGAGTTTGAGAGAGCAGAATGTTGCGGGTGTACCCGTGAGCGCTGAGGGAGCTGACAGAAGTCATTGCTGGGCCTCCATCATCTTTGGAGAACAGGAGAGGTGTCTAAGGACTGAAGGAAAGCCAATGTTACTCCAGTCTTCAAATGTTACTCCAACCAGTGTTACTCCAGTCTCACCGTACAGGCCACCTATATTTTTTTTCCTGTACTCAGCACTGGTGAGGCTGCTGCCAGAGTACTTGTTCAGTATTTAAAAAACAGGTAGACATTGTTACTCCAACCAGTGTTACTCCAGTCTCACCGTACAGGCCACCTATATTTTTTTTCCTGTACTCAGCACTGGTGAGGCTGCTGCCAGAGTACTTGTTCAGTATTTAAAAAACAGGTAGACATGGTGCTGAGGGACATGGTTTAGGAGTGGTTTTGGCAGAGTTAGGTTTATGGTTGGATTCCATGATCTTAAAGGTCTCTTCCAACCTAAGTGATTCTGTGATTCTGTGAAAAGGGGCAAGGAGGAAGACCCAGGAAACTACAGACCAGTCAGCCTCACCTCCATCCCTAGAAAGAACAGCTTGTTCTGGGCATCTCAAAGCATCTGGAGGAAAAGAAGGTTATCAGAAGTAGTCAACATGGGGAAGTCATGTCTGACTAATCTGATAGCCTTCTTCGATAGCATGACTGGATGGATAGATGAGGCGAGGACAGTGGATGTTGTCTACCTTGAGTGCAGCAAGGCTTTCAACAGTCTCCCATGTCATCCTCACAGGCAAGCTTAGGAACTGTGGGTTAGATGAATGGACAGTGGGGTGGATTGAAAACTGTCTGGCAGGTAGAGCTCAGAGGGTTGTGATTAGTGGCACAGAGTACAGTTGGAGGCCTGTAACTAGTGGTGTTCCCCAGGGGTCAGTGCTGGGTCCAGCCCTGCTCAGTATATTCATCAATGACCTGGATGGAAGGGCTGGAGTGTACCATCAGCAAGTTTGCTGATGACACAAAACTGGGAGGGGTGGCTGACACACCAGAAGACTGTGCTGCCATTCAGGGGGCCTGGCCAAGCTGGAGAGCTGGGCAGGGAGAAACCGTATGAAGTTCAACAAACGCAAGTGTAGGGTCCTGCACCTGGGGAGGAGTAACCCCATGCAGCAGTACAGGCTGGGGGCTGACCTGCTGGAAAGCAGCTCTGTGGAAAGGGACCTGGGAGTCCTGGTGGACAACAGGATGCCCATGAGCCAGCAATGTGCCCTCGTGGCCAAGAAGGCGAATGGCATCCTGGGGGGCATCAAGAGGAGTGTGGCCAGCAGGTGGAGGGGGGTCATCCTCCCCCTCTACTCTGCCCTGGTGGGGCCACATCTGGAGTCCTGTGTCCAGTTCTGGGCTCCCCAGTTCAAGAAGGACAGGTGCTGGTGCTGGAGAATGTACAGCGAAGGGCTACGCAGATGATTAGGGGTCTGGAATATCTTTCTTATGAGGAAAGGCTGAGGGAGTTGGGTCTTTTTAGTCTGGAGAAGACTGAGGTGTGATCTTACCAATGCTTACAAATCCTTAAAGGGAGGGTGCCAGGAGGAGGGGGCCAGTCTTTTTTCAGTGGTACCCAGTGATAGGACAAGGAGCAACAGGTATAAAATCAAATATAGAAAGTTCCATCTCACCATGAGGAGAAACTTCTTTATTTTGAGGGTGGCAGAGCACTGGCACAGGCTGCCCAGAGAGGTGGTGGAGTCTCTGACTCTGGAAACACCCAGAACGCACCTGGACGCCACCCTGTGCAACCTGCTCTGGCAGGGGGGTTGGACTAGCTGATCTCCAGAGGTCCCTTCCAGTTCCTGTAATTCTGTGGGTACAGATTTCACATTGCAGCATTTAAGACCTAGGGAGCATTTGACCAAATCCTGGATCCAGTTCCTCATCTGAGCAACTTTAAAAATTCTGTTACCTTTTCTTCAGCTGGCATCAGGCCCATCTCAGGCTGTCTGATCTGAGAGGAAATTTTCCTCATAATAATTTAATTTGCTAGCACTTGTCGCTATTTTTGTCTCTTTCTTTCTCGTTGCATAAACTATGTGTTTCCTTGGTTACAAGTTAATAGTTAATACTCTTGTTTGGAAGAATCATAACTTCCCCTCCAGAAATAGTATTGCATTGCAGACTGTTAGATGAGGTTCACTCAAGGCAAGGCATTTACTGGGCTCTTATTTAGATGAAGCTGCTAATTGAAATAGTGGTTGGCATTGCCAGCTGCATTCTGTTCACCAGTACGGGCAGAATAACTGCTGAAGGCAAATAGTTGAAATGAGGCTACCAGAGGAGGAGGTATTCAAAACTTTGTGCTTGAGTAGAAGAATTCAGCCGCCGCCTCTGAAGGTTTGGAATGTGTGTGGGGGGGTGAAGACCAAAATAGCAGCTGCCATGTTAGTTTGGCTAGACTTACAGCAGAAATTACTGCTTGGAATATTTGTTATCCTCTATTCTTGATGCTGTTACCCCTTTAATTGCATATGAGGCTTTTTTACTATCAATCTTGTGTTCATATAATGCAGAATGATAGCAGCATTTCTTCACATAATGCGTTTATAGAAGAGAGTAATACAGAAGGACTTTATGAAGTGATGGGACTTTTTCCCTAGAAATTCATTGAGGAAAGGGAGGAAATTGGTGCAGTAAATATGAGCAAGGTATCTCGGTTTTTTTGCTGCATAAGCAATAACCTGAAAAAAAGCATAATCCTGGCTGGGAAGATGTCAGGAATTGATCAGGAAAGGGAAAGAGAGCTCCAGAAAACACCGAGATACAATAATGAAGGTGATTCCCAGTGACAGAGGGAGGTGTATCAGCAGTCAGTCCTTGGCAGGCCAGGAAAAGCAGGACAGGAATGGTATAAAGACAGAGGTGTGGGTAGAGAGAAATGTTTCCTCAGAAATGTTCTGATGACCATCACTAGTTTGAGAACAATAATACAAGGAGGACAACTTTCTCCTGCCAGAATGGGATGTAGAAGGGAGATTTGAAGGAATGTAGTTTTGTTTGGGAGCATTCTGGGCAATACTTTCCGTTTCAGACAGTACAGTTGAGACTCAGTCTTGCTCTAGCTTACACCCATACATTGCTATTGGGGCCCCGAGCTGTCACAAAACACTTCTGAAGAGAAAGTTACACGTTTTTTGTGGAAGCCAAATATGGAGTAATAAAACTTCTGACAATGAATTACACAATAAAGCTGACACAAACCTTTCCTATTACTATCCAAGCTCCAGGGCTGTGGGATAGCTGATCAATTGCCCTGAAATTTCGTCATTTCTATCTACTCATAATATCTCTAATTTGCATGCAGAGTCAATTCTGCTAGAAGTAATGGGAGCAGAAACAAATAAAATTGTCGTCTTTTCTCTTCAGATGTGCTTTCCCTGTGTTAGGTATGTGCTGTAGCAAAATGAAGATGTGTGTAGTTTATATTTATTATAGTCATTTGCATGCGAAGTCAAGCTACCTGGTTTGTCTGGTTTCCCAAAACATGACTTGGAGTTGCATTCTTTTCATTCTTTTTGCTTGGAGTGTGGTCTTTCTTGGGTTAAAATAGCCCGGTTCTTGTTGCCTTGTGTGCTTTTTGAATGGTTTACGCACACTCATGTTCTTGGAAAGAAAACCTTAGGCAGTTTGAAACATTTTGTGGCACTTTTTCCTCATCTTTCCATGGCAGCCTCAGTGGAAAGAGGTAGTAGTTGCTGTGAACGGCTTGAACTATTGTTTATGAAAAGGCTTTTTTTTTTTTTTAAAAAAAGGTAACCTTTTAGATGAACATGAAATGTGAACAGGTATATTTGTATCGTGATGAAAAGCGTCTGAGAACACGGATATATGTACAGGAGAAAATATTCTTTTTGTTTGGGCTTAAGTCATATTTTTTTGCTTTGCAGTGGCCCATCCCCAGGAGCCTCACCACCCCTCGGAAAAGCCGGTCATCCACTGCCATAAATGTGGGGAGCCATGTAAAGGTGAAGTGCTCCGTGTTCAGGCCAGACACTTTCACATCAAATGCTTCACCTGCAAAGGTAAGACCTTGGTGTTCATCTGTTAGCAATGAGTCAAATGAATTTGACTCAATGAGTCAAATGAGTCAATGAATCAATGAGTCAAAAATGAATTTGTGCAAATGTACCTTGATCCAGCGATGAGAGGTCACGCTTCCTGCAATCAGCTGGTTACAGGATATTCACGTTGCTCCGTATCTGAAGGATTTGGGAGGAGGCAGGATAAAGAATGGCAGGTGGAATGGCTGAGTCACACATGTACAAGCAGCAAGGCGATTGGTGTCACACAGGACAAAATCAATATATAAACATCTACGATTTAATTGAAAAAAAAGATTATATGAGACATTTGATTCGGGGGCAGGAGAGCTGGGGGATAAATTTGCCACCGCTACCAACACTGAAAAGAGCACGTTCTGCTCTGAATACTTAAGTGGTCGTTCTTTTTCTTTTCTACTGTTCGCTGAGTACAAGCTACACAATAGATAATTGTACCTGAAAGAGATGAAAAAACTCTTAGCTTTTTAAAATCTTATTTTCCATTTTATTTGCTTCATACAGTTCTATGTAGACTGTCAGTTTCACATTTTTCTAGAAAAGTGAATTAGGCCATAATTAGGCTCTGGCTGCTTTGGTGATTTATTTTTTTTTCTCCCATGTTTATTTGGGAAACAATGGAACAACACTAAACAGCCAAGATGAAGTGCTTTATGGGGAATCATAAAACACAGGAAGAGAAAGTATCACCCTAGCAGCTACTCAGAAATCCGGTATAAATAGTTGAGTTGGTTTCAATTGTTGTTGCATGTATTTCCTGTTATTTCCACATATGGGGGTGAGCGTATATTGAGATTGTATGGTGTGCTGTGGTGAAAAGACAGACAGCATAAGAATACTTAAGACAATTCTGTCTTTTTGTAGTTTTTGTTCTAAATGCTTTTTCAAGAATTTGGATAAATCTGGACTTTTTTTTTTTTTAAAACTGTTAATAGCAAACCCTGCCTTTTGTTAGGGATAGTTATGAAAATTGAGCTTCTTTTAACTGACTTGATTGCTGAAAGTCATAGAATCATAGAATCATAGGATGGTTAGAGTTGGAAGGGACCTTAAAGATCATCAAGTTCCAACCCCCCTGCCATGGGCAGGGACACCTCTCACTAGAGCAGGTTGCTCAAAGCCCCATCCAGCCTGGCCTTAAACACTTCCAGGGATGGGGGATCCACAGCTTCTCTGGGCAACCTGTTCCAGTGCCTCACCACCCTCCCAGTAAAGAACTTCTTCCTAATATCTAATCTAAATCTCCCCTCTTCCAATTTAAAACCATTACCCCTTGTCCTATCACTAGACTTCCTGACAAAGAGTCCCTCTCCAGCTCTCCTGTAGGCTCCCTTCAGATACTGAAAGGCTGCTATCAGGTCTCCCCGGAGCCTTCTCTTCTCCAGGCTGAACAGCCCCAGCTCTCTCAGCCTGTCCTCATAGGAGAGGTGCTCCATCCCTCTAATCATCTTAGTGGCCCTTCGCTGGAAGTTTTGCCTGCATTTAAGAAAAAAAAACCCCAACCAACCAACCAAACAAACAAAAAAAAACCCCCCAAACCCCCCTGATGGATACTGACATCCAAGAGAAACCTCGGAGCCTCCCCCTGCTTCAGGCCGCCCTGTGTGAGCCTCCCTGCCTTTCCGGCTCCCCCTTCCTGAGCATGGGAGCTCGGTCTCCCATACTTTGGTGCTCCCTGATTTTTCTGGGCCTCCCCTTCCACAGGTTGTGATTTTCCAGGACTCCCCCTTTTATGGAGGCCTCCCCTTTTTCGGAGCCTCATTCACCTGGGGGCTCCACTTGTGATCTCCTGCCCACTCCAAGCATCGTCGGCTCCCTTGTTCCCAGCCTCTGAGGGCTTTGAGTCTCCCAACCTCCCATATTTTTTGGGGGGGGCGCCCAACAATTTTGGGCCACCGCAACTCTTCCTGCTTTTTTTATTGGCTTTCCATGCGTTCAGGCCTCCTACTGATTTTGGGCTCTGCTTCCCCCTGGCTCCCTCCGCAGTGGGCCTCCCCCCCCCACACTCATCCATCTTCCACTGTGCGAGTCTCTCCCCTCTCACTGCGCCTCCCCCTCCGCGGGCCGCCATTCCCTGTGCCTCTCCCTGCCTTTCAGCATGGGCCTTGTAATATTATGGACCTCTGCTCTGCGAGCCGCCCCCATTCTCTGGCCCTGCTGCTCGCCGGACCTCCGCTCTGAGCCTCACCCTCAGATCCAGGCATCTCTGTCTGTCTATATTTGCATTTATATTTGCCTAAAAGCTGTGAGGAAGCCGCACGGCAGGCAGCCGGGTTGCTGCAGAGCTTTGTTCCTGTCCGGAGAGACCTCCTGCCCCAGGTCTGCCAAGGGCTTCTCCGGCTTTGGGTTGCGGAGCTGCCGTGGGGATGGGGAGAGCCCAGCCGGTGCCTCGGAGCGAGGACCTGAGGGGCCTCCAGCAGCTCCTGCTCCTGCCACTGAGCCCTCTCTGACCACCACAAAGGCTCACTGTGGGGTTTTTTTAAAGAAAGAGGCATTAAGTAATTTTAAAGCTACTCTTTGTGAAGTCATCACCTTTGAAGATGGGTGTTGTGAAGCAGGAGGCAATCCATAGTTTCTGTTTAATGGACAACAGCACGCAGCTGGCTGAATTAAGTAACAGTATATAGGATGAAAAGTGAGTATATGGAGAAATCTATAGACCCGTATGAAACCAGGGAAGGACTGCTCCCGTGCAGCCAGTGTCCGCCACGTTCAGTCCTAGCAGAGCATGGGATACACAACAGTGAAAGGGCTTCAGGCGCGAGGTGAACGTGACGGAGCTGGTGGCAAACATGGAGAAAGGTGCTGGAGTAAATCGGAGTAACTGGGTAACTAGAACAGAGTAGCAAAATCTATACTACGGTGTTTTTCACTTCCTTTAAACCTAAGTTATCTTTTCTGAAAGTCCATATCTAGCACATACACTGCAGGCCCAGACTTTGAAAAGTTGAGGGCGAGTCGACTTGGCCTCAAGCCCAGTCCCTGAGTTTCAGTTTGGTTTTTCATGTTCCAGAGGTGGGTGGAATAGTATAGTAGTGTGATTGCTATAACTCTGTCCTTCTGCTTCCTAATTAGATGTGATGTAGCAGAAATTAGAAATATTTGCTTTCCTATTTGTTTTTTCCTAAAAATACCTAGAGGTTTTTTTTAAAAAGTCACTTGAGTTATTTGTGTGCTGAAAAATGAATGGATAGAATCTTAAAAAATTCTGTGTTTGTCTTACCTGTAGTTTTTATTTAAATACAGCTATATAGCTCCAAAAATACTTAACTTTCTCCTGGATATTGATCTGTGTCAGACTGGAGTGGTATCAGCCTGTCGTGGAAGGCAGAGAGGAGCACTATGTGCCCTGCTCCTGAAATGCTTGGGGTAATGCCTGCGTCTTTCTGTATTACAGTCGCTGTATTTTGAGTGGTACCTGATGTTAGATAATCCGCAAGCAGTTCAAAACCAGCAACAAGTCGTTTCTTTTGCAGTTTCTGCTCGTAGTGACTAGTGGTCTCAATTTACAGAAGACACCGGATTAGGGTATTTCCAGCAGCAGGACAGCTGAGACCCTTTGAGTCATGAAGGAGAATAGTAATTCAGGCCAAGCAGCAAACAGAGTTCCTAGGACCTCCCAATAGAGCAAGGGGGCAGATGGAACAGTTCTCCTGCTGAATTCCCAAAATTAATCGTGCTATTTTTGTGGGGGTCTAATTTCTCCTTTCACTTGTCTTTTAGTTACTTACTCATACGCTGCTTTTGTGCATTGACCAGTCTGTTGCAAGGCTGGGTTTACTAGGATACTTTTTTTTTTCTCCCTAGGGCAATATCTAACCTCATTGTGGCTTCTGTTTATGGAGATATTTCCAAGCTGATGACAGTTTAATATTCTGTAACATTATTGGCCTCATGACTGCATGCGTGAAGATAACCAGAGAAAGGAGAGCTATAGGAATATGTCTGATGGAAATGAAATAATGATTTTTATCATTAGCTTGTTAAGGAAACTTTGAGCTTGTGGAAGGCGACTGGTTGTACGTGTTTGCTTATTGTTTAGGAGAGGGGGGTGACAGTGTAGCTTCTGCCTGCTTCTACTACAAACAGTATCTGCACATCCTAGTTTGAACTGAGAGGGCCAGTGCTGAATCTTAGAGACTTCTCTCTTGCTGTTCAGTCTGTGCCTTATTAGTTGGGTTTGCCAGCAAGTGAGTGTCATCTGTTTTGTGTTCATTTGTCTTTCACTGAGAGGAGGGAGAGGAGGGTCTGTTGGAGGTTGGTCCAAGTCCTGTTTTGAATCTTATACCTGAGCTGCAGCGCTTGTTTATTGTTCATCTCACATACTTAGGTGAATTCATTTTCTGTTTTAACCACATAGCCATTTACTTATATTGCATGTTGTCTGACCATATGGTTCATACAAGCGGGACGCAGATGTTCAAGTAAGGATCTTTTTCCTCTTAGTCTAATGGGTTTTTAATTTGACATGACTGCGACTCTACAGGAGGTGGAGTTAGACCCCCTCAGCTTATAGAGTATTTTGTTAGCCAGAGGAAATTACTGCTGATGCTGGGACCAGAAGGTATGAGACAACCAAACCACCTGTAGATGCAGCTTTCTCCTTTCTGTATACTAAAGTTTGCTCTTGAGACTTCAACTCACATCTACAGTGTGAAAGACTTGAACAAGTGCATACTTGTCTGACTGCTGTCTTACCGGCTGAAAATGTTTAAACTTTTACCCATAGGCTTAGTCTGAAAGTCTAGTGAAGATGTGAAAAAAAATCTATTTCCTCATAAATCTGCCATGCTAGTTGTACAGTAGCAGGGTGTCAATGTGAACCTATATCTTACTTTGCTCTGTTTGGGCTTCCTTTTTTGATTTGGGTTGCCATCCGTGCTCTCAACTCTGTGTTTACGTCATGCTGTTAAGCGTATTTGATGTAATGGTAATCCTGCTTCCCTGGGTTATGTCAGAGACACGTAAGCACTCTGTGATTGCTTGGCATGCGTCAGCGGTGGTTGTTGCGCTGCAGGAACAGGGTGACTTAAGCCTCCGTGCTGCATTGGCGAGCTCAGGACATGCTCGTGTGTCACGTAATGTGATCAGACAGTCATCTTCCCCTGTAACTTGGCCCTCTGTCCATCTCTGGAATCTTTCTCGGAACAGAGTAACCGTTTCCTGACAAAGATGTCGAGTAAAACCTCCGTGGATTGACACGTTCCCATACCCCCATGGTAAGGTGCAGCTAGCTGTTCCTCCCTGCCTGCTGGGAATCAAGTATATACAGCTGGTTTGTCCTGGCGGGGCTGGCGAGTTCTATTTGTGGCTCCAGATAAAAGCTGATAAAAAACCCAAAGAGCTGGAAATGGTGTGGCCTGTTCCCCAGAAGGTGAGCCCTGCCAGCCCTCCTGATAGGCAAAGCATCTCGGGCAGTCAGCAGCTGACAGAGCTGGAGTTAATATGGGAATGACGGCCAGGGGAGGGATAAGAGGTGTTTAGGAGTGCAGCTCCAGGAACACGCTTCGGAGCAGCTTTCTTTGGCTGTTTTATAACAAAGTCACTTAGCTTGCTAAGGAATTACACTGTTGCCTGTTAGAAGTGCAAGTTTAACTGGATTCTCTGTTATCTCCAAGTGTAATAAATAAGTTTTAAGTTCTGTTTTACGAGGAGTACGCTACTCTTAGCACACCACATTGGTGATGGTTACCAGGCAATGGAAGCAGCAGGCTGAGAGGAGGGAGGGTTAGATGAGGAATTTCGGAGGGACAGTAGACTGAGCTGGAGACATCATTCTTTTACTTTTTGTCTTATAAGCATTAACATTAATAAGAAAGTTTTGGTAGTTTATAAAGAAGTAAAGTTTTTCTGGTAATCATCTATGTACATGAATAACTTTTCTGGAAGAACTAAGACTATTCACTGCAATGTCTTTTACATATGTAAATGTGTGTGGGATCAGGCCCTAAATTACGATGTGCATGAGCAGAGATTTTAATATCTCAATTTAAATTGTGATCTGATACAAATGGTAATTTTCTATCGTTGTCAGTTGATTACAGTTCATTTTACCCTATTGCGTGTACTAGGAGAGGAAACTTTGAGGCTAGCAAAATTGCTATAATAAGACTTTGTTATTAAGCCAGTGATTCATCTTCTGGGTTAGAGGGAAACGCTGGTTTCAATACAGTGTATTGCTTAACAGAACAAGCTTTAAGCTTTCATACTAACAATGTAAAAGTTTATGTAGCTTGATTTTGGTACATGTAGAGGTAGGTTGCTTTATCTTAACAAGGTAATGTAGTATTTATGGTAGGAGTATTTCAAATAGTAGACCTGTATTTCAAATAGTGTCCCTGTTCTTGATAGTGAATATTTTTTGGATAACATGGCTTCCATATGGTGGTCTAAACGGAAAAAAAAAAAAGTCTTATAAATAAGCAATCTTGTCATGAGAATATGGGTGGTGTCCTGAAATTTTCTAGTCCTCACTATGTGGCATAAATGTCTGTAATTTGATTAAGCTATGCCAGGTGGAAATGTTTCACTGCGTATTAATGTTTTACATGCTATAGCAATATCAGATATCAAAAGGCAATTACCAGCTAATATTCTTACTAATTACAAGGCAAAGCCAAGTCTTGGCACACAGGAAACATTCCACACGCCCAGAGTATCCCACAGAGAAGAAACTCTTAGCTCCTATTAAAACGTTGGTAGAAATTAGTATGAAGCAGTTTCTTAATTCTGGAACAAATGTGCTAACTTTCCTCTTTTGGCTTAGGTGTCTTTCAAGCATATTTAGGAAAGCCCACATCAATACATACTTCCAGAATCCTTTGTGGTATGTTTAGGTACCAGGCAAAGGTCTGTTTCTTTTATGTGATGACTTTTGCAAGGCTACATCATCCATAGCTCAGTGAGCTTGACAGGGAAGGGGGAGGCTTCCTAAGTTTAGATTTTAGGATGCTCTGTAATCTTTGACTTTGAACTGAATCTTCCTCCCTTGAAGGACTGGGAAGAAGTTAGGGTCATGTAAGCAGACACTGTATCAACAGGCTGGAATGTGTTTTAAATCATTAGTTCTTTGACCTTTGATCTGTCATCAGATTCCTTCAGTGGTGGCAGGAGAAGGCTGCAAACTGGCTGCTGGGTGGTTAGTGCTATTAATAGTTCAGTGTCAGTGGATGGAGAGTTTAAATATGAGAACATTTTTGTAGTAGATATCCAGTGCACTGTTTTAAAGATTTCTGTGTTTCCACAAGTACTTCTGAAACAGAGACTGATCTCTGGACACAGCAACGTAACTGGTGGATAGAATGTGCTTCTTCCTGAGCATCAGGAAATTATACGAGGTCCCTTGAAGCTCCGAATCACTGAACCAAAGAGCCTTCTTTATGTGAAAGCTCTCCAGGCTTGTAATTCTCTTTCAGTACACCATGGTTCTGCTTGCCAGCTTGGTTATTGAAACAGCCTTTAACATTATTAAGTAATTTGACTTTTTTTCCTCAAGAGAGTTTGTGTTTTCATTTTTTTCCTAAACCCAAGTGTCTCGGCTTTCATCTAAAGAAAAGGGCATTTCTAGTCATTAAAATATAAACCATTGGAAAATACGAACCTGAAATGCTCTAACAGCAGAATACAAATAAAAAGGACAGAAATGCTACAGTATCCTGGTTTGGATGGTCAGGAATTTGGGGATCTGACTCAAGATCTTGAAGAAGTAAAACTCTGCATCTTTTGTCTATAGTAAAAAGTCCTATGGAAGGGAATGAGGAAGAGTAAGTTGAGATTTTAAGGGTGAAAATGAAAGAGAAGTACTTGTTGTCAAAGAGACTAGTACACAGATCAAGTGAAAAGGGGGCGTGTTGTTATCTGTGTGCACAGGGAGACCTTATGAGGAACAGCGAGAACATGTTTAAGAACAGCAGATTGGGTTTGAACAGTTTAGAAAATTATGGGATTTTGCTGTTCCTGGGAAGCTAATGGAGATTAAAATTTCTCCCATGACAGGAAATGGGATTCAGATGTGAATTCATGCATCCAGGTAGCTTGATACGAAAGAAAGCTTCAGTTGCAGCTCTGAGAGTAACCACCATCTCTACATTCACTTATCTTAGCTGCTGTGTCTTGAAGCCTGTTCTTTTTCTTGCAGTGATTCCTATTGGTATTTCACTTCAGGTTTAGGTAAGAGCCTGGGAAGCTTGCTGTAAAATACCCTGCTTTCTTGCAAAATGACCCTAACCAACCTGCAACCCACAAGCAGCAGGGAGAGCTCTGTCTACTTGTTTTCAATAGCAATGTCCTATTTTATTCGGGTCTTCTTTTCCAAATTATTTTTTCTGCTTGCATATGAAACACTGAATTGTTAATTTTTGCTTTAGGTGTTGATGGGGAAAAAATCCCATACAGTTTCATCCCATTCTAAAGTGGATCCTCGTTTTGCTCTTGGGTATTTTAATGCTATTAATGGCAATTGGTTGACACTGATCTCAGTTAGTTAGGCCTGAGGTCTCTTTCAGTGACCAAACGTTTGACAGGAAATGAAATTAATTGCACTGCTTGGTTGATGTTGATGAGTGCTGACAGATGCCATGTCAGATTTTAAGAAGCTGTTGGATCCCTTTGAAAGTAGAGAGCCAGCAGGATACTTTACAGGTGTTCAATGAGTGTGGCAGAGCATCCTTATGAGGATATAGAAAGTTCCTTGGGTTTGTTGTCAGTGTATCCTTCATTTGCCTGGCTTGTTTCATAAGTCTATGGATGAGGTAGATTTGTTTCTGTTCTACTCTTAATCCTTGGTTTGCTTATTTATAATCTTTTTGGAGACATCTCTCATCTAAGCAGTTACAGCCAAGCTATCCCAGGCTAAACTTTGACATTTTTCCACCAATTGCATTTTCTTCAAGGTTCATTTCCCACAGACCCGTAAATGACTTTGATCTCCACCTAGTGCTTAGTTTAATGTGAAAGGTGTTTTAAATGGTTGAATGAATCTTGCCATTGTTTCCATCCTGGTGCACAAAGCGTTTATATTTCAGTTGGGAAGCTGTCACGTTGCTGCATTATATATGGCTGTTGTTTGCTTGCTGTTGAGCACAGGTACTACCTATTGTCTGTTAGATTGCTAGAAAGACTGAAATATATGCATGTCAGGTGCGGACAGGAAAGCTTCCCTGTGCTTTATTGTTTTTATCTGCAGTGTTAAGGAGAAAAATGAAGAAAGCTGACCTCAAAGGACCATGCAGTGCCATGGCGTTGATTAGGAAGTTGATTAAGTTAAAACTCCAAGCTCATCTGAAATTCAGTCATCACTAGTTGAGTGAATGCTTGCATTAAATGCTTGGGAGTTTCACTCAAGTATCCCACTGAGAATTACTTGTGTCATAATGACAGTGGCACTCATTAGGCGTGCAGGCAGGATGTTTGAAAGCTTTTTCATTTGAAAGGTTTTTCAAGGGAAGAGTAGCGCCTGGCTGGAGGCTAGAGGATGCTTCTCACGGGGATCCCAGAGCCATTTAGGGGAAGAGGGGAGAAATCTTTTGCTCAGGGGGTATTTTAGCTGCTAAACCCTTCTTCCAGCTGGTGACTAGATAACAAAGCAGGTCTTAATATTACCTGTCTTTGTTCCATGTATATAAAGCTCTTGCGACTTCCCAGGGTTGCTTCTAAAGCCAATCTGTTGAAATGAGAAGAAATTCCAGAACCACTGGGAATGCTAGACACAGTTCCAAATAGCTTGGGTCAAAATGCATCTCTCATCAGTGTATGGCAAAAATACTCTCCAGTGACACGAGTGTGACAAACAGTTTTCAGGATCTCTGTTAGAGCTTTTGCAAAAAGCTGTATGCAATTTCTTAATGGTGCTTTGTAATCTGTCTGCAGCGGTTGTGCTGCAGCATGGCTTCTGAGGCTTACTCTGCTCATGTGGTCTTCTGATGGTACTTTGGCATACAGTCATTCTTTAAATGACTTAAGGAACCGGAGGTTATGCCATCAAGAAAAGTGTTGATAAGAGGAATTAAGCAAAGGCAGAGAAAGACTTAGTTCATTTGAAATGTGGAAACTTTAAACTTTAATAAGAACATGAACTTTGCTTTAATCAATACAGGATTTGTTAAGCTCTCTCTTAGGCAAACAGATTTTTCCTGTGTATTTGTTTAGATGTAGGTGATAAACTGATACATTGCCAAATTCCTTTCTGCCTTCAAACAAGAAATCCATTATGTCCTAAGAAATAAATGTTATATGAATATTTTCCCACTTGAGAACAGCACCATTATTCTATGGAGCTTAGAAACACAAGAAAGAAAGAAAACCCCAACAGGAAATTGAGTTTGCACCTTGTTTAATGCATGGTGACAAAGCAGATCGTTAGACTTTTCTTAAAGAATAGCATTCGCTTATGTAAACTGAGAACCTGTGCTCACAGAGTCTGCTTGTGTGGTTTTGTTTCTTCAGTGTTGAAACAATTTCTACTTAGGGCCTGGTTTTTTCAGCTCTCACTGACAGTAACCCAATGGAAATGCTACATAATGCTCAGTAGGATCAAATCCTACTTCCATGCACTTTGAAAAAATCTGATCTCTTCATTTTCATCATACCCGTTAAAGCTTGGAAGTAACTCAAGAATGCGCCAAGTCCCTTGGAGACCACCGGCAGTTGGATTGCTCTTAAGCAGCTACCTTTTGTTGCAGTAGCCCAGGCTTGCATACACAGACCTGGTAGCTTTGAGAGCTGACAGCAGCACCAACGGCTTCTCCAATCTTTTTGTGCTCCAAGGATGCAAAATAGCTCCAGAGAGTAGGTCTGTTTTCCATATCGTGTGAGGCAGGACTGTATTCCAGCTTATTGCATTCACAAGAGAGGCGGGATGGTCTGTTGATAATATGAAATCCTTTGATATACAGACTCAGAAGAAGACTGAGTTCCTCCAGGAGCTGTTGAAGATAATGGTTTTCTTTTTTTCTTTACAGAAAAATGCTGAAAAATGCTTTTCTTTAAAGAAAAGTGTGTGTGTGTGTGTCTTTATGCTTGTGGTACCTTAGGGAGTAGAAATGCTCCCCAGTGTTTTGTGTTTCAGCAGGGAGATTCTGGTCATGTAAAATGGAATTTCTCCCATCGTATCGAGCAGGAATGGTTACTGGGGAAATGTTACTCTCCTGTAGAACTATTTCCTTGTGATGGGTGTTGACAGAATACCTCTTGCTTTTTGCCACCTCAAGCATGATTTGAGCATCGCTATTGGCTCCACTAATTAATTCTTTCAAAGTTGTTTTCCCATCAGAAATAAAAGAACATAATTTGATGTTTGCTATTAACTGTCATCATTTTGGTATTTGTTTTTCTTTGATGACATGATATTTGTATGACAGCAATTACCTAGATCGCACTATCGGGATTTATTGTACGTATGTAGTGATCGCAGCTGGTGTGTCTTCGTTGCCTCTGCTGCTTGTGGCATGAGTGATGCTGGGCAGATGGTCTTTCTTTTAATAAAAAACAATCACAATTCATCCATCTTTTCTGTGGTATTTCTACAGTGGCCATAAATATGTGTGCTAAGGCAATATGTTTAAGCTTGAGGGGATTTGTTGTCAGAACCATGACTTCTGCACAGTTGCAAAAAGAGGGGGGGCAAAAAACCCTGTTTAAATCCCTTCCTTGTTTGCTCACCACATTGTACACCAAGCGTGGATACAGTCATGTTCATCCTTTCTGACTTGATCTCTGACTCGAAGTGAAAGCAGCCTGCTGGAACAGCACTTTTCCAACCATGGATGTTAACAGTCAGGGTGACCCTTGTTTTGCCCATGTAGCTTAAAGGTGTGATTAGTGATGGGAACACATGTGCTAAATTGTCTGCAAGAATCCATTGTAATGTGGGATTGCCAGGACTTGTCTTTAATACTTGCAGATTGGTGTGGGCTCCCTGCTGTGCGTACGCCAAAGATGATGGATCTGCTGGTGGTTCACATCATAAGCAGTTCTGCTTGTGCCTGAATTCATGACTTGCCAGTATGAGAGAATTTAACTCATTCTCAGTTGTTGACAAAAAGAATATGAGGTTGGGTGGAAAGGAGACTTCGTAAAGAAAAGGGCAATAGAGGGAGCTTTTTTTTAATAAAAGTGATTGCTGTCTTCAAAAGACTTGCCAAATAATTTTATCCCCCATTTTCATTGCTAGGCTTGAATCCCTGTGGCCACGCAAAAGGGATAGAGTTTAATACTTTTGAGTGCATGAACGTTTTCATTCAAAGTTTGTAGTGTTTTTTGCAAGCAATTATCTGACATGTTGGTGGCACGTATGGTACGTTAAGATGGATTTTCAGAAGAAGCTAGAACAGAGGTTGGATTGAAAGTTACTTTTGATCATCCTACCTTATAAGACTCATTGCCTAGGCAGGTAAAGAGAGTCGTAGTGACTAAATGAATTTTTCAAAAGGTGACTCATTGGTAGAACTGGGGACCATAGTAAAGAGCCAGAGAGTTCATATATGCAGCTTCTGAGACAGATCCAGCATGCTGAGTCCCTTCACCTTGAAGGTGAAATATACAGACTTGGACATTAAAGCTACAAGTTGAATTACAAACTAAAGGAGGTTAGGAAGAAACTTTTCCATAGGCACATGAGTAGTCCATAGCTCTTTATGAAATTTAGCACTTCTGAAGTATCTAGTATTGACCACTCCATGACGATACTCCAGTTCATACAGTGTAACCACAGGGTCTGACAGTCTGAATACTGATGTAATCCCTAACAGCTTTTAGGCATTAAATTAGAATTCTCTGTTAACTCCGTGGTCTAATTGTATGGATCCAGCAAAGGTAACTTAGAAAAGCAAACCTATTGTGAGTAGGCTGATGTTTCACCTCTGAACCTTCAGTAGAAAATACCTAGATGGTCCTCAACTCCGGAGGAGTCTGAGATGACGTGGTGATGTGGTAGAGAGGTCATAGTATTTTTTGCCTAATGGTTACATGATATTGTACCGTTAGGTTGAAAATACTATTTTAAACAAAACGGTGATCAGTAGAAGAAAATGGAAGAATGAAAGAGGTTTTCTTCTGTAGCTGTACCTGAAAACCAGCTTAGAGCACTTTGCAGCATTGTAATAGAGCCTTAACAATAATTCTCTGTAATTCTCCTAAGGCACTGATAATTGAGTTTTGGCTGCTTGTGGATTTAATGCCACCATGAAATGTAATTTGTTTGCACTTGAAATATTAACACTGTTCTATGCAGAAATGTGAAACCAGAAAAATGCTAGTACTGATAGTGTTTCAATTTTAAGTTGCATTTTAGTACATTCTGTTTATTGTTATTCTATTAATTATTGTTACAGTAATGCTTATTAGACTTCTGAGGCTTGGCAACAAGCAAATATTTGCAATCCCTGCCTCAAACACCTTGGAATTTTAATTTTCAAGGCAGGTAGCTAATAGGATATTAGCCCATTATAACAAGGCAGAGAATGAATGTGCATGACGTCATGCTTGGAATTCGTGGTGGAGAGATGAATGGAACCCAGTTCCCCTAATAATCTTTCAGTATTTCTTATTTCAGTTTTTCAAGGACTCTGTAACTGCAGGGACCCAGAATGCTGCTTATTTATTTTCCTGTAATAATCAGAATTTCTGATATTCGATATTTCGGATATTTGACCCGAATGCTAGGAAAGAGGGATAAGATGGAATTGCTCGCAGAGTAAGAGTTAAGCTAGCATCCTAGACTGCTGTGAAGAGTAGTTTCTCTTACTGAATTTCACAGATACAGCAATATACAGAGGAGCAGTAGGAGTGGCTGAAACCAAAATGCCTGGGAGCTGTCATATCTGTATTTGTCTAAGAATTCAACTAGCAGCTCCTAGTTATGCTTTCTCACAGAGGTGAATAAAGAGGACTTTTAAAAGCTCGCATGAAGCAAGTGGTATTTTTGGTGCTACTGTGGGACGTTAGATCGGTTCAAGTCCTTTATTCAACCCAAGCTAAAGCAGAAATGAAATTCAGACTCCCAACTCCTGTGGCTGTTTTGGGATGGATTGCCTTCTTTCTCCTGGGTTGACCAGAAATGCGAATGTAGCACTATGAATATTTTCTTAAAGCAAAACAAGCACCTGGTTGTGATGTGTTTTGGTTTAGGTGAATAAGCAGTAAAAAAAAAAAAAGCAGCAAAAAAAAACTTTAACAGTAAAAAAACTGTCAAGTCACAAAAATCCCTGACTAGTCCTTCACCTTTTAACTGACGCAATTATTTTTCCCAATAAAGTTGCACCTGGCCACAAGTCTATATTCAAATATTAGAGTTGTTTATCTTAATCCATGAAATACAGGGAGCGTAGCACATGAAAGACTAACAGGAGACCAATGCAGATTAGGCACTTAAAGGTAATAGTAGTTCTTGGGACATTAATTTGTTCAGAATATGGAGGGGAATACTTTTTATTTCTATTTGCTTTACTCAGTATTTGATGTAGCGTTGTATAGTTTGGCTGCATATGTCATGAAGTATGTATAGTGGAGATATGGCTAAATTTTTAATGCTTGATTGTCTCTTCACTGCAGCTTACTCCCAGTATTTATGTCTAAATTAATACTGTAAAATCAACCCAAACATTTCAAAGATCATTTTTCTTGCTTTTTGTTTTGCAGTTTTGTTAAAGCAAAGCAAAAAGTATCAATGCAGCGATGGTGGGAGCAGCTCAGCGTTATCTGGGGACCGGAGGAGTTAATCTAAACCATAAAACATTTTAAAAATATTCATTGTTTCAAAAAGACACAGCACCATGAAAGCTTATTAAAATAAAGCACATGCTTGCAGGAAAAATGTATGCTAGTATATAAGATAGTAAAATCTGTCCTATTTATGGAATCATATATTTTCTTCTGCACTCCTCCAGTCCCAGAAGTGAAAGAAAGATTGCATTGGTACAAATAATTCTGATAACACAATTAACTGGATGATTGGAGGTAACTGAGGTCTTGACCAAATCTCATGAAAGTTATGATTATGTAGATTCCTTCAAGGAGAGTCTTTACTACAAGCTCTCCTGCAGCCAGAGAATACCAGCCATCTGCTGGGATGTTAAGGCATACAGTGACAGGAAGAGAAAGCAAAAATCTGATAGAAGGGAAGCAAAACCACCAGGGTCATCTCATTTGTCAGCAGCATAGACTGTTACTAACATCCTTGCTAGGTATATTTTTCCAATCTATCTGTGTGTTTTTTTCTTTCAGTGTGTGGCTGTGACTTGGCACAAGGAGGCTTTTTCATTAAGAATGGGGAATATCTGTGCACCTTGGATTACCAGCGCATGTACGGTACCCGCTGCAACGGTTGCGGGGAGTTCGTGGAAGGCGAAGTAGTGACAGCTCTGGGAAAAACTTATCATCCAAGCTGCTTTGCCTGTACTGTTTGCAAGTAAGTTATCCCTTTCAACTAACGTGGTGTGAACCCAGCGCAAGGAAAACAGGGGGAAAGGTATCACTGAGAGACACAAGTCTCAGGACACATTTCTCTTTGGGAAGCATTTGGCTGGAAAAGATCTGATGCAAGTCTGACTTCGAGGGTCTTCAAAATACCATTCATTTATTTGGGGGACACAGCTTCTCTGTTGCATACAGTTCCCAGACAGTTACTCTCACATATGAAAGAATTTAATATCAGGCTTATTTGTTGAGATAATGGACATGGGTTGCGTTGAGCTCAGGTGATCAGCCCAGCTTGATAGGAGAAACGAGGTAAAACAAAATTCTGGATACTACAATAGAGAAGTCATTTGGGCTCTAAGAACAGTTAAACAATTGAAAACATATTGGAAAGTCACTTTCACGTCATGTAAGAACGCATGGCTATCTCTGATGAGTAGTTTAAGTACTCTGTCCTATAACCTGGTACATTTTTCAAGGCCTTTTCTGTTGCAAGTGTTTTTATGTTTTTTCCGTTTGGTTTTAAATAGTTTGTGAATTTACTGCATGTTGGTAATCATATGATGTGTATGCTTCCCATTCGTTTCCCAAGGACAGTGGGAAAGTAGATGATAAAGTATGAAACATGACATCAATTTTCTGTACATAAACTTGCATCAATCTTTATATGTTGAATGAAAAAAAGATGAGTCTTTGGAATAGATTCATGAAATGCAGTATTGCTGCTTATTTCTTATGGCCCACTTAGGAATGACACTAGAAGGGAAACTAGAACCGTGCCTTAAACGTTTTGTTTTGTGGAAACAAGCAGATGTTCGTTTGTTAAGCACAGTTTTGCAGTAAGGTGTGGTGTAGGGGGGTCTGTACTCAGCAGCTAAAGCTACTTACAAAAGATTTGGAGTTATTAAACCTTCTCATTTTAATGACATGCTCATATGAAATGTTGTTCATCCTCTGTTTTATACACCAAGTAAGAGTTAACAGTGATGTCAACGTGTGCCTGACACACATTCTTAACATTTTGTTGGATTCAGCAAATAATCTCAAACTTCATAGCACGTTCAGCCTTTACCTTTCTCCTAACACAATCTGCGCAGGTAGTAATTACAGTGGTGCTTATGTAATGTAGATACCTATTTTAAAGCTCTAGGAAAAAGAATGTGGATAACATTTCATTTTTTGCAAACTGCTACATCCACTGTAATATAGGCATATATTTCATTGCTGAATACAGATGAAAATAGTGTGTTTATGACAGACTAGCTCCATATTCCTTCACTAGCCTCAAGACCAATTCCAATTCTTCCTTTGAGTTCTCTTCTGTACCATTTGCTACCCACAACATCATGCTGAGACCATCATAAATGTAGCTGTTGTGTCTAAGTGGATTTCACTGTCGTCCTCTCTTTAGATAAAGTATGTTTGATAGATTATTTAAACCAAACTACAAGGCAAGTCTAACCTCTGCTCTGCTTGCATCCACAGACTGGATTTCTGCCAGTTCCTGGCTGTGCCAAGGCCACATTGCACAAACTATTTGGCCTGAGTTTCTGTAAAATGTTGATTGCACTGGGGGAAGGCAGCAAAATCAAGGCATAGGGAACAGAGGAAAATTTCTGGCATAAACTTTACCAAAATACGTTTTTCTCTTTAACTCTCCAGGCGTCCATTTCCACCAGGCGATCGAGTTACCTTTAATGGAAGGGACTGTCTCTGTCAGATGTGTGCTCAGCCAATGGCCTCCAGTCCAAAAGAATTGTCTGCCTCAAGCAGTAAGTATCCCATCTTCTTTCTGAAGCCTCTCATTTTCCCAGGCTGATCATCCTTTGGTTGAAACTAACTCAATGCAATCTTTTTTTTTTTTTTTCCTTCCCTTCACCGTTAGAAATGCAAACTATCTCTGGGAACCATCTTTTTTTTCTTTGTTCTTTTTTTTCTTCAGTAAAAGTGTCTGGTACTACAGGTGGGAAGAGATGCTTACACATTTAAATATGAAAAAAATACTTTCCCCCCATGACGGGATTTTTAAAAGGGCTGATTTTTCTTTTACGGGCACTGCAAAAGTATCTGATTGATGAAACCTGAGGTTTCAGAGTTGCTAGATTCCATTTTTTTCAGGTATAATTGCATAGGTTTAAGTATTCAAAAGAGGACAAAGTCAGAGGAAATTAAATTTCTTTTGCTATTTCACACTTTAATTTAATTAAATTGTCCTTCAAAAGGAGTCTTCCAGTAGCCTGATACCACAATGGTACTGTGATTAGAACCTCAAGAAACCATTATAAAAAAGGGAGAAAACAAGTTGAAGGGAAAGAGGGAGAATGAAATTCGGGAGGGAAATTAACTTGGTTTGCTGTTGGATTTTAATGCTTTTAAAAGATAATTTGTAAATTACTGATATTAATCTCTGCCGCTGGTTATTTTTTTTTTAATCTTTGGGGATTTCTGATTCTTTCTCTGACTGCTGGATTGTATTCAGCACTCTAATCTGTAATGATTTACCTAGTATAGCTTTATAATTCAAAATGGCTACAGATTTGAAACTAGGTAGTTTTCCACCAATGTTGATTTCCATCAGGGAGCCACTGTATTTTGTACTGGTACTTGGCTTTGACATCTTAGGACCATGCAGTGCACGGTAAAGGCTAAGTTGGGTAACGTTTGTGCTCAGCAGATGAGTCAAGTGAATCTCAGGTTATCTGATTTGCCTGAGAACATGTAATCAGACACCTAGAAAAATGGAAAATGAGAGGTTTCTTTTTGTTATCATGCCTTTTTGTCTGTTAAGTGATACTTTTCCACTATAACTGTGGATTTGGAGCTGAAAATACACAGGCCCTAATCAGCTAAGGAAGAATTTAGGAACCTGAAAAAAGGCTTGCAAGACTTAAAAACCAACACAGAAGTGTATGAGGTACTTCAGGCACGCAGAGAATCCTTCTGAGACAAAGGAATTATGTGGAAATTGTATTTGAATTGCTGCTATTTAGGAGGCATAATTGTCAAGGAGCTGCAAGGCAGAGGGACCTTGGACCGTACTGATGATCTTTTTCTAAGCATGTCACAGCACTGGTTCCCAAACGACTTGGTTTTCGATGACAGGAGTGTCTGGATCACACTACATCTGGTTCTCAAAAAGCGGCGCACTTGTCCAACAGTGTGGCCACTTCCCGGATCCGTGACTCCAGGTGCCAAAATCCCCCCGGCAAAGGACAGGCTGACGTTGTCTGACTGATCAAGCAAGAGAGTCACTTCCTGATAGCCACGGTCTCTGCTCAAATTGCTGCTTGGCTTACACTGAAGTCATAGGTAGCAAGGGTTATTAAAAACTCTTCCCTGCTACTTGTGATGAGGTTTTGGGTTGTTTTTTTTTTTTAAACAGAATTGGGTCCTGCTGGGCAGACTGCCTTACCAGTACACACAGCAAGAAAGCTCCTGCTCGTAACAGTTGAGAGTGCACTACTTTGAAATCTGCGAGTACCTGACGCTGTGCATCTTGGTCTTTTATGGACAAAGACTTGTAGGAAGATGTAGTATACAGTTTCTGGCCATTTTAGAGCAAAACTCTCTAAGACAAATAAAAGTGAGACCATTATGTGTTTGTAAGTTCAGAAAAACTCAATTAAAAGCATACTAATGAAGCATCCTCTGTCTTCAAAGATATGCCAGCTGCTGCTTTAGCTTTGTGCAAAAGTTGACTTAGATATGGAAGAGTCTTTCTTGCTGGCACTGAAAAGTAAATTTTAATTAGTGTAAGTTGTTCCAGATTGCTTCCACATCTCTCCTGCTGGCTGAATCAGACACATCAATTTTTTTTAATGCTTTGCCCTTTTTTGAAAGGATGTATATTTTAATACAAGTTCTTTTAAAAGATAGTCTCATTCATGCTATGCATCTATTTTATATCCTGTATTTCTGTCAGTTTCCTCTGATTACTTCCAAGTGGATTACTAAAGGAGGCTTTCCTTAAAACACAGAAAGTTGGAAGTGAGGAAATTCAATAGACTTAAAGTACATCAGGTTTAATTGGTTTATATCTTGTAAAAGGAAGCCTTCTATCCACTATAATGTCTGCATTAATGCTGACATGCCATTTTCTGGTGTCTGTTACATCACATAAATTAAAGGCTTATTGACAGCTTTTCCTGGATTATTTCAAGAAAAATCAAATGCCTCTAAATACAGGGGTTAACATCTTGAATAACATGAACCTGAATATTGTTACGCTCTTTTATAGTGCACACCAATGAAAATCAGAAGCAAAAATACTGATTAATTAATCTTCCTTTTTTTGTTTAATCTTAGTTGCCTCCATGGTACTTTTACCTTATTTATATTAATAATATATTTCTTTTACTGCACATGTATTACCTGGAATAATTATAGCTATTTTCTTGAAGAACTATTTTGGTGACTCATTTTTTTATTTTAATTTTTCTAAGATAGTCTTTTTCAGTATACAGATGCTATAGAGTAATCACAATTTGTAATTTAGTCAACCCTAAGACACTGCTAGATGTACACACTAGCTTTAGGATTTTCATTTATTCGGCAGGAAATCCAATACCAAATACCTGTAAATAGCTTTGCAGACAAATGAAATGGGTGGTGTTTGGTTTTGTTATTGTTTTATTTCATATGACAGCTTGATAAATGAGATGTGATCTGTAAAGCAAAGTCGCTGGACAGATGTAGAGCAGCACAGAAGCAGGGGACAAGTAGATAACACTGACTAAAAATGTGATGTTGATGGCTTGGATAGTTCAGGGGTTTCAAGGTTCTGCCAAAGACAGGAATTTATTTTCTTTGAGGCCTGACAAAGGAGTAAAATAAGCAATATATCCTGGTAATTACTGTTTGTGTTTTAAACAGTATCCATGTTTTGTATACAACATCATGATTGCCTGGTTCGCACTATCTTAAGCTCTTTCTACTTTCTATTGTGCTCTAGCTGCATGCTAGCACACCTGTGTGTGTTACGGTCCATATAATCCTTCCAGAGAAGCTGTTGTGCAGGCACCTATTATTTCTAAATTTTAGGCAAGACTGTAACTTGTGTGCTTGACTACTTAGCAATGGGTGCCCTACTTCCCCTGTCCTCCCACTCCCCTCCCACCCATTTTATCTTCTTTCAATCGAGATCTCTGTATTGTATCTCTGTTCTGCATACGACAGCCTCATTTCACTGTCCCTCAGCATTTTGTATCACATATTCAGTGCACTGTTTTTGAAGGCTACCTTTAAAAATCTGCAAATTAAATGTATTTTTTCCAAATTTCACGCTGTAATTTAGAGCGAAAAGGAGTCAAAGCCCAAGTCATAAAGTCACAAAAATGAGAAAATTTTAAATCATCTGGTAAGTAAACCGATGCGGACATTTCAACATAAAAATCCCTAGTTTAGTCAGACCTTCATTTTGAAAAATGCCACGCTGGCTTGCATTTCTTCTTGAACACGCAAGAGGTGTCCTGGAAAGTATAGCTGAGAGCGGAGCAGCCGTGGGGAGATCTCCCACGCTCGGGGTGGGCACATGAGATGGTGCCCACAGTCTGTGCTGGTGGAGCTCGAACTGGCAGTCTTCTGGCTCAGGGATCATCTTTGAAATTCTGAAGACACTACGTGCCTTTGAACAATTTAATACCTTTCCTTCTTCCTCAAACTGAGATTTTTCCCTAAGGCTTCACTATTTCCACGATAAAGTACTTCAGTATTAAGAATGTTATGTTATTTCTTCACCTGAGATTGAGCTCTTTGTTGGTTCCTTGTCTGTTGCTGGTAAGGAAGTTTTAGTTATTTCTGATTACCTTTCTGCTAGGTTGGATCTGAACCTTCTGAAAGGTCAGATCATTTTAGTGAATTTTAGTGATGTGCATGAACTAATTAAGAAATTGCATTTCAAATAGAAAGTGGGCTTTCTGGGTGGATAGGAAAAAACACCCTATCCAAAAGAAACAAGCGTCGCAATCACCTTGCAAGAACTTTCATTTGAAAAATTCATCCTCTTTTAAAATGATGGTGGAGACTTTCACAGTTTCCTCTTTTTCAATGAAATAGATACTTGTGTCCCATTTATGTGGAGATACCCAGAGATGATACTGTTTGGAAAGAAGCATGGGGAAGGTATGTTGACTCCCCTTTTTCTGTAACAGCCTCTCCTGTGAGTTAAGAGCTTTACAGGACAGCCAAGATTTGGACCAGAGTTTTCAAAATGGCCAGTGTTACATGTGCATAAACAATCTTTAGTGCAGCTGTTCCCCGACCAGCCGGCGTCCACGTGGAGATTTCACAATACTGTTTTGTATGTTTGACCTTGTCTGGTTTGCACATTATGTTCTGGTTCAAAGAATGTAAGTTCTCTGGGACAAACGCTTTCATGCCTATCAGTACAGAGTCTAACAGAGCTCAATCCTGGCTCGCAACTGGGGATCTTAGCTCTATTGTGATAAATAATAAGCTTAATGCTTAATGAACTTGTGGGAGAAAGATATCTTTGTTAATTATTCAATAGCCTTATCTCTTCAAATAAGATGCAGTCAGTAAAGCTCCCAGTAAATATCTGAAACTTCCAACAAGGTTTCTGGTAATGCTGAAGCAGAGCAGAGCCAACATACCTTCCCTGTTGAAGAAGAAAGTGGCCAGGAAAAAACAGGAATTGTCTTTTGCCTCACTGCCCAGAAAGTTGGGGGGGGGGAGCAAGATTGTTTTTGAAACAACGAAGCAACAGAATGGAGAAGATGCAAATTTACTTCCCAGTCTTCCTTTAAAGACTCTCTAATTCTTAATGCATTTTTATATTCAGGACGTAACTGTCCTTTCATTGGATAAAGATATGATTGTTGCCAGTATTCAGAAGTAACGTCTAAGCTGATTTATAGGCATCACAGGCTTCTCCATTAGGAATTAGCTGAGTGGATAAAATGGATGCAAAATTCCTTTTAATCATAGTTCTTGTGAAAAGTCTGCAGCTAGGATTTGTAACTGTTTAGCCACATTTGACTCCGGTTTCATTCTTTTATTCTTTATCCTTTTCTTCCTGGGCTGCCTGAACACTCTTTCAAGTCCATAGGGAAGACTTAAGAAGTGAAGGGGAAGAGTTGGCTGGCTGTTTGTAAGCAAGCTATCTGCAGTGGTTTTTGGCTTTAAAGGGTATTAAGCAACATCCAACACATGATTTTGAGCTCATTCTTAGGAAATGACCTACAGTTTCACACTGTGTGTCGAAGCTTCATAGTATAAAGGTATTGTACAAACACTTGGCATGGACATGGATAGGCTTCGTGACTGAGACACTGAGCCTGGTTTTGCCTTAAGGGATACACACAATATCCATAAACTTTAGTGAATGCCCTGGGGAACTTTGGTGGGCTCAGCAATTTTAGTTTTGAACATGCATTTTTAAAATGTAATTTTTAAAATCCTGTGTACAATTTTGAACCTTAAGGCTTTAATATTGTTTGTGTGCTGGAACACAAAGATTTTCTCATTTCATCATTCCTGGCTTATCTGCTCAAGATACACAAACACTCACACATCTCTGTGGCATTCAAGCCTGCATACCTATGTTTAGGTACTGGAGATTCAGTTGAGAATTTTGGGGGCTTGACAGAAGGGGCTTATGTAGTCCTGTGCCTCTTTTTTTTTTATCTAGTGTAGAATAAAGATGTACCACAGACATCATTGTGGATTGATTTCAAACACTGTGATTTAAATCACTGATTGTAATCATGTTTTACCTAAGAACCCAGGGAACCTTGATTAGAATAACTGATTGTAACCTTGTTTTACATTTAGATTTTTAATTATAAAAGACTAATTGATAACTGTGGGGATATTCCATATCTGTACACATTTACTTAAACTAATATAGCTCTGCATAAATTGATCATATTCTTTAACATCTATATATTTTTCCCTAATGATTATTTTTGCTCACAATTAATGTCAAGCTTTATTTGAATGGAAATTGAAGTTTAATTAGAATGCATAAAATAGCATTGTGGATTTTTTTTTTAATTTCAGGAAATACCTGAAATCTGCTAGACACATGAAGAAAGAAAATGCATTAAAATGTATTTTGATTTTGGAATTGCTGAATTGTTGAGGGTCTGTACCTTACAAAACTTTACTTTGGATCACCATGTCCTTAAAGATTTTAAAAGTGACAGACCTTATCATACCTGATTTTGTTCATAGATAGGAAAAGAAAAGCAAGTTTCTCCTCTGTGTTTTCAAGATCCCATTTGGATTTTTAACTTGTATTTAATTAAATTTAAAATTTAAAAATCTCATTTTAAATAATACTTTACTTTTAAATATCAGTATTTAATTCTCCTCGCTTTAATCTAAATTTGATTGTAATAACCTTGCAGGGCAACTACATTTATGACTTAATATACTGAGCATGTGGTGGGTCTAAAATTTTACCAGGCCCTCCTTTTTAAGAATAAAATAAGCAAATCAACATGTGTGAAATGATACAAAATTCAGAGAAATTATGCAAGCCCAAGTACAGTTCCTTTCTGGCAAAAGCCACTAGATTACGCCTAAGAATAGGCAGCTCTTCCCTTGATAAATCCTTCCAATGACACTCTCCCATTTGTATGGTTACTCCAAGAAGATTTGTTCTTCTGAAGAATGTTTGCAATTTTTTTGAGTCATTTTCATCATTTGAATTGCTTTCTTGGATTAATTTTAGTCCTCAATTATGTTTTGTGATAATGACTAAATTACTCAAGTAGCCTCCATTTACCCAGCAATTTTTTATTTTACAAGGACTGGTATTTTCACTGATGCTTTATAAATTGTCTTAGGTCCTTCTCTGGAGGTTTTATAAGGCATTATTATAGACTGACTTTTAGGTGATAGAGGCAGAGCAGCAACTGTACTGAGAATATATTGCGGCAGGGCAGGAAGTTTCTGATTTACGAGTTTTCTATCAGAAAATGTTCCTTCACAAAACTACCGTTTTTCAGGAAGGCGTTTTCAGTCCAGTTTGACCATTTGTTTTGTGTACTTTTGTGTTACATATAAATTATGCAGAAACAATTGCGAGTAGACTATGTGAGTATACTGAATAAGTATTGGTTATTTGTCTAAGTGTAACCACATCTTGAACTTAGAAATCAAAACATGTCTGTCTCCTTAGCTTTTACCAGAGAAGTACTAATCAAAAGGTAATTCCAAAGAAAGTTCTGGGGGAATTGCAAGGAATTGCTCCATAAATGGGTGCTGCATGAGGAGGCATCACTAGCTTGGAACACACAGCTATCAGAGGAGATCTCCAGAGATAAAAGTATCTGTGAATTGTCATATTCAGAAAGCCTGCCGGGTAGTAAATCAGGAATCGGAGGTCCCTTAAAAAGAATATAAAAAGTGAATTAGTTGTTAGCTAGATCTTAGTTTACCATGGGCTCTCAAGGCACAAAAACTTTCCTAAAAGTTGTCGTATCTTTCATTTGTAATGTTGGAGTGTGTACCCTGTTGGAATTGCTTGTTTTCCAAGAGTAACAATTGAAAATTACCCAAAATGGTTTGCTGAGGAAGATACACAATATGCTATCCATGAGCTGGATGTTAAACAGTAGAGCTCATTTGTTAACTGAGCAATTCACTTGGGCTGCTGCAAGTTGGAATTGTGAATCTGAAATCCGCTGGAACTGAGTACTGACCTGTAGTAAAAGAAATAACAGGGTGAAGAGTAGCCTCAGCTTAGATACACCTGGCTGTGGTTTATCCTTCGGAGTAGTTTTTCCACTGGGACTCTGGGGGGGCTTGTAAGCTGGGGGAAAAAAAATCTTTATCTTTTTTTACAGGACAATTAAAAACTCTTAGACAGTTTGTAGCGTGTCTGCTCTTTCTCACTCCTCTTTCATTCAGCCTTTGGTTTTAAGTTGAGACGCCTGTATGAAAGATTGGGTTGAAGAAGGGACTGAGGCTGATGAAAAAGGCTAACTTGGTGGTGTGTTGCTCACAGGGACTGTTTGCAGGAGTAAGAGGCTGAAAGGTCAATTGGTTTGTCCTCCTTTGAGGAGGGGCTGTAGAAAGATGCAGAAAGAAGGGAAATTCTCCTGCCTTTTTCTGTGTAGCAGACTAACACAAATGCTTACATCAATACAAAGGGGAAAAATAGAAAATCCGTTGATGAAATAATATCCTGTTAACAGACTAGAGTTGGGGAAGAGCATTCATCTTTCCAAAACATTTTAAATTACATTAGATGATGAAAGAGCTACTTATAGTGACGATACATCCAAGATGTATATTAACCCATTTCTTAAAAAGGCACATCAATGTTAGGCACACATAGCTGGTTAAGAGGGAATTGTTGCAAGCAAAGAATGCCAGTTCATGCCATTGTGATTTCTTTCCGTGTTTAATCAACTAAAATAATTTTATTTTCTTCAAGTATTTATTTTGAAGAGATCAATTTTTCCCAACTTGCCATTTATAATAAACCGTCAAAGCTATACTCCACTTCCCATGGGAAGTTTATTTCCCTCCATTGTATGTGCCCAGCCTCTTATTGTTAGATTTCAGGAGTACAAGGCTGCCCCATGAGTTTGTTTTGCCTTTAGCAAAAGGGCAATAGTGCATTTTGTTCTGACAAACATTTCCCATCCTTGCATTGGCAAAGAGGAGGGGTCTGGCAGCAGATTTCTTGAGTCACATACTCCGATCTAAATCCTGGATGTAAAATGCCCAATATTGTATGTCCTTCTCCGACTTCGAGAACTCATCTCTGTCCTGATGATCAAATGGTTATGCTTTAAACTTTGAAAGCATTTATCCTACTGTAAACAGACAAAGTGAGTTTGTGGTTTCAGCTTTGACAGAAATACCTTAATGATCTGGAAAAGCCTGTGTTTTATCGTCAAAACTTCTAAGTTTAAAACAAGGCTTTTAAAGGCATTGCCTGATCTGCAGTTAATGGGTGACTGAGGAAAAACTCTGGTCTTCCTAACTATAAGGAATTATAATTGCACAACCTTTAAATTGCCACAGAAGAATTGTTGGGATGTAAGTTGGTTTCCAAGGTGGCTAAGAGTTATTTACAATTAGAATTTTCTTGACCTTGTCGTCAGTGATAATATTTGCCTCTGTCTTCACTTCCAATTCACTGTTCCTTGTAGCTTGCTCTTTAGGTCCAGCTATGTTTGACAATGTTTTTCTGTGCAAGTCCAATGAAAACGTGTTTGTTTCTTTTAAAAATTAAAACAATTGTAATAAAAATCCCCCTGATCCTGCCCTGGTTTACCTGTTTCAGGGCAGAAGCCTGCTGACGCTGTCTTTATAGAACTAATGTTTCTGTGTCTTATAGGGATGGGAACAGTAACAAAAGGAGTGTAAAAAGATAATCACTCCTGTAACTCATAGGGGTTGTGGCAGCTTCAGACTTTATCTAGATATGTGTTACTAATGGCCATCAGGATTGAAAGGAACTTTTTGGTGACTTAATCATGCCATCATTAAGTCAGACTGCAATTAGCTCTGTTTGTGGAGCTAACCCTGCATCGGGCAGAATTAGTACGCTCGTATAAAACTCTCCATGCACGTGTCTTCGCATAACCATGTTCATTAGGACTCAAGCAGGTAGAGGCGATTTCCCCTTCATAAATTAAATGGGGTGAGCAGAGAATGGGAAATAAAAGATATAACAGCTAGTAAATTTTCAAAGCAATCCAGGTGGGAGTGGGTGAAGTCGTATGTGGTGTGCTTAGGGTTAATACAGCTGTACCAGCTGGGAGCCCACTGCCTGTGCTGTGACTGGGGCTCTGCTATTGGCTGAGAGCAGGGGAGGGAGGCAAAGGAAGAAAATCCACCGCTTAATTTAGGCAGTGACGAATGGGTTGCTGTGCAGGATATTTCACTCCTGGATGTCTGGGGTGATGCAGACGCTAAAAAGGGAAATGCATTTTCTCATCGCATCTTTACAAGCAAGGTGTCATGGGCGGCAGCTCGCCCTGGCCTACATCTTTAATGAGGCTGCTTAAGATGCTTGGGGGGGAGGTTGGAGGTCTTAATCCTATATAATATCATAGTGCCGTGCTACTTTCCCTTGTCCTGTCCCCCCACTTTTCCATGCTTTTGGGCTAGCTGACTCTACATCACAGCAGTTTTGTCCAGGCATTGGCATTTGCTTTTGTGTCTGGACACATCAAATATGACACCCTTCTGGGCCATTTTATTCCAGAGCTGTAGCTTAAATACATTAGGATGTATCTTCAGATTGAGCAGGCCTATCCATAGTGTGTGAAAGACACAACAGGTATGTTTAAGCATCTCTGGCAGAGAATCCTTTAAGAAGCTCTGCATGGCTAAAAAAATGATGCTGTCATTTAACAGCTAATGCTGTTATGAGAGAGAGTGAATTCAATTTTTATACACAATGTCTGAGCAAGTGGACGTTGCTTGTGGAGGCTGCAGCTGCTGGCATCACAGGCAGCCCAGGGAGGTCCTTATTTAACTCATACTGCAGTGCTTTTATTGAGAAATGGCTGTCATACAGTTGAAGGCTCTGGGCATGGACACAACACATAGGAACATGTGTTATTTCCCATTTCTTAGGAGAATCAGTGCCAGGGAGTGTCTAGTCTCAAGTCTTCCTTCAGCTCAAACCTAATTCCACATAGTGTTTTTGTGGTATGCTTTTCTTGAGATCATAAGTGCATACAGGAACTGTACAGCTCGCTCCGCATTTTAACCAGTACAGTGCGCTTTTCTCCTCCTTCTTGTTATACTGGCACAGCTGAATGTGTGGATGCCCAAGGAATGGGAGTAGGGAAGAATCCAGGTTATATGACAAAAAGAAAGCACAAGAAAGCTCAAGGTCAAGGGGCGCAGTCTGTTAGACCCAGGTATAAAGCCAGAGAGAACTATGGTGGGGAACCAACATTTTGAGGTTTTCAGGTGTTTTAGTACGAGTCTGCTCTGGTATATGGTTGTGGACCTCATGGCCTTCTGATTTGCAGCAGGTGCTGGTTATAGGTTAGAGTGATGCTGACTGTGCTTAGCGTGATCCCGAGATCCTGCCTGCATATGCTGTGTGCTGATGATGTTCAGCCAAAGGCTTTAATGTGCCTCATGCAGGCCTGAGATCATAAGTGGCTTTTATTTGTAGAATTTGGATGAACAAATGGTCTTTTCTTAGCTCAGTCCAGCCTTATTTGCTTTCTATTTTAGGAGATAATCATAATTGCTAGCTTTTCATGTATATACCCAACTGTTTTGCCAGAGTTAAAATCAGGTTTAGTTAAAAGCCATCTCAGCCTAATAAGACACTACTGGGCTATTAGTTCACTTTGATTCTAGACATTCAACGTATCAGTGGTATTAGCAGAACGGAAATAATGATGTTAATTTACTCTTTCAAAACACTTGAAGGAACCCAGAAAGAGTAAGTAAATGTCACTGTTGCTGTAGAATAATAAAAGAATGTTATCAACCCCTTGTATCACACACAAGCACAAAAGTTAAGTATGGCAACACCGCCTTTGGCTTACAAGAAGCAATTAAACAGGTAGGGAGGGGTACTGCCTGGATCCCTGCTTCCTCCATGTAACTTGTATTGGCACCAGTAAAGACACTGGACTAGGTAGACCTTTTGTGTAAGTCAATTTTTCTGTTCTGACTGCTTCAGAAATTGCTAGAACCAAAACTAAGCGCTTTAAAAATCTCGTTCTTGGTTCCATATCTGAGAAATTTCAGGTTCACAAAAGCTTCTTTGATAAAGCTGAAAAAAGTGTGGAAAATACAGCAGATTCTTTGAGCGACTGATGTACCAGGAAATGTATCACGGTTTGGCAGAACCCCAGGTCAGGAATGTGGAAGCTGGCACACTAGGGAGAAGCAATAGTGCGAGGAAGCTGAGAAATGGGTGCTGTTTAAAACTGCAGTTCAGCACCCACTGAGACTGGAGGAAAAATCCCATTTGTTGTTACAATCGGAAGGCAAATTGCATGGTTTCATATTTAGCATAAGAAAATGCAGGCTGGAAGGGACCTCAAGAAATGATGTAGTATCCTCCCAAAACCAAAGGCAAGATCAGCGTACCGAAGCCACCCTGGCAGATGTTTGCTTGTCCCTTCCTCAGCCCCATGCTGGAAGTTCCAGAGCCTCCCTTGGTGACCTGCTCCAGCCTTTGCTGTCGTTACGGAGTGGCATGGAGCCTTGAGCTGGCACAGAAGAGCAGAGGGATCTATTATGTGCTGTCAGTCTTTGTCATTTCATGATTTCAATTTGTAACATTTGTCCTCTAGAGCAAAGTCTCAGTATTAGGACATCTCAGGGTTGCTTTTCAAGTCCAAGTCGTGCCAACAGTCCGTGACTCGCATGTATCACAAGATTCCATGGTGCTTAGTCCTTTGGGTTTTTTTAGAAGGGATTTTAGAAGAAGAAGGCTGACAGATAGAGGGACGTGCTGCAGATGGTGACTTGGGTAGCAGGAAGACACAGTGTATATTTGGGGCTCTCTTGGCCCATTAGCCAGCAAACAAAAGTCAGGCCCTTTGGTGTCAACAGGAGTGACTCTTCAGTCAGCCAGGATGATCTTTTTCCTGCTGCCTGGTCTTCAGGTGCTCAGATTAATCTGTTGCTGTTGGTCTTGATTTGTTGCTATTTGTTGATGTTTCAGGTGTCTGGAGAGGGTGTTACGTTCACCAAGGGAACACTGAGTTTGGGGACAATAAAATACAGAAAATCCTTTGTTCCATGCTGCGTCCTCTGTGGCTTTTGTGTGTGCCTCAGCTGATGGGCATTCCCTTTCTGCTTCACTGGTCTTCCAGGTCTTCTCCTCCCTCGGTCCCTCTGTCCCCTGAGGCTGGACGCAGAAGCTGTAGCACAACCCTTGCAGTACGGTGCTGTCTGCCACGTCGGTCTCTTCACATCTTACCATGTGCTGAATTGCCCCTTACCAGGGAATCTCTTTGGGTATTTTATGTTTGAATGGAGAGGAACGGGAGCTTGGGGCTGAGCCAGAGACTTCTGGTGTGACATAAGACGTTGTGGCATCCTCTGGGACAGAGGGCGTTCAATGCTCCTGGCTTCAGGTTAGCATTATGCCGTCAAAAGTCTGTCAGAATTGCAGTAAAAGGTGAGCGTCGACTACCAAAGTAGTACCCAAATCCTTGAGCGAGACTCCTTAAGCCTCCTAGAGACCATGAGGACGCCAGTTTCCCGCACCTGCCGGTGGAAGGCAGTACGCCCTGCCGTGCAGCCTGGGCTGCTGCCATGCTGCTGTCACCGGAAAACAGGTCTCTGATGTGCCACCGCCCCTGCGCTGGGTGGACACACCGGGCTTTGCTGCCACCCACCGGGGAAGCGCAGCCGTCCTGACGGTGCTCACCCACGCCGCCTCCTTCAGCTTCGGGAAGGCGGTCAAGATTTTGCTAAAAGCGAAATGAGAAAAANGATCAAAGGCAGACGAACCGACGGAGTCCTCCTCAGACACCAGCCGTTGAAGAAGGAAAGCAAGAGCCCCAGCAAGAGCAAAAGCTCGAGCAAGCCAGAGAAGAAGGCCAAGCCAGAAAGCCGAAGCCGAACAACGGAAAACCGAAAAAAAAATGGAATAATGGAAAAATGGATGCTGACCCTTTGATCCCTCAGTTTTTATACTGAGCATGATGCAGATGGGATGGAATACACTGTTTGGTCAGTTTTGGGTCACCTGTCCCCGAAAAAAAAATGGAATAATGGAAAAATGGATGCTGACCCTTTGATCCCTCAGTTTTTATACTGAGCATGATGCAGATGGGATGGAATACACTGTTTGGTCAGTTTTGGGTCACCTGTCCTGTCCGCTCCTCCCCACAGATGGGACCTGTCTATGCTTCTCTGCTTCCCACCCTCCAATGGGGCAAATAAGAAAGCTGTCTGGCCTTGGTCGTTATCGCAATAAGTATAACCAAGGGCCTCTCTGCACACCATGCCTTGGCATCAGCTATAAACATGGGTCTTATCACTCTGAGAAAGAGCAGTTTTCTGCACAACATGCTGTTAATTTCAGCAGTTAGAAGAGGCCTAGTTAGAAAGCAGAGTTACTGAACAAAAATTGGTCCTGTTTTACCTCAAACCAGGACAGGTACTTTCCCTCTTCTCCTGAACACATCTATAATGACAAAAACTGAATCTTCATACAGGACCCAAGAAGCGTCTGAGGAAAGGACGACGTATCTTTGCATTGCTGTGTAACTCTCGCGTTTGGTTACCAAGTGTAGCAATTGGTGGGTAATGAGGATTAATGAACCAAGCAACTGACAACAAATGCATTTGTTTGTTTATTTGCAGATTGTGCTGGCTGTGGAAGAGACATTAAAAATGGACAAGCATTGCTAGCTCTGGATAAGCAGTGGCACCTGGGGTGCTTTAAGTGCAAGGCCTGCGGGAAGGTCCTAACTGGGGAATACATCAGCAAGTAAGTAACCTCTGCATCTTTCTGGCGCTCCTGGCGTGAGTGTGTGTTGCCAATGAAGAAGAGCTTGCAGAAAAGTTCACCTGTCAAAATTCAGTTTTGACCACCTTTCTGTATACACCAGAACCTTCACTCCCAGTGAGAGCTGAGTTGGTAAAAGAAAGTAAACTGAAAAGAGCAACTGAAAAGTGGTGTCTAACGATAGTAGTCTGTATTTAATACCAATATAGAAGGGGGTACATCTCTATGTTCCCACAAAGGATTAGGCATGTGTTCCTGCATGTGTTTTCTGTGTTAGCCAGATAAGGCTTTGTGCCATTTTGCTTTCCAACATGTGATTTTGAGGAAAAAAGGAAGAACCTCTCCATTGATTGCCTTTGCTAGAGAAAAGAGTAAATGTGATGAAGTGACAACTGTGTTTCTCATCTCCATATAAGAAACTAATGAAGAGAGTTTGAGCAGAAGGAAGTGTAAAGGAAGAGAATGGGGCAAAGTGGTGTAATGATAAAATAGAGGGAATGAAAGATATAATCTCTGTTCCCCCTGTATAACAAAGAGAAAAAATAGGGAAACTATGTTTCACAAACATGCCATTAAAGGGTTTATAATATTTAATAAAAAGTAGCATCTGTAATTTCTCAAAAGAAGTTCAGTGCCTGAGAAATACTCCAAAGCTGACTATTTCCACTTTTACTATGTATTCCTTGTTCATACTAAAAACCTACATAACCTTACACTTAAAAGTAACTGCTTAGACTCTTGCAGACTACCAAAGTTTTTCTTGCTGAAGTCAACAAAAAATATCTGCCTATAATAAAGATTCTGATCTCCTCCTATCCCCGTGGATATAGTTCCACTGATTCCTTAGAATTGCACCACCTGTAAATGTAGAGTCTGTTCTGAAGAAGGAGATATACTTCACTGGTTTGTCCTGTATATCTTTTCGTGATGAGAATTTAAGGAATAATTCTAAGAGGCAGTAATGAGAATATGATTTTTTTTCTTCTCCTAGGAAGTATTTCCCTTGAACTCTCTCCCATTTTGCTGTTGCTGTGTATAGGAGTTCCAGACTGAAGACAACGGAAAAGTGGAAGTCATGCTGTAACCTGTTTACTAAAAGGTGGATTTTCTTTTTCAGAGATGGTGCTCCTTATTGTGAAAAGGACTATCAAGTTCTTTTTGGAGTCAAGTGTGAAGCATGTCACCAGTTCATTACTGGGAAAGTCCTAGAGGTAGGTATTTTGTAAACCGGAGTTTAAGAATAGGGCCACTGCAAATAATACAAAAATTCTCACAGGAAAGTTTTTTCTGGTGATATTAAAGCAAAGTTGCTAATTTTCAGAAATATTTTCAGTGTTTTAGCTTTGCAGTCATCATGAAAAGTATGTGATAGGGAATTAATTGCACTAGTTTCTATGGATCTGTGGTTTCTATGTTTCTTTTTTAAGGTGCTGTGCAAAGTCTACTGTACTGTTTATTCTGTGTCAGATTTAATGTATTTATAGAGGTGATTTGAGTACTGGAATCATCTTTGCAACTATAAGTTTGCCAAAACTTACGACATGAGATTTCTCTTCTAGAATGAGGCCAGATGATATGAATGATGCTCAGAAGGTGAGAGGGAGAAATGTGCTGGAGAGGTAAATTATATGTTCAGAAACAAGAAGTTAGAAAACAACTCAACCATCTCTTTTGTTGACTCTTAGTTGGAGTCCTCAATATTCTTATTGAAACTGGCCAAATTTTTTGAGAGATCTCCCATGGCTGCAATGAGTCCCCTTTGAGCTGGAGTCCTTGGATCGTGCATGGATAGTCATATTTGTCATCATTGAAATGTTTAAGGGGCAAAAATGCAGAGGACCTTCCTTGCCACACTATCATTGAGATATGAGAAACAAAATTGTTATCTCCTTTCCCTGTAGGAAGTTGTTCAATGGAAAGAACCTGAGCTTTGAACTCGGGTCTGGAGCTAGGCTGCATGGGTTGACTCCAGCTTTCGTGATTTTTAATACTCCACTTCTCCTGGAAAAAAAGCCTTTACATTATAAAGTTTGTGGAACAAATGGGAAACCACAAAGAACTTCAGTTACAGATGTATTTTGTGAAAAGGAAACTGGATATACTGGATGTTTTATAGCAAATAACAGAAAATAGACCTCAAAGTATTACAAAAATAAAAGCAGCCGGAATTTGCTAGTGAATGGGTATTACAGGTTCTCTTCTTTGTGTCCCGTCTACTACAGATATAAGACTGTGTCAGCCCTCATATGAGAAGTTTCAGGTTTGACAGCAAAGTGGTAACAGCTTGTGGTTTTAGTTCTGGAGGTTTCCCTGGTTCAGTATTCAGAGTATTAACCCGGATGGTAGCACCAAATGAGGGACTCAGAATGTGTGTCAACACCCGGTGCATTTGTCACTGCATCTACTGAAAGGAAGTACAATTTTTTAATTAGCCAGGCTCTTAGTCTGCCTCCTTTGCAATGTGTATCTAATTCCTTTGGAGACCCGCACAGATAATTAGTGAGAACAATCTGAGTTTTCCCTTGAGTAGGAAGGCTGTGTCTCTGGCTGTAGTCTAGTGGTCTGCTACCATCTGCTTATCTGTTTCCATCTATTGATGAGTTTTTCAGTTTAATACTAGCTATTGGTGACACCATAGTTGCATTCCAGTGCAGGAAGCACTGCAGGAGAGAAGTAATTGGATTTGTGAGATTGGGCAGCATAAAATAATTCTAAAACTGTTTTAGATGCACATGAGAAGTGCTCTAATGTACAAGCAGTGCAAGCTGTTCAGAGGCATAGAGATGAAAATGATAAAAGAGGAGGTTATTGGAGTCTGTGGAGAGCTGGGAAGAAATAAGATATTACTATTTGGAGCCTCTTGTGTAGTGGATGTGACTATAGCAAGGTTGCACTCATGTTACTGGTCCTACCATCAGTGAGAAAGAAACCCAGCTTTTTGAGAGGATCATGAGCTGTATCCTTTCAGAACTGAGTAAGTTGAAACTAAGGAAAGATGAGTTCAGTTGAACTAGGACTTAGCTGTCCGTTATAATCTAAGCTAAAGTTCACATTATCAGAGACATTGTGTGCCAGGCAGAAGCTTGATGCAGTTGTTTTGGCCCCAAGGTTGGTTTCTCACTCCATAGTTCTTACTCTTCCGATGGCTGTTTATTATCATAAGAAGAGACAACATTTTGCTGAAGCAGTGAGACATGTCCAACCCCATGTAAGGATGCACCTCTTCTAAGAGTCAAAATCATATAAAAAAGATAAGTATTTTTCCATTTGACCTAGCCCCTGCAGAATTAGAATATGGTGATGAACTAGAACCAGATCTTTTGAATGATCTCATCAATACATGGAAATATTAAGCATGCTAAGTTCTGGGTAAGACTAGAAATTTTGCTTGAATATTTGTGCCTTTCACTGATCATCAGAGGCACAACCCATAATAATACAGTAGAGGGCAGCAGTAGTTCTCAATATGTAGCAGATCAAACTCCCCTAAAGCCTGTACAAGTTGAATTACTCATAGAGTGCAACTCTTTCCTGATCTGTTTAAATAACGTTTGAAGGCTGACTGCTATCTGAAAGGTGTAGATTGGACAAGAACTTAGAAACTTTCACCAAACAAATTAGTACTGTGTAGTCAGGGAGGCCATTCAGACATTGACTTAACTGCGTTAAAGTATACATTAGGAGCCTGGATAGTCCATGAAAAGAGTTCACGAGGTATCATCTGGGATGCAGATGCAGGATTCAAGCACTTTCTGTCATTAGGTGATGCTTGAAAAGACTGGAAGATACAGGTGAGCAGCAGACATTCAATAATCAGAGCAATCTACCAGAACCGTGGGCTAGTTTCTTGGCTCCTTCTAGAAAGCTTTTACATTATCAGAGATGCGCAGTTCCAAAGGGGCAGTGCTAATGCCTCTAAATTAGACTAAAGGAACTAATAAGTCAAAACTTAAGCTGAGAAAATTATGTGTCAGCACATGTGTCCCCTTTGGGCAGAAAAGGTAGTCTAAAGGCTGATATAAATCCTCTGGTAACAACAGAGTTGAGAGATCGGAAGCACCCACAGGGCCATGGGAGATAATTCACAGAACAGGATGCCACAGTTCAGGGAGGGCATCAGACCTATTTGAGGCAAGACAATTAACAATCTCCTCATCTTGTACAGCAAATCACCCACAACCTTTCAGTACACCTGAAGTTTTAATATAGATAAAGCTTGAGATTCTCCCAGGAGGATTACTGTGTTCCCTCTTTGTTTTCATTGGCGACATTTCTTTGGCAAATTTGGGTATTTTTGATGATTTATATCATGTGGGTTGTCTCTTGTCCTGCTGCCTCTCTTGGGAAGGAAGCCACATTCTCGGTGCGAAGTAGCACAATTACAGGAACTGTCTAGTTAGAGGTTATGGCACCAATGACCAGGCCAAGTTATACCTGCTAACTTCTGGTGGGGAAAAAAACCAAAACACTTTTTGTTTTGCCTGTGTTAATAAAATTGGTAGTAGTGAATTCATTGATCATTATCTTTCATTTGTCAATAAAATAATTTGTTATGTCAGGAGCAGAGTATACCATTTCATCATCTTCATCCAAAGAAATGATTAGAAGAGATTGGAGGGAAGTATATAGTACATTGTATACAAAACACTTGGCTCTAAGGGATCAGAAGCAATTAGCAGCATGCCGTTGTACTGCTGCTTTATTTTCTGCTTATTCTTATTACATCTGGGCCAGTCTATAGAAAAACTGAAACACTAAAGGGAAATGAAAGCACGAAATTTAGCTTTGGCTTTGCAGAGGCTGGCGGTATCTATTTTTCCAGTAAGAGATTAATTTCTGTATTTAAAGAGAAATTGGGAGTTTTTGCAACATTTCAGGCTTGTAGCTCCTGCTCATTTTTGTGCCTCAGTATGCTGAGGGACAGCTAAGGGACATTCCCTTAGCAGCTCTGGAAAAATCACGCTTTCAGTCTTCTGCAATGAGCAGCTGGCAAGAGAGACAACCACGCCTCACGTGGACCCTAGAGTCCTCATGCCAGAAGCAGCTATGCTGCAAAACCTGGCAGAAAGGCCAAGGTTTGGGTTCAAGCCTTGAGAAGATGGACTTCCTCTAGGCGTTCTGTTAGAGGTGATCCCTCTGCTCAGTTTAGAAATGCATTACTAGAAAAACAGCACTTATTTTGCTAATATCCACATACCATGGAAGAATGCTCTTTTTTTCTAGGACATAGATCTAACAGTATTCAGTAGCCATGAAAATATGCAAGAAAAATATCATGTGCATTTAAGTCATCTCAGATATTTCTCATGTATTATTTGGCACGTAACTTTCTGTGACAAATAGTCACAGATGATAGATGAGTGTATGCCAACAGAATAATGTGATGAGTATCCAATGTGAAATAGATACTGCAACTTTCTTGAGCGTACCGAATACTTTAATACTTGAGTATTTCAGGATAATGTTGTCAAGGCAACAGAGATCAGTGTTCTTCCTTGGGTTTCTCCAGCAGAAAGGAATCTTTATTTATGAAAAATTACTCATTTCCAATTAACTCTGGTGAAAAACATTTTTATCAGGCAGTAACAGCATAGTGAGAGTGAGGACTTTCACGTAGACTTTCCACTAAGCTATTATTTTCCTAGCTTCAAGGCTTGCCTATTGAAAGATGCCCGTCTGGTCCTGATCCTGCGAGTTTCTGTGTAGACACGTGTAACTCCACAAACCTAAGTAAACTTCAGCACATATTTATCTATTTGCAAGACGCTGGCCTAAATAATTTTGTCTAATGTAGTTATCATGCACAATATAACTAGTCCTCCAGGGTTGAATTCAAAATATGTTAGATCAATGAGACTTTAGAGGATGTTAGATCATATCTACATGCATGTAATTCATGTGTGCTTATCCAAAACTTCTCTAGTAATATTCTTCTAGTTCTGCAGAAAGAAGATACCAGGGCAGAAACAGGTAGATAATTTGCATGAAATCATACAGAAAGCCTGAGAATAAGATTCAGGTCTTACAATTTTCACTTTTTTTGGCTGTTACTGATATGAACAGGATTTGATCTCATTATCTAGAGACCAGTATGTGTATATCTACTATCAAGCCCCTCAACCACCTTGCTACTCTACCCATTTATTTTTATAATACTGCTTGCTTAATATTCACATGCAAATGAAAAGCCCTGGTGTGATTTCTCCTGGCTGTGCATAGCTCGAGTTCCTGTTCTGATGGGCTGCTGCCTGCCCTGTGTTTGTTTCCTGTGCACTGTTGAAGCTTGCACCCAACCCTGTAAGCGGTGGCATGATGCCATTTTAACAGATGGACTTGCAAAGAGAAATGCCAGGGCACCGGAAGGCTCCCTTGACTTCAGCCTGCAAGGTCAACTCCTAAATGTGTTTTTGTATTGTAATTTATGCCGAGCTTCCTCTGATTTTAGAGAGGAGTAGTAATTTAAGATGTTGTGTTTAATGTGAAGGAGGTTTAGTACTTGTAGATACTGTTACTCTAATGTGCCAGAATTTTAAGATGCCTCATCTGTGCTGCAACTAACTCAGAGAGGTGTCACTTCTGGGATGCCTGAACTGCTGAAGTTAGAAATAAATAACAACAATTATGGGGGGGAAACCAAAAGAACAGTGAAAACTGCTATGGCTGTATAAGGAAACTGTATCCATATTTAAGAGGCAAAGAATGTGAGCCTGTAAGTTTCTTCAAATGCTGTTTTCAGAACTAGATTTAGAAACGTGCTGTGAGGGATTCAGAGAAGTTTCTGCTGATTCTTTACATGTGAATGAGTCTGCTCTAAATAAATAAATAACAAATACAGTAGCAACATTTCTCGTTTCCATACGAACTATAAATGATTTATTTGAGCAATGCTTGCTTATGTTCATAGAATCATAGAATGGTTTAGGTTAGAAGAGGCCTTAAAGATCATCAAGTTCCAACCCCCTGCCATGGGCAGGGGCACCTCCCACTAGACCAGGTTGCTCAAAGCCCCGTCCAGTCTGGCCATGAACGCTTCCAGGAATGGGGTGTCCACAGCTTCTCTGGGCAACCTGTTGCAGTGCCTCACCACCCTCATGGTGAAAAATTTCTTCCTAGTATCTATTCTGAATCTCCCCTCTTCCAGTTTGAAGCCATTACCCCTTGTCCTATCATGACATGCCCTTGTAAAAAGTCCCTCTCCAGCTGTCTTGTAGGCCCGCCTTTAAGTACCGAAGGGCTGCCCAGAGCCTTCTCTTCCCCAGGCCGAACAACCCCAAATCTCAGCCTGTCTTCGTAGGAGAGGTGCTCTAACCCTCTGATCATCTCTGTGGCCCTCTTCTGGACGTGCTCCAACAGGTCCATGTCCTTCCTATGTTGAGGGCTCCAGAGCAGGGCACAGTCGTCCAGGTAGGGTCTCACAAGAGTGGAGGGGCAGACTCACCTCCCCCAACCTGCTGGCCACACTTCTTGTGACGGAGCCCAGGATACGGTTGGCCTTCTGGGCTGTAAGCGCACATTGCCAGCTCATGTTGAGCTTCTCATCCACCAACACCCTCAAGTCCCTCTCCTCGGGGCTGCTCTCGGTCCATTCTCCACCCAGCCTGTATTTGTATTTGTATTACGTTGTCCAAGAATTTGCAGAAGGCCGACACTTAACCATGCAAGCAACTTCGCTTATGCGAGTATTAGTATTTGGATGCTTCCATTGATTGACTTTCAGAGAAACTTGATAGCTTACATGTTTAATTTATTTTAAGGAGGTTTAGACTCACAGCTCACATGAAAACATCACCCTTCTCTGCAAAGATCCATGCAGTACAGGGTTTAGTTAGGTACTTCAGTACATCCAGGCATCTGGTCCTGTGTTTTTACACCTGTATGCTTTCTAGATTGCGAGTTTCTTAAAACAGAGATTTATTTTAGTTCCATTCAGAAAGTGAAAGGCTAGCATATATTTTTCTGCTGAATGAAATATTTAGCAAGGCAGTTTTCATAGCAGTTATGCAGGAAGTATCACAAAATGTGATACTTCATCATTTACTGGATTTTAATGATGCAACCTGTACTGGTAATACAGGTTGAGGTGATGCAAAATTTTAAACACTTCTATAAATGAAGCAATTGATGAACTGAACAAAGACTGATGATATTGGGGTTGGTGGTTCCTAAAGTTATGATAAAATAACATCCCTGAAGAATGTATTACTGTTCTGTTTTCATAGTGCTAGGCGTCTACTGATTTGGGTGTCTTACAGGCTTGGGAGAGACTTTGCTGTCAATCAGTATCTCCCAGGTACCACTGTCATCTTCACATGCCATAAAAATGCAGGGGGAAAGGCTACACAGCACATAAGAAGAAGCAGTAGAGTTTAGTGTATGCTTTGTTAGTTCTGTGATTTGCTTTGTTTGTGTATAATTTTACTGCTGTTACAATAAATAAGAAAGCATAAACATGTTGCCTGAATGTCCCAGGTAAATGATAAGAAAAAGCAGAAGCAGGTGCTGTGGTCGTTTGCCCTCTTAGTCAGACAGGTAGATACTGCAGACCCCAGGACTTCTGTGATTTTGGAAAATACCTGTTGAGAAATGAGATAGGGTCAGTGCACTGGGCCCGCTGTAAATTCATCAGATGTTCACAGAGTGTGTCTGAAGCATCATATCACACAAAAAAATATGCAAATAAGATAAAGGACTACACGTACCGGTGCGAGAAGTGGCCCCAGCATTCTGCCTGCAGTAATCTGAATTGGACTACAATACAGGCGCGCTCTAATGGCTTCCGACAAAACTAGACTAAGACCCAGGAGGCTGTATAAATTCTTCAGAAGCCACGGAAGTAAAATTTAATAACTTCCAGAGAAAGAGAGCGCTGATTTCATACTCAGCAGATGCCTCTCCCCAAGGGAAAAATGTTCTGAGCTGTATCAACATCAAATAGTGACACACAAGTGATGAGAAATGGTCCTGCCCCTGCCTGGGTTGGGATTCTTCTCCCTTTGCTTGTTACAGAATCGCTGGAGTGGGTTTGATGTGGAGGGAGGATTATTTGCATGTTTTGGTGGGTGTGTGCAGGAGAGCGCGTGAGCGCCAGCGCAGCGGGAGCGCAGCTCGGGGCTGGGTGCAGACACAGGCACTTCGCTCTCCACCGGTTCGCTGAGAACCTCCGCCTGTCGCTTCTGATAGTGCTCCGAATTTGAACGGAGCTGGAGGGAGTCTGCCTGCTGGGCTGAGGAGGGAATGGATTTGGACTGAAGAATTGTTGTCAGAAGGTAAACCCCTTCCTGTGAAACTAGATTTGAACTGGAAGGGGTCGTGGCTTTTTTTTTGGGGGGGAAAAAGGGTGCGCGACTTTGTGATGTGACTGAGTAGTTTACCAGTGGTATCATGATAGGGTACTTGTACTTTTGTTCCTGTGCACCAGAAGGGTTTTTTAAAAAGGCTGCGTGTAATTCTGTGGTTTAGATAAAGAGAGCGCAGCTAACATGTTTTTAAACTGCCAGGAAGAGAGGAGAATGGCACAGAGCTTGCGCTGTTTCTGATTGCAACTGATTGCTGAAGTGTGGAGGAACGATACAATTCTTTATCTCAAATAATTCTTAATATAGTTTGTTGACTCTTTTGATCGCTTCTGGAGATTTGTTGCATAGAAATAAGGTTAGAGTGTGTTTCTGGTTTCCCTGCCTTTTTGCTGAGAGATGTGTTTTATCAGTTAATGTAGAACACTGATTTTTTTTTTTTCCTAATGTGGGGTTTGTTTGCATAAAAATGGGGAAATGGAAAGTTTAAGAATAACTCAGGATATGGGTAAGTGCTTCAGACAGGTTGTCTATGTAGCTGAGTAGCAGCATAAATTTAACTTAGACTACCTTTCCCTGACGAAAAATATGCTAGATGTAATTGCCTAGAACACGACACCATGCACAGGGTCAAAAATCTAGAATAAATGTACTTCCAGAAAAATAATGTAAATTTTTTTCACATAAAAATCCTTCCAACAGGATTTTGGTGACTTCTGCCCCCCTCCTTTCCATCTTCAGGGCCGCCCCCCCCAAAAAAAAAAAAAAGTAAAGATTGAATTTGGCAAGAGGGATATTTGTAGTTGGGAAAGACTTGACACATAAAGATGACAAAAGAGTATCTGAAGTTGTCAGAGCCCTAACAAAAGTTCAGTTGCTATGGCAGCGTAATCACACGGCATTAACTTCTCAGCAGTGGTTTGGAAACCATCCTTCAGTCAATTTGAACATCAATAGAAAGGGGAGGAATGTTAAGAGGATGTAGGGATCATGAATAAGAGGAGCAAGTTGTAACAAGTAATTTGAAGAAATAACCAATTAAAACTTCCTTATTGCCACAAAGGGATTTGTGAAATCTTGCAGGTGCTTATAAAAATATTGCTTAGCCGTACAAATTGCTTTCTTGAGGACAGTGTTGCTGATTATGATCTATATTTCCTCATACAGCATCTTTAGCTTTTACCTTTTTGATTTAATTAGATATTCTCTAGTGTGTTCCTTGCACTAAATATTACTGAAAAACTTTTGCAGGCTGATAAAAATCCTTTAAAATGGCATTTCAGTAGAGGCTTTTATATTAGTATAAAGTTTCTTGCCACCAACAGCAGCCTTTGTGACATACAGCCATTGCATATATTCCAGTAACACACAACAGGTACCTAAAACAAGTAGCTTTTTAATGTCTTGGAGCAGAAGAGTAACTTACCTGGATGACTTTTTTTATTATTATTTTTTTGTTGCATAGTTGTATTAAGAATTGCATGGTCGTCACTGCAGCACACATCTTGTTCTCCTCTTGGAACAGTCTACTTTAGGGAAAACATAATGCTCTGTTTTTATTCTGTAGTTCCCATTGCTGCTTCTGTTCATCTTTTAAACCCTTCTTTGTGCTAGTGCTACCTGCCACAGTCACCCACGACAGACATGTAAAATTAATAACGATCCCTGCACCAAAGGATAGGGGAATGTGACAATGCGGTCTGTAGCAATACAAAATTATTTCTGCCAGTTACTTTTTGTTTCTCCCAGACTGAGATCCCAATAAAAAATGGACTAAGTGGTGAAACATTTTTTTGCAGGATTGTGATTTTTCATTTTTAAGTCCTGGTTTAAGTCCTCCTATCAGTGGAGAGATTGCTACTGACTTCTTGAAGAGCAGGATAGGACTTAGACCTGTCCCCTGAAAAAAGTAATTGTTGGGAAGAATGCAGCAATAGCATGTTTGAAACTTGAGAAGAAGAGCCTGTTGGGGCAAGTCTATAGTTGTCACCTGTTTGTAACAGGCTCCATCCGGGTATTGTGCTCAGTGTTCACCCTGAGAGGACTCCGTCCCCTCTCTCTTTGGTCTGCTTTGTCAGGGTGCTTTCCTGTGAGGGAAAAAAAAAAAAAGGAAAGAAAAACAAGAACAAAACCGAAAACTATGTCTGGAATCTCTAGAGACTTTGAAGTCCACAGAGTTAACACCTGTCTTTATTGAGCAGGTGCTTTGTAGATGAAGAAATGTAATACTCATTAGTATTTTGTGGGTGACTAAATGTTTGAAATGACCACCTGGAGCACAAAATGGGTAGATTTTAATTATGTGCTCATGCTACATTAGAAGATCATACAGGTCTAACAGTTCTTTGGATAGATATCTGGGATGTATGATACTCGTTACAAGCCTGTTTCTTTGTCGGGGGGGAAAAAAGCACACAGAAAGAGATGCACCTTTTCATCACAAGCAACACAAACGCTCTGGCATTCAAACTGTCTGTGAAAGTAGCTTGGGATGTTTTGTGTTTTGCAGAGGTCTCCGAAATGAGCATCATAAATTATTTGAGTGAGCTAAAATGTTAAGAAATTGACTTTTACGTGTAGAATTCAGGGAGAGAGATTTGTTTGTTATGCATACAGATGGATCTGCTGTTGCTTTGAAGCCTGTAAAGTAGTTGCATCCTGGCTGGAAAAAGTCTTTTCCCAGCAATCAAGAGAGTAAGAAATAAGGCAGTAAAAAACTTTAAGGAGATTTACTTAGCAGCACCCTTGAACTACTGCCATGATTGAGGCAACAATTATGGAGACCCTGTACTCGACTGAAAACTGAATGGCAGCAAGTGATGTTTGGTGCTGCTTTCTGCTTTATGTCCATCGCCTCTTTCCTGTTCATCACCATAGTAATGTGTTGTATCATGATTATTTTGTTGCAATAGTTTTCATGTGGAATCTAGAAATATTTATTTTATACAGAGCTGAAGAAAACAGGTAGAGAGTAAAATCCTTGTGTCTTGGCCCTCTGATGGGATGTTCATGTCAGCTAGGATTCAAAATGTATGCTTGCATGGTTCTGCATCTGTAATTGGAAATCACATGTATCAGCAGTGAGAAAACTGACAAATAAGACAAAAAAATTGACTTTTAAAAATAAAAGGCTCTGCTTTTAGCAAAGTACACGTTGGTGGACGGACATTTATTCATAGAATCATAGAATCATAGGATGGTTAGAGTTGAAAGGGACCTTAAAGATCATCAAGTTCCAACCCCCCTGCCATGGGCAGGGACACCTCTCACTAGAGCAGGTTGCTCAAAGCCCCATCCAGCCTGGCCTTAAACACTTCCAGGGATGGGGCCTCCACAACTTCCCTGGGTAACCTGTTCCAGTGCCTCACCACCCTCACAGTAAAGAACTTCTTCCTAATATCTAATCTAAATCTCCCCTCTTCCAATTTAAAACCATTACCCCTTGTCCTATCACTAGACTTCCTGACAAAGAGTCCCTTTCCAGCTCTCCTGTAGGCTCCCTTCAGATACTGAAAGGCTGCTATCAGGTCTCCCCGGAGCCTTCTCTTCTCCAGGCTGAACAGCCCCAGCTCTCTCAGCCTGTCCTCATAGGAGAGGTGCTCCATCCCTCTAATCATCTTAGTGGCCCTTCGCTGGACCTGTTCCAACAGTTCGACATCCTTTCTATGCTGAGGACTCCAGAGCTGGACACAGTACTCCAGGTGGGGTCTCACAAGCGCAGAGTAGAGGGGGAGAATCACCTCAAAGTTACTCTATTTGAAAAAGAGACAACTATTTCTCTGCACCAACTATCCACTGGTTACCATGATGTCCTTTGATATTTCCATTTTAAATTTAGTGTCACATAAACACTTTGGCCAGAATGACAAAATGAGGGTTCCTGAGAAATGTCTGGATGTAGTCAATCCAGGCTTATAGTATGGGTGACTCTGGAGTTAAAAACAGTGTGATGAGGAAGGAAAATATTTAAAGAAAATCTGTCCCTTCCTTAGATTGTCATCTGTTGCTTGTTGTGACTTCTTGCTGGAAGAAATTTCCAAACATAGCAGTTAGTATTGCAGTTAATCAAGGATAAAATGCATTCTTTAAACTTTTTAAAGCGTTATCAGATCAGAATAGTTGGAATGACAGTGACTTTTAGGATAAATTTGCTGCGAGAGCAGGGTCTAGTCACTAAAAGGAAAAATACTCCCTCCTTAATTCAGTCCTAACATGTTTTCCTATTATAACATCTTGTGAGTCTACCAGGTAAAAATTAGCATAAACTGAGTGCTTCACATCTACTTTGCTTCTTACAGTCTGTCTTTGTTTTATATTGTCTGGTTATTTTCTGCAGATGTACTGTCTGTGACCTCATGCTCACTTTCTTTCCCCCCTCATTTGGCCTTCACAACTTATTTCTCTGTTGTTCTTGGGACACTCCCTCTGAACTGAACGCAGACATCAGAATGGAGACCAGGCTTTGCTAAACGCATGCCAAAGGTTGCACAGTTCCTGAAACAGCCTTCTGACAGAAAACTGGAAGGACAGTTTTGTGTTAGATGAACAAGAAAATCAGCTACAGTTACTTGGATCTAGTGGTGTGCTACGTGGAGGTCCGGCAGGGCAGGGAGTCTGAGAACTTGAGTTCTCTGCTTGGCTCTACTGCAAGGATTAGTTTTCATCCAAGGTGAGTTGCTCAATCTTCCAAGCTCTCGCTTGCTTCAGCAATAGGAAGTGGTTTGCACTGGTCCTCTAAGCAGAGTAACATGAGTTATGACCAGTGCTACGCTGACCTGTTTTCTCAGCCTTCCCCATACTGTAGACCCTGTCTCGGTGCTGGACTCTATGGGTCAGTAGCAATTCTGGTGCTGATGCAGCACAACCAACCCCAAAACTTCGGGCGTTGCACTTGAATTGTCTCTCTGAACCACAAGCCACATCAACAAAGGCTCTATCCTACCAGCAAAGCTCCTGCTATACCAGGAATTTTGCTACTTAGCCCAGACAGCTCTTGGTAGATTTTTCAATGTGAACTGATTTAATCCAATTGGAAATTTTTCCAGTGTAACCTTAGACTTGGATTTTATTCTGCTGTTTTGGTTCAGACCTGTGCTCACTAGGAGCAGCCTGAAGCGTGTGTAAAAGCTTTTCTGTATGGAATGGATTCCCCTTGGAATGGATTTTAAGTTCAGAGGGACTGCTAAAATCATGTTGCTTGACCTTCTTTTTTCAAAATCATAGAGCTTTTCCCTAGAAACCAAATGAAAACTTACCCTTTGGGCAACCATCCTACAGTGTGATTCTAAGAACATAAATTTTCCCTCTTGCTGCTTAAATTGCCTTTACTTTTAGAAACTTCATCTTATTTTGAAGTCACATTTGTTTAATGTCAACTTTTTGATGTTGTCAGAGTTTTGTCAATGAGATTAAAAAGCTCGTGCTCTTTCCTATTATTATCTCCTTTCTTTACTTTTCATCAGCTGTCCACCGTGAGCTAGTAATCTCTGAAGCCTCTCTCTGAATAGTGATTTAGCTCTGAGTCCTTCAGGTCTGCAGCTTAAGGCTTGCATTGTTTTGGTGGTTCTCCATTGATCTCTGTTCTGTAAACCCACACATATCCCCTCGTCAGTGTTCTAATGGCGATGCTGCAGTCTTATATTCTCCGTATCCATTAAATGATCTGAGGAGCCAGCCATTTTGGGTATTCTGAGAGCATTTTCTGGGAGATTATTAATGATGTTCTCAAACCGCCTCTCTCAATTGTTGTTGCCCACAACATGGCTGGCCCTCAATCTCACAGGGCCCAGCTTTCTTGATTTGCAGATATTTTAAACTATGTTAGACTATTAAAACATACTTGCTGGGTTTAGACAGCTTAAACAAGCATTGTCTTTGAGTCATCAGCAGATTTACCAGGAAGGGTTTTGTATTCTTGCCGTGGCCAGTAGTGGAGGTACCTCATGCTGTGGGTAGAAGGAAGTAATCTCTGGGGCGTCTGGCTCAGCAGAGCCTCCCCTGCTGACACAGCCATCTGTCGGAGAACTGCCCCGCTATGGTTTTCTTAAGACTCTTGAGTACAGATTATTCCAGTCTCCCAAGATGTAAAAGTTGACTCATGGTAAACACTACTTAAATAAATCTTGCCCACTAAACAGTATCAAACAGGAAAAATATCTCTTTTGGAATTGTCAAATAAGGAACAGAAAGATACACCTCCTGAATACTCTTGCCCTTTCTTTGTCATCGTTCATCATTTTTCATCTACAACTCACAAGGGATCTTTGCCTGATCTGTGATTATTTTTTTTTAATTTTTTTTTTTCCAACATCATGCTTTATTAGAAGTCTCTTATTGTCTTTAAACATATTGTCCATAGTTATGTCTTTGGTAACTTTAGCTTTCTTATTAGTTGTTTTTATTTCTAACTTTGTGACTTAGTCATTGGCTTTTTTTTTTTAGTTAATAATATCTCAGTTCTTATGATTTTTCTGTGCATCAAGCATATGGACCGTGGTAACTTCTTTGTTCGTATTTTAAAATAGATAATTTGGAACTTTCAGTAGGATGTCTTAAAAATTCCTAGATTTATCCTTTTAAAGTTATTATAAGATCTAGGAATATTTATGTTCCTTTAAAATTCCACATATATATATATATGTATTTGTGTATGCACATATAACGCTGCTCTTTATTTCTGTCTGTCTATAAATGCTATCAAATCATCATCAGAATGTAGACAACTGCAAATTTTCGGAATTGTAAACAAACTTTTAATATAAGGATGAGGTCTAGTATTTATTCTCTGCTGTCAGGTTCAAGACTTTCTAATTTATAAAATAATTCGGTTGGAGTTTTTTAAGATACAAAGGAGGTTTGTTGTTGACTATTCTAGCTAAATTTCAGCAGGTTGAAGTCAGCTATAGTTCTACTGACTGAGAAAGCTGTTTCTAATTAAATAACCTGGTAATATCTCAACCTTCCAAGATACTTCCCATTGTTTTGTAGTTGTCATTGCAGCCACTGCAAATACATCTTCAGTTAACGTGATCTGCTAACACATATAGATCAAGCTCTGTTACTAGAAGTTCAGCCAGAGGGACAGGTCAAGGGACTAATAGTGACTTGATGCAGGGAGTTAAAAGGAGAAACGTGGCTGTGTTTCACTCTTGAACTCCCATATTCTTGATAACTCAGTGGTGCTGTTACCACCCAACAAAAGGAAACCTGAAGATGACTTGGGAAGTGGGAGATTCCTGGTGTTACATAAGATTGTGTACCATATGCATCTCATACATCATCTATCCGCAAGACTCCGTGCTGTCCCTTGACGTGTGCCATGTAACTAACACTCCGCAGCAAACCGAGCCAAGGGCTCTGCTTGGCTTTCAGCAGGCTCGAAGCTGGGGCCGGAATGGCTTCCTCGCCGTGCCGCAGAGAGACGCAGCACTCAGCTGCACAACTCTGCAGACCGACGCAGCAGTCTTGGTAGTCAGTAGAGGTGTTCTGCTGGCTAGTTGAGGCAAAGTTATAGTTATGCCGGTATTACGCTGTTTGGAAAGGCCCTTGGCACTGCGATGAAGTTACTGTAAAGTAGCTTTGCTGGTTGATTCTGATTCCAAACTAATCCAGCAATGAATGGGGCTGTAATCAGATCCTTTAGGTGAAGTATCTTTTCATGTCAAAAACCTCTGCTGGACAAAATGCATACAAGATAAAGGAATATTTAGTTCTTTAATGCTTTCTGAAGCCTAAAGATTACAGTAGAGGTAGAAAGTCCATACCATACTAGTTATGAACTGGACCCGTTCCAGCACTGTTCAGAAATATAGGAGGCGTCTGTATCAGGCCTTGCCAAAGACTTGCTGTTGAGAAGTTCAAAATTTAAAAAAAAAACCTGTTTAATAAACAGGTTTTAAAAGATGATTAAATGCCAGATACTGGATCTTGCCCTCATATGCACCTAAAATAAGGGTAGCAAAGGCAGTGAATTCACAGATTTGTATTGTAATTAGATTAGAATGAATCTTAATGAAATCTAGTACATATATTTCCTCTGGATTGTTTCTGATTAACTACAGGTTTAGTCACTGGGATTAGGTTTCTCCATGCATAAATGTAACCTGGGATCCTAACAGAGGTGCTGTTGAAATCCTGGCAATAGGCAGGAAAGCTGCGTTTGCTATGGCTTTGCTCCTCTGTACCGCCCTCAGTATTCTCACCCGCCACCTTGGGCTACTGTGGGTTTATTGCTCAGTTGAGTGGCATTTACCTTCTTGTACTGACCTTGTAATGTAAGTTCTCAACATTGGTCCTGTGTGTAGCCATAGGTGGATTTGCCCCATGAAGGCAGAATGAATAGCTCCCAGAAAGACCACAGTTGGAAGTTAACAGTTTCACCTGTGTGCAACTTGCTCAACATGGGATGTTGCAGGAAAGTAAGAACTCAAACCAGAGCCGACAGTGCAGTCATAAGTAACTGCTAGGATCTTACTCAAGTAAGTCCAGTTGACATGCAGCTGCCATGAGGACTGTTTCTTCATGCCAGCAAAGCAGTTGCACAACTGGGGATTTAGCCTGAATCGTTACTCACATCTTTGCTATAAAGAAAAATTATATTCCAAACAGCTAACAATTGCATTGCTATTAGCAGCAACTACTGGGTATAATAATACAGTATGCTGACAGAATTAAAACTAGTAAATTACAAAGTTTATTGCAGTCTGTCTGTTCAGGAGTATAATAGCATGATATTGGCAGTCACTGTTGGGATGGGAAGCGTTTTTGTATAAAAATCAGAAACCAGGCATGAATTAACAGTGGAAGTGTTCGCAGCAGCAGGACAGCTGCAATTTTGGCTTACCTAAGGCAGCACAGCAATCAGTGGAAGGCTCTGAGGGTCTTCCGTGTCTCTTGCATGCACGTTGTCATTCAGATTTACAGTCATGGCCTCATGCTCCATTTCCCACTGTCCCCCAGTGTGGTGTCTTGTGTCCTGCGGCCCCATCAGCCTGGGAACTGCCAGTGTGAGCTCGGCTTCCTGCTGCTCCATCCTGTCTCAGGTTGAACAGAGTCAGAAACTGTGCTAAGAGCTGTTTCTGTTGGGATACTGTGACAGTAGTATCACAAACAGCCTTAGAAGGTCCTAGCTTTAAAGATACATACCAAACAAGGATTTATCAGGCTAGAATATTTTCAATGTTTAAATTGTATTTCACTTTCCTTCCTCTGGTAACAGAGAAAATTATGGTAGATTTCAAAGTCCTTTGGAAGCAAAGGAGCTGCACTTTAGTTTTTGCATCTGAGCACAGATACTTGTAGTGACTTGCTAAACAGAGAAGAGCCTGGGAAAAATGGGTGGAAAGTTTGGGTCAGGATGTTATTAGAGGCAAATTTTGGTCTTCACAGTGTTTCTGCTGTTCCAGCCGCTTGTGAGATCACAGAAGCCTGCAGAGAAGGAAACAATGGAATTTGATGTTACACCGAACATCAAACAGGATTGAAGGTTCTGTGACCTCTGCAAGTAATTAAAATAAAGCTTCACTGGAAAATGGCAGGCTACTGCCACAGTTCCTGTTTTACTATTCGCAACATTCCTTAAGGGCTTTAAAAGATGAGTCTGAGTTATTCCTTGTTGCTGCTTCTTAGTTCTTGAGGGAGTTAAGAAATCAGGTCATTCTCCTCAGAGTCATGGTAGAACTAAATATTTGATTAGGTTTGTCCATCAAATGGGCCCATTATACCTGTTCATAAAAATGTTAAGAAAGGAAAAGAAGTGGGTGGGGGGAAGGAGGCTTTTACTCTTAAATGTGCCCTTTCAACAACATTGCAGTTTTTGTGGTATTTAAATAGTATTAGGAAAGTGAAACTTTCTACATGTTTAATAGCTGTGTGTCAGGTGGCTGCTAAGATATCTTTGAATGGAGAGTGAGTGAGTGCAGCTGTGCAAATGTAATGCAACAAGTATGCACTTAATTGTGTCCTTTGGCCCGCAGAAAATGTCTGTTGGTAATTAGTTCTTCCTCTACCAGATCCACTGGCATGTGAGCTCTCCTAGCGGGATTCTTGTTATTGTTCTCTCTGGCTCTTGTTCACTGTTGTTCTGGAAGGAAGGACAGAACTGGAGGCATGAGTAACAGGAAATCTTAAGGTCTCACATTCACGAAAGAGGAAAACATTTATTTAATCAGACGAGGGCCCTACAGGCACTCAGATAATACAAGTTAGTCTTGTGGGAAGTGGGGACAGAGGGGATGGACTTGGAAAATACAGTCCTTGGCTGTACAGTGCGGTTACCATGCAGTTAAAGCTGTATGTGTGCTCAGCGCAGGTACTTTATATGCTGGGTTCCTGGGGCACGTTGTATCAGCTTTCATGCAGCTGTATTTGTAGCTCCTGGGTTGGAATCATTCTGGCGATACCCACCATTGCCTTCCTTCACACTTAGGAGTAACAGTACCGTTTTGGCTTCAGGAGCTCCCCAAAGGCATCCTGATAAAGTGAAGGCAAATGAGTGTTGTGCACATTGTGAAGAGATTGGAGCGTCAGCGGTGGGAGAAGGGCTTGTACAGGAGCTCGGTGCGTTGTGTTTAACTGATGCCCCAAATACCTACCTACCACCCAGCCTTTTACTTTACCTCTGAAACTGCAAGAGGTCTCTTCGAGCTTGGTACACGCAGCGTGTAATGCAATGGCTGTGTTCTGCAGCCTTTCTCATTCTGGACTACTGAAAAGGGTTGTTACCCCATTAGAAGGAGCCTTCAAAGCCCTCTGTAAACAGTACAGCCACACAGTGGCTTTTAAGTGGCCTTGCAGATGGGTTTAATCAGCTAAGCAGGATCTGTATGTCCAAGTTGAAGTCATTTAAGAGAATAGTATGCTGGAAGAAGGCTGAGAATTGATAGCTGCTGAGTCTGAAAAGGTGATCTATGAAAAATTTGGTCCCTCATTATCAACTATTATTATAGGTCTTGGTATTGTTGTAAGATATAATAGAGCTTGTATTTTTGCTTATGTTACTTACACAGCCAGCTCCCATATGTAGCCCATCCTCCATGAAGCCCAGTTACTGAGCCTCCATCCCTCACCCGTAAGCCTTAGAGGAGAAGTGATTACGTGGTTTTATTCTCAAGACTGGTCATGAGGAATACATTTCTGTAATGGTTTTTCTTGGTAGTGTTTCTCCAAAGTATTTTACGAAGGAGATGAAATGTTACTTAATCTTCTTCGTACATTGGGAAACAGGAGTTCAGTGTTGCTAAAAACTTGATTCCAGTAGAAGTCTTGAAATTACCAGAATAAATAGAACCTTAATACTATCTAAATTAATGTTAAAACCTATTTTGTGTACATGAATAGGCATATAATATACATATTGTGTATAGTGTGTATATGTAGTAGTATATAGAAAATAAATAGAATGCATATGTCGCTGGTCAACTGCATCAGTGAGATTTGCAGAACCATGGAAAGCTACTCCAGTTTCACATCCATGTATTTACATTTATAACGAGACTTATAATATACCTTTGGCCACTGTTCCTTCATTCTGCAATGAAGTATTTGGTAAATGAGTTTGTACCACTACTTTATTTTAATCGAATTTTTTCTGTCTACTGTGTTCAAGTGGGATGTAATCTGGGAACCTGTTTTTGATTTGTCAGTCTGGGTAGAAGATAAACAGGAAAGTCAGAGGAGATTGTATATTGTTACAAATCGATAACTGATGTTCTTTGCTTCTACTGTAAATGCAAGTGACAGTTGGTTTAACAGAATTTATAGGGAGTGACAGCAACACGTAGGTTTAATATTTCATTTGACAAGAAGTTGCTGTCAATTCATTCAATTCCATTTAAGAATTTGTACGCAAAGTAAGAGTAATAATGTTCAATATTATTTTGGTTGGTTTTAGCACTTCTAGCTAAGCAAAACCAGGCTATTTAGAGCAATTAATTCAGCTTACTCAAACTTAGTTTAGGATAGCCCTCAAAGGTATGTGTCATAGTTTGCACTTAATGGTTTGGATTGTCCTGAAGACCTCAACCAATTCAGAAGGGATCATAAGCAATACAACAGGTCAAAACCTAGTGGCTGCATAGCTGTATTTTGAACAAGAAAGTGATTTGTTGATGCTGGCAGGGTACAAGATGCCACTTGAGAAGTCCTTGTGTAGCAGAGCTAGCTTTAAAGGATTTCTGTATGTGAAGTTCAGAAGGGGTAAGGATAGCTAGGCACAGCGAGAAGGCAAGTGGCTTTAACCTTAACCCTCTTGCACCTTGGCTGAAAAATGTTCAGGGCAAATGTGCACTGAACTCATGTTACTTGTTATGGCCAACAGGATTGAGATAAAAACTGTACAGTCCACAGCACAGTAGCTTAAGATTACAGGATACTGCGCATTGGTCATACTGAATGAGGGTTTAGTAGCCTGAGAGCTGGACAAGAGCAGGTATCTAAAAAGTGTGAATATTTCATCCCCTTGCAGATCCAAAAGCTTTTCCTAATACATTATAAATGACTGATTTTTAGCAACCGGTTTTCTCAGATGATCACAGCAAGCCAGGCATGGCAAGATTAGCCCTGAGTTAGTTGAGATGCAGATTGTTTACCAGTGGATACCCACTGAAGAAAGGCTTCCCTTTCCGAGTTGTAGAAACATTACTGAAGCAAAATACTCACAAAATTGGTTTGGAGGTGTTCAACAACAACTGCAACTGCGGTGCTATGTAACTCCCCCAAAATCTTTCCAGTGCAGAATGTGTTAGCACTTCAACTTAGCAAGCTTGTGCTGTCTGGGGCGTGGTGTTCATTCATCATCACTCACAGTAGGCTAAAATTTGGCCGGTTGTTTCAGCCTTGGGGAAAGATCTGATAAACTTGAAATCTGTCTTCTGTGGCTGTTCTGAAGAGACACGTGTACATCACTTAAACTGTGCTCTCTTGACAGTACCATATGAGAAGTTTTTCCAGGAAAATATCTTCAGAGAGGCCACAGGTCTACACATAATGTTATGATGAATTCTGGATTTGTTTCTCCTATAAATAGCCTGGCTTTTAAAAACATGTAAACTGCTTCTACCAATTAACAGATGAGTACTTGAATCCAGCCACCCTTTTCTAAAGAATCCTCAAGAAAAGCTTTGTGATGAGGAGAAAAATAAGTGGAATGTTTATTGGATGATAATGGCAAGTGAAAGACTGATTGATATTAACATTAGATGGACTGGGTACAGACCCTTTTAGGATCAAGCTACTAGAAGTAACTGCCCAAAGTTATTGTGAATTAACTACAAAACAAGGAACAGGAAACTCGGAAGCCTGGGGTAGGATTGCCAAAGGAGCTGTGTAAAAACCAAAGACTGGCATCTTTTGCTTATGACAATGAAATGCAGCATTTGATTAAACCAGGGGCAATATGGCTTTCTTGTTCCTAAACAAAAAACACAAATAAAACCCAACAAAAATCTCAAAAAACCCTCAAAACAAAACCACCACATCTCAAAGACCCAAACTGGAAGAAGAGAAGCTGAAAATGTACAGGTGTGAATGCATGATTTTCTTTGTCCATATGCCGTGGTGCTCTCACAATATAGATATCTCTGCTGGATCCTACCTACCCTTCTTAAAACTACATTGCGTTAGATGAGCATCAGGGTGCTTGGTAGGGAATTACTTCTTTCTAAAACCTACTTCATCTGATAATGCTTGCTTACAAAGGTTTTGGTACTTTGGGAGTTTGGTAAGCATCTCGTGTGACACAATCCCACCTCAGATGGGATAGCATAGAGGTGAATTAATAATAATATAACAGGCTGTGTACTCTTTGCAGTTCAGATTGCTATTCAGTTACTATCCTACTGAATACCTTTTGAAAAGCCGTACATTTCACAAAAATCCATGTGTCTACTGAAAATTCGAGCTCTGTTAAGCAGCACAGTTATGATACAGAGATATTATTTAGTGGGATGAGGCAGGCAGAGCCCAGAAAAGACTCCTCTTTTATAATTTCAAATCTGTTTTTCAATTATCTTCTTCCTGTTTGGACAAGGTCCTTTCTGGCAGTGATTCAGCCTTCTTAGGAATTTTTTATATCTCATTAACTGGGAGCAGTTCCCAGGACATCAGATTTGCCATCATCTCAAAATCAAATACGTCTGAAATCACATGTGACAAGCAGCTCTTTCAGCTCCACTCTGCTAAAGAACTTTAGGAACGCTCAAAATTTGGGGGTTTTACTGAACACAGATAAAATTGCTGTTCCTCTCTATATACAATATTGTTTGCATGAGGCAGAAAGTGCAGAAAAGGATGTTGGCTTCTGCTGAGTGCTGAGCTGTCTGAATTTGAGATCTACCTTTGAAACCTGTTCAATATTCACAGCCCTAAGCTGCATATATGTATATATATATACACACACAAGTAGTTGTTCTTTGCATGTTTGCATTCAAGGTCCTGATAGCTGTGGTTGGATACCAGCATTACATTTCACGTCCACTCAGAGTTTCTTCATTTTCTTAAATTCCAGCCTTGAATGGAACTGATGGGACAAGTCAGGGGTTAAATAATTGGTAGAGAGAGTCAGGAACAAAGAGGACAGCCAATAACAAAAATGATAGAAACAGAGTGAGCATTAACTGTGTTTTTCCTTCTCTGTTCCGTATTGGATTTGTTGCTGTAAGTCAAGTATCAATTCTGTGTTTCCTCCCTCATTAGCTTTTCTTCTTGAATAGGCACATCTTGTAGTGACCTTTCATTCTCCCTTTTACCAGAGACCCTTTTTTGCCTGATAAGTCTAAATCTGCTGTGTCAAAAATAGTAAATCACGTGAGTGTCCCTGTTTGGTGGATGCTGCCCTCTAAGGAGCAGGAATCAACAGCAAAGGCATTATCTGAGTAAGAGAAGTGCAGGTGTTTTGTAACTGAAGAGTGAGTGTATGGCTAAACTAATAGCACACTGAGTCCTCTTCTTGGAATAAGGCCTCATATTGCTGAAATGCCTGCACGGGAATTGTTCTTAGTGATAATGAAAGATTAATAGTTATGTCCACAAACACCACTGTCTCCATGAATAGCTACGAGGAAAGGCTGTTCTGTGTTGTCGTGTTCCTTGCAGCCTTTTACCCCATGCAGTCACTGCTGGCCACCATTGAGGACAGGGTACTGGACTGAACACACCTCTGCGCTGAAACAGTATGGCAGATCTTAGATTCTCGTAGCTATTGTCACATCATGAAGGCGATATTGTATCCTGACAGGTCAGCTAGAAGAAAAATGGCAGTGGTCTGTCAGCAAATGATGAGTGCTCACGAAGCAGTGCAATGCGTTGATCCCTCATTCCCTTTTTTTTCTTTGTGTTCAGGCAGGTGACAAGCATTATCATCCAAGCTGTGCACGATGCAGCAGATGCAACCAAATGTTCACAGAAGGAGAAGAAATGTATCTGCAAGGTAAGGATGTCTCCATTCTAAAACAAGAAAATCAGACTTTGTAATTTTTCTGTCACAGACCTCAGGAGTTTATGTACCATCTCCATGTAATAGGAGCAAGGAGGACTTTAGCCATCCTGTGTTCATTACAGTGCTCTCATACTTTTGCACTCAAACCCCTTTCACCCTAGTAGGTGGTCGTAATAGTGGCTTTGCAGTGACTCCGCAGCCTAGCTGACTGTGTTTTCATAAGCTGTGAAGCCAAAGTGAAATTTATTAGGCTGCCTCTGAATTTGGCTTCTCACGGATAGGTTAGCACACAGACTGCTACATGAGATACCAGACAATGTTAGAGGGTTTCCCCTGACTACTTCTGATCCGTTTCTCTGCTCTTCTGCACCACACTCCAGACTGTAACAGGCAATGGAAAGACTTCCAAAGACTGCAGTGAGCTTGTTTTGAATCACATAGATCTCATTCCTCATGCTCATTGACAAATTGTCTCCTTCAGTTCTTAATCATATCAGCTTGCCTTGCCTATTTCCCTTTTATCTGGTCACATCTCTCTTTTTATTCCTTTTATTTTTGTCTTCCTATAGTCACTTTTTCTTGTACGTTCATTTTCATCGCCTGTTTCTTATTAACAGTCTCACACTCCTAGGTATTGCCAGGCACATTTCTTTTCAGTATCTTTTCACCTAAAAAAGAACATGCTCTTTTCTTTGATAGAAAACTGTCCTTGATCTGAATTCCATCTACTCTCCCAGAAGATAGCACGTTAACTATTAATCTACAGTTATTTTTATTACTTGCTGTGGTATTAATTAATATTGGTAAAAAGACATATAACACACATTTATGCAAGCCAGAAATAAAAGTGAGAAAGACAGATACGTATTGGGATTTTGCATATTGTGCTTATGTTAGAAAACTTGCTTGATATATCTGATAGGACAGTATAAGAATAGGAAAAAAATTATGGAAGTGTGGTCACAGCCATCTCTTGAAGTCCTGAGGAGAGATTCCTTCTGGAGGAATTCCAAAATAAGACAATATTGTTAAGGAATCCCTTTGAAGCTAACTTGTGTTATTTTGTAGTTTATCCTCCCTAGCAGCCCGTCTCTCTCAACTCTCACTGACCTTATACCTTAGTTGTCTTACTCCAGCTGTGCACAGAACTGGGTATCAGTGGTGTAGCAGCTCTGCGTTGCAAGAGCAATGAGGGGCTGAAAGAGGGCTGGGTAGGAAGTACTGCTTTCTGGTGGCAAATTGTAAAGACTAATTTGAAAGCAGCAGTTACAGCGTCTGACAACTGGTGGTGATCTTAGTTTCCTCACATCACAGTATGATAAAGTACAGGAAGAGTTCAGGGTGAGCTTCAGTTCATCCTTTGCCGTTATTGGCAAAAGCTGTTAGCGCCAGTCCAGCAGAGAGCTCGAGTTCATGTTGATTGGGCAGGCTGTGGTCTAAGTTTCTGCAGATCCAAATAAGACAGAAAGCATTGCTTCTACTGAAACAAGGCTAGATTTTCTCCTGGCTAAGTTCAGGTGATAATGAAAGAGGAGGGGAGAGACACCTGGATCCTTGATCTGCCATCACTCTTCTTGCCTGTGTCTCCCTTTCTGCGGTTCTGAATTAATGTTCTTCATGCTCGCTGTGTCTCAGAGGAGGAGCAGCCCAAGTTGCGTTGCTTTATTGTTCACAAGCTGTTTTCTGACTAAATAATGTTATTGCTGAGTGTGCTCCAGACTGTCCTGCCAAAGCTTTCCTTGCTGAATTCAGCATGCTTTAAAGTGTAAGGGACCTAAAAGCCTTTCCGGTGCAAAGCTCTCAGCTGAAATGAATATCCTGACTCCATCCAAATCATTTACCCTAGGGTGCAGAATAACAGCATTCCAAGCATTTCTCTGAAATAAAAATACAGCACCACAATACCAAAGCTAGAACCAAAATCACATTCTTGATAAAAAATATGAAGATAGACAGCTTCCATCCCACTTCTAATTGTCCTCTCCACGGGACACGAGAGCACTGTGTTGGTGTTGCTCTGTATAACGGAGGAGCCTGGCAGGTTTGTGGTAGCTACTTGCATTAGAAATGTGTGGGAAACCTGCAAAAGGAGAACATGCTAAAAAAACTCTATTTGGGGGCTTTCTGTGTTAAGGATGATTTGAACAATGCTAGCAGAAGCACTTTGGCTTTGCCCTGCTCCAACACAGGAAAATGAAAAGGAAGCAGCATCAGAAACTTTCTCTTTCCCATTCACTTCCTAGTAATACATTACTATATGGATGGCCCCAGAAGACAGTTGCTGAGCTAGGCTGTTGCTCAGCATTTAGAGGGATTCTTCACTGGATTCTCACACAGGCTTTCAGCCTTATTCAATGTCTAAATAATAGCCTGAGTTACTGATTTTTAGAGCTGCATGTTGAAACAACAGTATATTTAAAGTAAAAAACTGAATAAATTAACATGTTGGTTGTTGTCTGCCAAGTGAGCAAACAAACATATGTTAAGAATATGTTGAGAATTGTGGAATAACCACCATTTGCTGAATTTCCTAATTTTCATTAGGAAAATGAGCAGCGATGCAAATTGAGAATTTGCATTGTCTCAAGAATTTCAAAATAGATTGACACATTTGGATGAATAAAATCTACAAGTTGTAAGTGGCTCAGAGTTAAAGATGATGAAAAATATTTACATTTAACTTCCTAAGCCTGCTGTATTTGATTTGGGTACTTCAAACCTCTTAACATTTTGTGAAAAAAAACCCAACCAACCAAACATAAAAAACCAAAATCCTCACAGCCCTTAGCTAAGTTTCACCATGAAAATGACATCCAGACTCCCTTGCATTTCTTGTTCACTTTCAGCAGCCCCAGCATTCTCCTGGGCTGTCCCTAAAATTGTGCCACTTTGTGCTAAATACTGCTAAATGCAGTGACAGCTTTTTCTTTGATGGTGAGGGTGGTTTAATAGAAGAGGACTGAGGTACAGAGGAACAGAGGTCACTTTTCCCAGGGTCACACAGGAAGCTCACGGCTGAATTTGAGAATTGAACCTAAACCTTCTGAGTCTTAGTTCATCCGCCTTATAACATAAACTCCTTCCTCCTGAGTGCTTGGATCTGTCTGACCTCCTAAGCAGATGCACAGGGCACGCTTCTCGCCTCTTCTTGCAGGCTCTGTGGGGTCCTGGCTCCAAGGCTGCAGTTTGTTTACAGAGAAGGCTGTTGGTACACTTCTCCCTGTTGTCCGATCCTTTCCTCATGCCAAATGCACAGTTTCTTCTTCCTCAGCTTGGACTCAAAGCCAAACATCTCAGACCCCTGATCCAGAGTCCCAGCCTTCTCTCCAGTCTCCTCATGATGATTATACTGTGTGCTGCTGGGAAGCAAAATCATTCCTGCTGGTCTTTACTTCTGTACTGAGCCGTGTAAGGGCTCATCATTAGGACAAAATTTCCAGAGCCCCTGACCTGTACCTCCCCTGGGCTCTGAGGGTGGGGTTTCCTCTGACTGCACTTGAGCTAATAGTCACCAGCAGGAGACCTGGACTTTGCTCTGTTTGGTTTCTTTGTGGACAGAGTGAAGAGGTGGTGTTCCCCCCTGCAGACAGACAAGGCTCTGTATTGGCTTTGCAGTGACTGGAATGGGGTTTGAATTTGACTGCGGCTGCAGTCAGTGTTAAAAATCAGCATTAGCTTCTGCTCCATTTCAACTTGGCTAATACCCGCCAGCAGCTTCCCAGCAGCGATCGTGGTTTACACTCTGTTCCAAAGGAGAATTGAAATGGGAGGGAAGTGCCCCTTGCCCCAACACTGCTCAGCCCTTGGGGACAGCCGGATATTTCCATTTTTACAGCGTAAGAGAGAATCCCATGTTTTGCGACACAAACAGCAGAGACATCTTTTTTAGTAGGATGTGTAGCTGGAATACACCCTGTGGAAATGCCAGTGCAACACATGCCGCTGACCTTGCAGAGCAAGTGGTAGAAATGAGATGTGTGCCAATGGCCAGTATGGTAGACTGTGATCTACAGAGAGGCTTTTCACATGCTGCTTTGGACCACCTGTGTCACCCTGGCCTCCCTGGCTTAGTGCAGTGGGTGAGATACAGCCCTGACTTTGCTGCATTGTGAATTTTCTAATTTTGCTTTTCCTGTTGCATTTCGCATAATTGTAGGAGAGAAGTGATCTGAGTAATGCTTTACAGCAACTGAATATAGGACTTTCCCACTATTAATGGACTTGTAATCAGAACTTCCTTTTTACATCTAGGGCAGTACATAAGGGGGCAACAGGTCAGGTAACCATGTCCCAGTTCCTTTGCTCTTACCTTCCATCCTGCCCAGAGGAACCCTATGTCTTTCAGTTCCTCCGGCTGGTGCTTGCTGACTTGCTGCTTGAGGTTAAGCTTTAATTAAGAATGTGTGCAAAATGTTTTGACAGCCTCAAGAAGAGGCTGCCATAGACGGGCCAAGGATTTGAAATTTTTTGTTTGTTTATTTCACTTGTATTCCCCATGAATTGAATGTGCATTACTTGCATAGTTCATACAGACTCACCATCTGATGCAAAGAAGGGATTCTTTTTCATAACTGGCTTGTCATGACCGGAAATTATGTGTTTCACCATGAATAAAGATGGTTTTTTACCTCCCTCAGGTTCCACTGTCTGGCATCCCGACTGTAAGCAGTCCACTAAGACTGAAGATAAGCTACGGGTAAGCTCAGTTCACAGCAATGACACATCAGATATTTTGCCCACACGATAACTTAATGCTGCTTTTAAAAGAGTGACTTCTCCTGTGTTTTTTTGCATAGCTGTCACCACTCTGGCAGAATAAACAGTGGAGGCACTTCAGAGGTATTGCTCTGATTTTTAGGCTCACCACCTTCATACCTGTCTCAGTGCACTGCCTTAAAGATAGAATCATTTACTGACATACAGACATGGCAAAGTCACTAAAACACTTCATTTCATATCTCAGTTATTGTGAGAGAGACTCTTAAGGAGAAAATGTGAGCAGGACAAATGCTACAATATATTTTAGTATTTTTGCACATCTGTATAATTGCTCTGTAGTTATCCCCTTTTCTGCATGGTTATTTACAACATTCAGACAATATGGAGTCTTCTTCCTTTGCCATCCAAATAAACCTCAGCCTAAAGTGATCCTAATTTGAATGCCAAGAAGAGCTGCAGTTACCCTTGGAGTCACCTCAGCATATCCAGACAAACTTTTTGGATCAAATCCTTCATGGCAATGATGCTGCACTGATTAATGCTGGAGCCTGGCTTTTTGCATGCACTGGGCAATTCTAAGATGATGAATTTCCTAATTCGTCTTCTGGACAATTTAGTCTTTTTGATGTCTCATTTGGTCCTTTGAACTTTGATAATTTTTCTGGATATGAATATTAGAGACTGTGTATGAATAAAATGTCTTTCAAACAAGGAAACTACGAGGTAGAGGCATGGAGATATGTAGGATATCCTGTGACTCATTCACAGGAAGCCACATCTGTTAGAATTTGTTCAGGTGCACTTGTCTGTAAAACATCCCCTGCAGAGAATTTACCATGATTGTAGGTGATGTGCAGATAAATTCTTGTTGAGCAGAGTTTGTGTTAGTGTGGGCTGTACAGATAATACAGAAGTAGAATTGGCCCTAGGTGGGCTTGGGATCCAGTGCAGCCAAACGTCACTGTAGGTACCATAAAGCATTTGCACATTGTTCTGTCCTGACTTTCTATAAGAAAATGTAAAATTCTGCCAGACTGGATTTTCCTTCTCATTTAATAATTTGAATGTAAGACAGTGTTTTGGCCCTCCTAAGTGTCAGAACGCTTGTGCTTTGTAGTGAATGGCCGGGGCACAATATCCCCCTTTGACTTGGACCCAAGAGTCTTATCAAAGCACTCCTGACTACATTGCCGCCCTTAGGAACCTTCGCCAGCTGACCTTATAGAGCAAGTGGCTTATTTCCATTCCCCATGGAAATAGCCAAAGCCCTCCTCAAATATTTTCCTTTTTTCCGTCACACATTCAAGCATGTCAGTCTTCTTCCCCCTCAGCTAATTTTAATTGAAGTGAGAGAAGTAAATGAATTCATCCACCTGCAAGACTTTGCCTAAGTGAGTTCTTACAGGAAAATGAAGTGAAGCGGAAGAATGCGTATTAAGGGAACATCTGAGAAATGTTATGGCACAGCTATCCAAGGCCGCCTTGTTCCTGGATGAGAGCTTCTATGCAGAGGTTTAGTACGTCTTTAAAAGGCATTGAGGAGTGCACTGCACTGAAGCTAGCTGGAGAGATGGATAATTTTTAGCTTCAACTGCACATCACAGTCTCTCTCTACTCTGGTGCAAAGTCAGATACCTTATTTTAAAATCAGTTTGAGTCACTTAAGTGACTTCAACACACGAGTCATTCTGCTGATTCAAATGAAGGCAGTAGCAAACAGGTAGGTACAGAAAAAAATGAAACTGGGGAAACTATGTGCTGTTTGAACATGTCACCACTAAATTATTAACTGTATTTTGATTGACTTTCAGTTTCTTGATGATGTACATTTAGCCCTGATGTGAGAAAAAGAATCTGTTTTGTGAGTTGACAAATACATGATATACCCATTTTCAGGGTCAAGCCTAAATTTTCTGGTGGTTCTGCGAAAAGGCAGTGACATGGCCCCTTTGCTCTTCTGGGTTTCCTTTCCCTATAGAGCAAAACAAAACAAAAAGCATCAAAGTCACTTTAGAAGTTTTCAGCAAGTTCTGTTTTTTCTCAGTAACCAAATTGTGATATAAACTAATCAGCATTCTAGATGGTGAAGGTCTGAGAGGGAGTTCATAAAAACAATGGTTGCTGTAGATCTTCCTGCCACTGGATGTTTGTGGAGGATTACAAAGCCAAAATGAGAAAATAAAGCAACCATATATATGTTAAAAAATATACATTGCTTAGGATTTTTTAAACTGTCTGATGGTTCATGATTCTGCAGGGATTAATAATTATCATTGATAGTATAATGCACAGATTATTATCTAGCAAGTAGGTATTAGTAACTTGACTGAAAAAAAGAGCTTAACCACTGAGCTGGGGCAACTGCTTTCCTTTTCACTCTTTTTTTCCCTTTTGTGTTTCATGACAGCATTCCTCATCTGAATTCTTTTATCCAAAGAGTCTGGTTCTTCGCAGGCCACGCTCTGCAGAGGTTTGCTGTTGTGTTTTCATAGTGTTGATAATGGTCTTCTTTACTGAGAAGATTCTTCATTATTGTCATTCGCTGCGCTTGCTACTACTTCTGCCACACAGCTTTCCTGCTAGCACTTGCCACCTTGGGCACTGACACTGTTCTTTGCATTATGTGGTGCAGTGTTGTTTGTTAACTCTCACATTTTTTATTTTGTTTAATGAAACACTTAAAATTAGTATTTTTTTTTTAGATTCAGATGAGCTTTTGGGGGCTGTAATATTGTTCTTCTAGTGTTCCAGAAAGTTTTTCTTCTAAAACGAAGAATTAAGAGTGCAAATACGAAGCAAATGAAAAAGGTGAAAAGCAATGGTTAAAAAGAAATAGTTTTCCATGAATAATGGCTCGTGCTTTTTAGAAAAAATTGCCATCAGTTATATCAGTTTTTTTATATGTATTGACCAGCTACAGATGAATACTTTAGTCGAAAAAATACTTAGAAAATATTTAGAAAATTCCAAATTTGCACATGTTCTATGTGCTGCCTGAGAGCATTTGCCTCTCTCTAATGCAGGGCACATCCATTTCCAAATTGGGAGATCCTCCCTGCCCTCTTCATTCTGGACTTTCTGCTTTCAGACTTCCTTGAGTTTGCTTTGCACCTACGAACACCACCCGCTTCCATGTCGTGTCCTGCAGGGCAGTGCTTATTTATTACTTGTGTCTGGTGTGGGGGCACGTGTGGCTGTACCGCATGCAGGCACACCTGAGGTAGCTTTCACCCGATAACCAAGTAAGGATGTCCTGGTGAATGGCTGGTAGAGGCAGGCTGATAAAGTCCATGCCACTGGATTTCCGTTGTGTCTGCTTGTGCTGCCTTCACGCCTCCTACCGCAAAGGGGGCGTAGTGATAACATCGGTCAGGGCAGGATATTTGTGTTAGGTGGTCTTGATCTGTCGTGAGATGTCTGCAGGATGGTGTTATATGGCTGAATCCGGTGCTGTGGTTCGGTGGGAGTCCATGCGAGCCCTGTGCCCTTTGTCCTGCACAGCACTGTCGTCAGTTAACTTCGGATGTTGCGCTGCATTAGCCATTCTTGGAATGCCGCTCTCTGTTAGCTACAGAAATACGTATCAAGAAAATACAGCTATAAAGATGTGTTATCAGTGCTCCTAAGGACAGCAATATCTCTCCACCCCTAGCCTTTATGGAATCAAATGTTGGAGTCTGAGAACATCAAACTAGGAGACCATTCCACTCATTTTTTAGGCCAGTGTAGTGGCTTTTTGCATTCAGCTTAGCATGCATGAGTCTGAGTTTCCAGTGCTGAAATCCAGGAGACTAAGGATTAAAAAACAAAATCCTATCCGATGTATTAGAAAAATAGGCAAGGCAAAATAGGAGCAGCCCATGTCAAAATAAAGGTATGTTCTCTTTCTTGCTTTGTAGACTGTGTAGGATACAAATAGCTAAGGGTCAGATGAATATCGTCTTGTGTAAATTTGGTCGGTGTTAAATTCTCTTTAGATTTACATGCTGGTTATACAAAGTGTAATTCAAGGCAGATTTTGACTCCAAGTGTTCTTCTGCAGAATAGACACAGAGATACTATCATTGCTGTTGCTATAAAGACAGGCCAAAGGCTTGAATCTGCATGAAAATCGTAGGTTGAAAATTGTAGGGTGAAATCGTGTGAATTCTCTGAGAAGTTTGCTGTCGAATTCAGTATGTTCTGTACTTCCCACTTTACGTTCTTCTGGTTTCCACTTAACTTACTCTTGGTGAAGGCTACATTTGCATGAGTAGTCTTGTAAAAAGTTTGTTTGGTAGCAACGTGCCTTCAATGATGATGTGCTGAAAATTCAGTCTCCTCTCTGGCCTTTGTCTAGAAAGGAAAGAAAAATTAATTGTAACCTATTAACGTGTGTGTCTGTGTGAGTTTCAGTTAAACCCGTTCACTAGTTTTGTCTTGATGCATACATAGTATAGATTTTTTTAGGCAGAGAAAAAACGAATGCATGCATTTGAAGGAAACACTCATAAGGAGGATGGTACAGTTAAACTAGCAGACAGGCACAATGAATGCTTTAACACTGGGGGGCTTTATTGGTCTTGTATATGGCCATTGAAAATTACTGAAATCCATAGGAAGCCTTTGTTTAATGAACGCTGGTTCCAAGTCCTAAATAAATACATAACCTTGCAGTTAATGAAGCAGGTAGTCAGAGTGGTACTGAGAAAGCCGAATTCCTTGCTATTGCAAAATTGTATCTGCCTAGTAGAATAAATTATATCCTAAACTTCTATTACTTTATTTATAAATATGTTTCACTTAAAGTAGCTTCTGAGGTTTAGAGAATTTGCTTAAGGTATAATGTTATATGTTACTAAGTGAAAACATATTCATTCTTCTACAGCTATTATCACCGCCTTGCATAATGAACTCTATCAAAAAATTAAGGCAGGTACTGTAAACGATGCCGACGATGCCTTTGTTAAACAATAGTGCATCCATTTGGCCAGATGTTCTTGGGATCAGTTTTGATTTGATTGCCTGCACCTGTAAGTTTTCATAGAGCATGACTCTGAACATCTGTACTCGAGAAAGCCAGAGCCACCACATTGTAGCAGCATCTGGATGATGTGAATGGCTCTAGCGTGGATTTTTGTTTTTTAAAGAAGTTATTCAGATGATGTGCCATGCATGAGGACATGAAAAACTGAGGTAAATGCAGAACAACATCTTAAGCTTTGCAATCTAATATTAAAATAACAAGTTAAACAATTCGGGGTATATGCATGGGTGATATGATAATCGAGCATTGAAATTCACAGCGAACCTAATAGGACGAGCATGACGGTGTTACCTCTGCCAGTCTGCAAATGAAGTTGGTAAAGAACTTTTGCATTGAAGACAAGTGCATGGAATGAAGAACAAAAATGTAAAAATAAGAAGTCTGTGCTAAAGTGGGAAATACTGAGAAGTCTTGCAGATACTTTAGATGCTTTGTGATCTAGTTCTTTCCTTTGGCTCCTTTAATGACATGCATGAATTTCTGTTGACTGAATTTCTATTGATTTTTTTTTCATGTACTTCATAGACTTCCTGTATCTGGTACAGACATCTCATATTTGATATATTTACTACTGTTACATCCATTTGGGTGGAAGAGGAAAGAAAAAACGGATGACTCTTCCACTGTCAGAAAATGTGGAGAAAGGCCATGCCCCACAAGAAAACTAAAAACGATTAGTTGTAGTTCATAGAAATGTGCTTTAGGTTTCTCTACACAAAAGGTGGCATTATGAAAAGCTCTGTTTGAATCCCTCAAGAACAAGAACAATCATACAAAGAATGTTCCAGATCTGTTTGTAGAAGAAACAAGGCAGCTTAACTTGTTTCATTGCTGGCTAGACCACGTGTCACAGGACTATTTTGATGGAAGGAAATACCTTTAAATTAATGTGTTAATATTAATGCATGTTTCCTCTAATTCCCTGTCTTCTTCCAATAACATGTGCAAGAGATGCTCACATAATATCTTCACTGAAGTTTGGAGGTTGAATCAGGAGTAGCTGCTATTCCTGTTTCAACTGTGCTCTGATCAGCTCTCCTCTAGGCTGGAATTTACACCCGGTTGCAGTTACAGCAACAGAGAATTTGACCTCCAGTGTGTCTCTTGCCACCTGTTTGAGATATAAAACCACAACAGTGGTGCACAGGGTCCGGGATTCTCGACTGCTAATGAAGACGTAATGTACAGTCTAATAAAAGCAATAACCCATCACAGATTTTCGGTCCGGAGGTAGTATAGGTTTCTTAGGAGAGGAGCCAACCATAGCAATTAAAAGTACGCCAAAGGAACAGCTTATATCAAGGAATCTTTAGTGTATGTTTGTTAAGGCAAGCAGCACAAATGTTTTTAAGTGCAATGCAATTGTCTTTAGGGGAAAGTGCAAAGCTGTGAAGGATTCCAGACCATATGGGAGCAGCAGAGTAGGAAATAGCCATCTGCGATGGAAACAGCCTGTGTAATTCAAAACAAGAAACAGGGCAAAGTGAGGCAGGAAGGGTGAGTAGTTGTAGAAGTCCTCTTTTTCATGCACTGTCTTCAGGGGAATGTCATAAACTTAAGGAAGATATAGGACTGGGGGCAAACAGGGGAGCCACAAAGTTCCAGGTCTGCTTGGATTAAGCTCCTCAGGAGAGGAACAGTGGTGTGTGCTGGCAGGATGGCATCCCACCCAGGCAATCAATGGGGAGCTTTGGATAGGCTGAAGGTAAAGTTTATGTATGCAGGAAGAATTACAGAAAATAGAAAACTGGTTTTAAAGGGTGTCATATCTGGCTCATGGCCGTGTTAATGGGATGGTAATGAGGAACTTGGAGCAGAAACACAGTGGGGAAATGAAGAACAGGTGCTACAACTTGCCAGGCCATCTGAAAACTGCTCCTGTACTCTGGGGTTAAGAGCGCCCAACAAGCTGTTAGTGGGATGTGGTTGAAACTGTCTTCTTAAGGTAACTTTATTAAACAAATTCACTGAAGTGATAAATACAGGTGAGTTTTCCTTTGCTGAAAAGGTTTTTAGCAATGACGCTAAAAGATGAGACTAAGGAGATGGACTGAGGGCTGAGAGAATTTCTTGTTTTCTGAAGTGACTGTAAAAGATTCAGAGCAAAGAGCAACCCAGAGGTCTGCCAGGTGGGAAGAAGCCATAACTGCCTCTGATACTTGGTTTCCTACAACAGAGAGAATTGAGCAGACAAAACTCTTAAAGTAAGTCTGCCAAAAGCCAAGGTTAACAGAGACACCCCTAATGGTACCTCAACTACTTACTGCTGTTCCCTATGTTGTAATAAAAACAATTGTTTTCCATAGCAACTGCAGCAAAATGTTACATGTGTCTCCACTCAGACAGACAGTGGTGTGAAATGTCAGAATGGAAGGGGGAATAAAGTGTTTCTCAACAACAGCCAGATTTTCCAGCTTAATTCTTGTAACATTTCCATGAAACAACTGGTTGGTGCTGATTTTTTTTACTTTGATTGCATTATGGGAGGAGCTTAAGGGCAGCTGAGAAATTTCTGTTCCCTTTTTGAGAGGTAGGAATTTGCAGCTACAGAGAGAAAAAGGGAAGAAACACATAAAGGTCCAACTGAGAAAGTATTTTCAGACATGGTCGGGAGAGAATTTGTGACTGTGTCAGTCCATGGCCGTGTCTGGTCTCTGATCTGAATCTTCACATGTTTTGGTGGAACATGTTCAAAGTTTTATTCCTCTGACCCTCCCTGAATGTGGTGATTTCATTTCCACAAATGAAGTCAGACAAAGCCTGCTGTATGATCCACAAATAGTCTTCAGCATTTTTTATACGGATGGTTCCAATAGCTTTCCTGGCTATGGAATGAGAGGTAGAAAGACTCGGAGGTCTGTTGAAGGATCCTTTCAGAAAATGTATGCTGAGAGATAAGAAAGGTCCAGTAGCCTTGTTGTGTTCAGTCCAGATGTTTCCTAAGAAAAATCAGCAAGCCAAGCTGTCAGGCCTTGTTTCTCTTCAGTATGTGCCTGAAGGTTCCTTAATTCAATGTCACAAGCTAACAAGGTAAAGATTGTTTACCAAGATTTTATTTTCAGTGACTTTGAAGTAATGCAGTGCACTAGCATCATCAGAGTCATCTGCTGATGGATTGCTTTGTGATGGGATTTGGTTCTTTGCAGTCAATTAGGGAGCCAAAATTTGTTCATGGTTTCTCAGTTGCAAGTGGGATATTGTTGATTACCTTCATGTGTCTGCTGCACACCCAATTTAGGAGTAATCGCCACAATAGCCTGCGTGACTTTTGGTGGAATAGATGTTTTTCAAATTCATGAAGTTTTCAGGATCACCACAGCTCAGTTGTAACTTGTTTTGTCTCCTCTCACAAAACTTCCCCCAGGGAATCAGTGTCTGTTTACTCCTAATGAAGTGTTGGAAAATCCTCTAAATGGGTAACAGCACTAGCTCTGTAGGGGTGTGACTGTTCTCATTAATTCCAATTTGCAGGACATTGTCATTAAAGATCAGGACTTCTGCAGTATGGGGAATCATGAAATTTCAACCAACACTTTAGCTTTCATGTTGCATCTAGATTGTGCTGCAGATGTAGGGAACAGCTCCAAGCCAAGGATTTCTGGCCCTTCTACTTAGAAGGGCTGGATTCAGTTCTGTATCCCTAATGGAAATCCAGTGATTGAACATCTGGAAGGTGATAACGTGTGTGCTGTGCTCCTCTCAACAGTTTTGTCTGCTGAACTGCTGATACCTTTAGCTGTTTGTGAACTAACATTTTGATAAAATGACCAGCAGGGCCTGGACTTTGTATGGCTCCTTGCGGTGTCCCTGGCGGGTGTTGTTTGGGTTTGTTCATTATTGTTGTCTGTTGTCAGTCTTTTACATTGTATGGTTTAGAAAACCTCCTTCCCTTCTCACAGCACTCCTTCCCCTACCAAAAAAACCCCCCACCTCACTCACAAGGTTGTGAAATTTGCCAGAATGCTTGCATTTGTGTTGACGTTTTTTCCTAAATTCAGTTAATTTCAAGATGTATGCAGATTTCTTCAGTTAAAACCAAAATTGCCGATGTCAATGGCTTCAAGTTGCTCTGATAAGTTACTTTTTGTTTTTCAGCCTACAAGAGCATCATCAGAAAGCATTTATTCCAGACCAGGTTCCAGTATACCTGGCTCTCCAGGCCACACTATCTATGTAAGTATTCCTTCTGATGAATAAGCTGCCAATCTCTTGCTTGCACATTAAATACTCCATGCTGAAATAACTTTTATACTGATGCTAATGCCTTCATTCTAGTGGTTAAATTGTTAAAATTCTTGTCATGACAGATGTATATTTTTAAAACTACAGAATTCCAAGAGCAGGGTAGGCCTTTTTCCAGGTCACATTTCCCATAGAAAGATACAGTAAATCTCTTGAAGTCACTTGGTGATGTGAAGAGGGACGGAAGGCAAACAGGTCTTTTGACTTTATTAGGGGATATGTGAGATCTGTGCACCTCGATACGCGGTTCTTGGGAGGTTTGCTGCCTGCAGTTGTAGGGTGTAGGTAGGAGGGTCAGCCTGACTGATAAAACATCTTCTGTTTCAGAAGTCAGATGCTTTGGTTGTGGAGGGAAAGGTGTTTTTTATGTAAGAACAAAGATTGCCTTCTCTTATTAAACTAACAGTGCTGAAAACGCAAAGATATTCATATACTATTTTATTTGTGGTTACCTGACATGTAGAGTTTAATATGATTCCTTCCGTAGCAAAGCCTTGTCTTTAATTAATTTAGAGGATCTCTTTCACTTCTTGGCCTCATTATTGGTACCTTTTGAGCCCATAAGATCTTAGAAATTAAAAGTGGAAATACATTAGCAGAAGGTTGGCCCAAAATTTTCAAACTAATGTTTTTATTCTCTTTTCATACCACTTTTCCAGGCATTTAGGTACCTTTTTTTTTCTTGGCAGAGAAGTTCATAGGGTCAAAAAAAGCTCATCTTTTATGGGTGTACTAATCTAGTTCTAAGGAGGAAGAATATCAATTCAAATGTACTTGGGTGAATAACACAACAACTCCACTTTCTCAAACTTGCTGTATTTCCATGCATATAGCCCACACTTCCAAAAACTCACATTTAAAATACATTTAAGAGTCCTGTTCCTTGAAAGTCCACGTAACTTTTGTCCTCATATAAAACATGCTCTCAGATAACCTGTACAAAACCCAGGACAGAAGTGTAAGATAATAGCTAAGGAAGAAAATCACAGGTGGGCAAGTTAGTGAGAGAGACCCCATTATGAGGGGAGTAAAGATGAAGGTATGCTGGGAAGAAGAGGCAAACTACAGTGCAAACTGCCTTTTCTGTTACCTATGCGTAATGCTGAGTCACTAGTTTTATAGATAACCTTAAGTTTACATAGGTGAAAATGTAGTGTAAGACACAGAAATTTATCAGTTGCATGTATAAGAATGCAGAAAACTTACCAAAATTACAAATCTCAAGTCCTGAGCTTGAGTTAAATACTAGTTCTTCAGTGCATTTCAACGACAACAAAAAAAATCAGTTATATTAAAAGCATTCACACTGCAGATATTAAAACACAGAGCATGTCCTGGAGAACTGCCATTCTGCTGGTAATATCAACTTCATAAGCTGTAGCTTACGAAATTTAACTGCTGCTCAACAGCATGGTCTGTAGGGCAATATGATCACCTAGACCTGGATCTACAAAAATATCAGTGGTAATTTATATTGGATTAAGAATATCCAGATATATTTGCAGCTTATTAAAAGGCTGTGGTAAAAATATTACAGAAATTACACACATTAATATACCTATGTATTTTAAGGGTTAAATTGGCTTAAGGTATTTTGTTGTATCTGGTGAGTAAAAACTAAACAGATTTCAGGCTATTTTAGAATTTCCTAACTATTTCAAACCTGACTTCTCTATCAAGAAATGTTTCGTGTTGTTTCTGATTTTTGGCATTGTGTAACAAGCACCAAGACCAGTGGTTGTTAGGAGAGCTTGGGAAGGTAAATGCACCTTAATCTGAAAATAGGAGGTTCTAGTAGTCAGGAAGAACGGAACTGAATGTGAGTAGAAACCGATCACCCTTGTTTCCTTGTGCAGCCTACTATGAATAAATAACATACATAGTAGAAGAGCTGAAAACCAATTTGGATATTCTATTTCAGTTTTAATAATCTACTGTATTTCTGTAAGGTAGGTAAGAATGTATGATGATTTTTTTTTAAAAGTCATCGTTTAAGTAAGGAAAGATTTTAGCTGTCTAAACTATAAGTAAGGCCTCTTTCTAGCTCATTCTATTGGGTGCAGCTGTCTTTGGAACTGATTTCCTACTTCCTTTTTTTAACTAGTCAAAAGCTCTTTGCAGTTTTAGTGGGAAAGTAGTCAACATCAGTACTATGTAGTACACAGTTAGTAAGCAACATATGCCTTAGTCAGAAGCTTGGATATAGGTTGAGTGATGAGTGCAATATAATAATTTCAGTTGGGAGTTTGGATACCCAGTCCTGACAAATAGTCCTGCTTGCGTTTTTATTTCCTTGTAATAAGTTGTGTTTCCTCCTGTGTGCACAGTTGTAAGTGGAATTTCTGTCTGTGGTCTTCTGCATGGAATCCTCCCATAATCTCTGTAATCTGCAAACTGAATTAATTTTATCACACATTTTACATATGGGAAAACAAGAGCAGAAAGGTGAAAATACTTGCCTGAGGCCACAAAAAGAGTCATTTGCAGAGCTGAAGTTTCCGGCTCACTCCTGGGGAGAAGAAACTTTTGTATTACATCTATATATGCCATGTTCGTTCTTTCTTAAACTGAGAAAACACTGTGTGCTTTTGCAGAGGAGGCCTATTGGAGAAGAACAAGAAGCGATCGCTTTGCGTGTAGAGTGCCAAAAAGGGTTTTCCATGGCAACAGTGTGACAACAAATACACAAAATTATAAATTGTGTAAAGCAGAAATTACCAGTGCATTTGTGTAAGTTAATTTATCTTCTGTGTTTGACCTTCAGGCAAAAGTAGACAATGAAATCCTTGATTACAAGGATTTAGCAGCCATTCCCAAAGTCAAGGCCATTTATGACATTGAACGTCCAGACCTAATTACTTATGAGCCATTCTACACTTCCGCCTACGAGGACAGACAGGAGAGACAGAGTCTTGGAGAGGTAATGAACCGACAAGCAACTCATGCTGCTGTACGCTTTATTCAAAGCCTGCTTCGCTCTATCCTCCTTTGAAACAGTTTCTAATTGGCACGTCTAGATATCGCTGCTGCTGCTGTTCACAGTGCTTTTTGTCTGTTTGATCTGGGTTTAATGGGAACAATCGTGATGATGCCTCGTGTGCAAAACTGCACGATTAAGCACACAATTGAACACCTGCATTAACAGCAGCCGCTGGCAGAGGAATGGCAGGGGGGAGGCTTGGAGGCTGGCTGCATGTGCGTTCCCGTAACTCGCACACATGTCCCCGTCTGAGGGCACAGCAAAGTCCAGAACACAAGGCAAAAGCCAACCTGGTGGTGTGCTGGGGAGCACCGATACTCACAACAGAATATGAGGAGTATTGTGATGTTCTGTGGCAGTAGAAGGATTATGAGCAGCGGGATGCTTTCTCTCACACATATGAAAGGGGAATATATTTCCGGAGCACTTTGCCAGACATACTGGATAAAATCTGAATTAGGTCAGAATGAGGTGCTCTTCCACCTGGGAAACCAGGTTAGTTGTGTTACAGAAATAGCTGACACATCTAAAGTACAGATATTTTAATAAACATTCTTGTACCTTGCAATGATAGAAGAAAACCCTTTCTAATTTATTCTCTTAAATTTGTTTTTCAAGATCCCTTTCCGGTTGTAGGGTATCCCAGTTTTCTCAGGTGAACTTCCATGGCTGCAATTACTATTTCCATGGTTCCAGTGCAGATTGTGAAGCAGGTTTTGTCATGTAATACCATCTGGCTGTAAATCAGACTTCCTGAATACAAATCTAAATGGGTTTCCTTGCAATCTCAGTGACTTCACTGACTGTAACCAAAATGAGTATGAAGATGAGCTGAGGACAGTGGAAGTACAATAAATCATTCAGGCACCAGGGGTCTAAAGATGCCCAGATCAGTGACTGATAATCTGCTTTCTTAGCAAAGCCTTCTGCCCACCGACAGATCAGAGCTGCCTCAGCTTTTCTCCCTTGTTCTTTAATTTTTTATATGACTAGTCTTTTAAATTGTAACATGACTTGGAAATTCAGGAGACTGCTCAGCTTGGGAATTAGATAAGAGATTAACAGGTCAGAACATTACAGAATTTCACCCCTCAAATTTATGTCAGTACTGAATCCAGCTGACTTGTGGTTCAAACCCACTGTGAGATGCATGGGTGACCTCTGACCAGTTCCAAGAGGCACGACGCGTTCCACAAAACTCTCTACAAATGCAAGTCTCTTAGTCACAGAGCAGGAACTCTCACCCAGAGAAGGTGAACTGTTTGTTATTCGTGAAGGGGAAGCTTCTCACTGACAAAGCAGTGTATTGGAAGCTGATAAAGCAGTATGGTAGAAGCTGTCAGCTGTTACTCTTGTTCTGGGGATAAGCAAAAACCTTTGGGGTTTTCTTACCCTGTATTTTCACCAGCATTAAATCCAATTAATTTTCGGTGAATACGGAAATCTGTTCTGGAAACAGAAGGGATCTCACCTTCTTTTCAGAAGATCTGTGTTTCCCACCCAATGCTACTGCTGACTTCTGTCACCTTTGGCAAGTTACCTCACCTCTTTGTACCTGTTTCTCCTCCCTTCCCTTGCCCTAATGAGAATACCAGCTCATCGGGGTGGAGTGATCTCTTACTTTGTGTTTGTTTTGTGATAATAGAGTGGAAACAATTTTGGTACATCATACATTAGTCACCATCATCTTTAAAAAGCAAAGGAGGTGACATGTTTAGTCATGGCAGGGATTTGCAGACATTGAGTGATTTAACCCGCATTCTCTTGCAAAGTGTGTGTATGTGGTGGTGCTAAATAAAAGGGGAGCCTGAGTTTAAGCTTGTGCCCTAGAAATGCCCTTCACCATGATTTTTAAAAAAAGAAAAAAAAAGAAAGAAAGAAAAAGTCACCAAACTGAGCTAAAGATTTGTGGATGTACAAGGGAGATGTGCAACAGCCACCAAAGTTAATCCAGTAGTGGAGACAAACCTTAATTAGAGGGAATGAGCTACAAGAAAATTTATCCACAGAAAGTGAGAAAAAAACCCATGAGATTTCTTTTATTGCAATAGAAGGGGAATGCTTTGAAGAGTTTCTCACTCGTGAGCTCTCTTGTTCAATGAAATCCCAATCTCGTTTTTCTGAAAGTCTGTGATGAAAAATGTTTTCACATAGCTCCATCTAGCGGGACCAAGCATTTTAGTTACACATCCACCACAGGGGGATGTGAGGGCAGGGCAAGTGAAAGGCAGCCCATGAAGAGGTGGTTTAGCTTCTAATGTGAAAGAGATTAAGACATACTAAATGAGACATGTAAAGAAATTTTCTTCTACTGAGTCTTACCCTAAAATGTAGTGATAATGTTTCCAGAAACTGTTAGTTATTCAGGTTGTTCATGTCCTATGACTTCTGCCCTGCTAGCAGCAGCCTGATGAGCACGGAAATTGTCTTTTCTCAGCTCTGACTTCTGCTGCATCAATATTGAGAGAAGCACCATTTTACCTGCATGTCCTTTGTTTCTGGTATTCTGTCTGTCAAAAGCACTGAATGTCTGTAATAGCTTTCAGTAAACAAGTTGTAAAATAAGAAAAGTAATTTTTCTAGTATGATAGGTGCTTCAAAGTAGAGCAGGCTTCCCACCTGGTAGTTCAATAAAAAGACAGTTAAAATGAGGTTGCTGGAACTACTTTTATAAAATGACACCTATAAAAGTTTGCAGAAATTTCCTAGAGCACAAAATTACCTCTACAACTTCAACTATTAAAGCAGCCCCTTAGATCTCAAAGCGATAGAGCATTGAGCCTCTTGCAGTGAGTAGAAGTTTTACTGTAAATTTGATCAGGCTCTCTACCCAGACTTTTTTTGTTAAATCTGAGTTCATTACTCTGTATTTCCACTGGCTTACTATTCTGGAACTGAGCTATTTCTCCTCAGTTGGCTGCACAGTGTATTTCCAACTGACTAGTGTAGACTTCTGTGATAGACCACATTTTAAAAGACCTCCTATACCCTGAAGAGCCAAGCATTCTGTGGCAGACTCAGAGTTTGAGATGTGGCAGTTCACCTGTGCATGATAAAACAGTAAGTTGGCTGCAGAGTGTGGTCCCATTTCCCAAAAAGCAACGTGATTACGTCAGATAGTGATGGAGTGAGAATACCTGAAAGGTTGGTCATGGATTCAGCACATTACTTTCTGGGATGCCTTCCCAGTCTTATATTCCTGGGACTACCTTTACAGTAGCCTTAGATGCTCGGTAAGATGCTCGTTACCTTAGCATCTAGGCAACTGCAACAGGTTATGGACATTTGTTTATTTACAGTAACACAGAAATTACTAGTAGAACAATGTGGGAACGCACGTCACAACGTGCTTTTTTCATTCATATTGCAAGTTTTAGATTAGCTCTCAGTTTTTGTTCAGAATGATGCCACAAAGCACTGTGTATGATATGTTCTATGTGGACCAATGTTTTTATGGCTGCTGCTCTTAGATCTACAATGAAATGGTTTTTTTAATAGAACTTGCGTGGTTATATGGTTTAGGAAAACAAGAATGTAAAAGACATTCAAGGCTTTGATGGAAAGTACCAAAAGCAGTCTTAAAAAAGCTTTATGGAAACTTCCTGAAAAGACGTTCTGTACCCAAAAAAAAAAAGTCATTCCTTTTTTTGGATACTTTACATTCACAATGTCATCAGCTTCATGAGAGTTAATGGTCTCTCAATGCAAAATGTATAGCTGGATATTTATTGCCAGAAATTCTGCATATGTTTTAACACTACTGCTGTTATATATTACTGGAACAGACCAGAATCAGCAGTTTTACTTCTGAGACATTATCTTAATAGCTGCATCATTCTATAATAATTGTGGTCTTATTTAAAAGAATAATCTCTTGCCTAGTTTATTATGGCAATTAAATAATACTGAAGTTCAGTGCATTAAAAAAATAATTAAATCCTGATCTTCCAGCTTCAAATTGTCTTGTGATTAAAGGGCACATAACTGGTAATTATACATAGTCTTTATTCTTGTTCGTATCATCAACGTATGCATGATCTTATGCTTCATTTCTAAAGGTATTTCTTGCCTCAGTTTCCCTATCTCTGTAATAGAAACTTTTCATAATGTTGTGCATATTTCTGCCCACTGGCCTTTGTGCAGTTCTTTCAATATACGCGCTTGTAATTCCTGTCTGTTCTCCTTACGTAACCACTGAAGAACACAGAGATTTAAAGGAGATTGTATCAAAGAAACGTTGATGACAACTGCGTACTCGTTTGCATGGCTATGAAATGTAAGGCCTTGGGGAGAAGCACATTTTTGCCAAAGTATGTATGTTGGAGGAAAGACATGCTTCATCCTGGAATTTATTCTGTATTTCTGATGCCATGCAAAGCTCTGAGTTGAGATTATTTACTTTTGATTTCCACTTTAAAGATTTCTTCATAACAGGCATGGTTATTAAATTAATAACCCTTTCTGATTTTGATCTTCACAGCTATGTTTTAATTACCACAATGATTAGATGGCTGAGAGATTATGTTGCATGATATTTGACTGAATTAATCACGCTTATAAAGATTCTCCCAGAAACTTTAATTGCTTCCATGATTTACGGACCAGTTCCTGAGCAATGTGGAAAAAGCAAGTTCCAGTGCTGCAATGGCCTCAGTAATTACTACATTGCCATTTTACGTTGTCATATATCCATGCAGCAATGTTTAGATTGCCATTTTCTGGCTCAGCACATGCAATGATGTTTTGGTAACCTTATCTTTATGTCTTTGCAGTCTCCGAGGACGTTATCGCCTACCCCTTCTGCAGAAGTAAGTTTGGTGGAAGCCTTGGGGGCAGTATCTTACTGTGACTGGAATTATTCACTTCAGCAAATGCAGGCATTGGTTTTTTTATCAGTCTGCTCCATCTCTGCTTGCCACGTAGACATGTTTTCTGAATATTGAAACTTAACAGAAATTAATGGTAAAAAGAAAACATTAGGTTCTTATTGACAGATTGTACAAAAAATGAAGCTTCCACTCCTACCCATTTGTTGTCTATAAAGCAGAGTCATTTCTCCAGCAGAGGTCCCTTCTTATACATTCTTCCTTCCTGTGGCACAAGTGGACTTGGATCTCAGGCGCTGGAAAATTTACATGAGCTAAAATGCTTCTCTAAGCATCTAAATATTAAGTCATGTTTGCTACTAAAGCATTTGCAGATTTGTCTTGAAGGAAACATAACTATGTTTTGGTTTTGTTTTGCTTTTCCCTAGGAGTTAATCTGAACATCACAATAACATGAAACATTTGAGAAGTCATTTGTCAGGGTAGAATAGATGCCATTGCAGAAGCATTATCATTTTGGGGCTGGTGAATGTTGCTTATTTGCAATGTAAAAGTTATAGTGATTACTACAGATTAAAATAGTGATTATAGAATTTCTTGTAAATTTTCATGCATTAGTATCAGTCCTATCCCCTTTGTCCTGGTCTGGTTTGCTTTGTAAGGTTCAGAGGGAGGCATTTTTTTGTTTGTTTTGAGGGGTTTTTTTGGTTTGGTGGTTGTTGTGGTTTTTAATTGGCTTTTTTCTCCCCAATGAAACCAGGTAAATTGAACTGCATACAAGAAGGTGTCGTATTTTGACTGGGCTGGATGAGGCCTTGGACAACCAGATCTAGTGGGAGGTATCCCTGCCCACGGCAGGGGGTTGGAACTAGATGATCTTTTAAGGTCCCATCCAACCTTAACCGTTCTATGATTCTATGTTTTCAGATACAAAGGGAATCTCAATTGGATACTAAATACCTTTTGATGGAAATAGTCCAGACACATGGTAAATTGAGCCGCAGAGAGCTCTGTGCTGCAGCTATTGAACTCTTGCAGGTCTCTAGGTCAGCTAGCTGAAGGCTGGCTCGTGTGTCTGGTGCGGTAAGCTACATACTGCAAATGTACACAGATACCCTGGATGCAGCTTCCCTCATGGAGTCACAGGAATGTGGGCAAATATAGGATAATATAGAATTTAATAGAAGTTACAGGTGGAGTTAGAACTTTCCAAGATTGAACTCTGACCCAAACTACAAAAATGGATTGGAGTCTTGGAAACAGATCATTAGAGAAAAGTAATAAGGAAGTAAGTTGGAAGCTTAAGGAATACTGTTATTTTAGTAGCTTCTGCTGTCTTCAGATCCATGAAAATTACTTGCTGCTAAAAATGTGTAATGTGCATTTACATTTACTAGTGGATGCTTCTATTCTGCAGGGTTACCAAGATGTTCGGGATCGCATGATTCACAGGTCTACTAGTCAGGGCTCCATTAATTCTCCAGTGTACAGTCGTCATAGCTACACACCCACCATGTCACGTTCTCCTCAGCATTTCCACAGACCTGGTAAGGGCAACTACCTTAGAAGTATATGTAAAACTATTGTTTCTTTATTATTTCACTCAGTAGCGCAGCAAAGCACTTGTTTCTCTTAGCGGTGAAAAATCAGTATTGAACAATTTTGCATATTTTAACATCTCCTTTTCTACCTGGTTTTCTGCTCTTGATTGATGCAGTCTTTTGCAATAGGCTGATGAGTGTTTCTTACATCACAGACATGGATCTTCTGGTTTTGTCTCTAATTGTGTTTTAAATCTTTGTATGTTTCTGAAAACGAGCAAAAAGCAGCAGTCAATCACAAACTTCATTCTGGAATTTGGGAAGAGTATCACATATCGGAGAGAAAAAGTTATGGCTTGACTATACACAAGTCAGTAGGATTCCTCCCTACTGAAAAGCAATTCATTTAAAGCTTGGTGCAGCCGTGGAATCTCACATTCAGCAGCAAAACTCCCAGATATTCCAAATTGCCAGTCATTTTTTAAAACAGACTCATGGTTCACAAAGTAGATTTCTTAATTAAAGTCATAGACAGTTGCCTGGAAACATGTAAGAAACCACAAACTTCATTTGCTTGTTTAGTAGTGATGTACAAGTTCTATGCACAATATAGAAAATGTACAGGTCATTCAGGTTCCCAGTGCATTCAAAATTACTGGTTGTGTGCATAAAAGCAAGATATGAAAACGAACTGTTCATCCACACCCAAATTGCATAAAAATCTGTCTCTAAATGCTATTCACTGACTACTTTTCAAGACTGATTTTATTGTTTATGGTAATGAATTAAATCTTTGTGATCTGTTTTTAAATTAAGTGATACAGTCGTGCAGTTCCATCTTCCTTGGTGATTACAGCTGAACAGTTGGGATGCCAAAAGCCCATATACAATAGGCGCTGCATTTTTAAAATTAAAGATTTATAATAGAGCCACCACTGTGGAACTTGAATGCTGCAGCCATTTCCTAGTGGGGGTGGGCTGAAAGCAGCTAATTGTGTCTGTCAGTGAATGCCTTATTTAAAGGACCCAAGGGAGGCGGGACAGAAGCAAATTGTGTCTGATACTTAGTGCTGACAACATGACTGTGTTTACAACTGAAACCGAAAGAGGCTTAAAAGTGTGAAAAAGCTGCAAACTTCTGTCTGTTGATTCTGGCAATTCTGAGGGGATTTTTGCATTTGTATCAGTCATATCAGGGATACGAACAAATCCAGGCCCTATTCCAGACTTTACTGTGATACATTATTGTCTGTGTTCAGTCAAGAACCTTCCCCAGAAGCAGTCTCTGTTTATGTAACTCTTGTGATGGGCAGATGGGCTCAAGCCAGAGCTGGGATCCAAATATAAAATCTTCAAAAGTTTGCAGCCTGGGGGATTTTCTGAGAAGATATCTGTTCAAACTTATCTCTGTTCAGATGATCTCATCTTTGGCTCACCTGTTTGTTTCTCATATGACATAGAAGTAATTCTGTAGAATTTATCATTTTGATCTTTGCTACCCTGCCTTGGGGTAATTGTTAATGCTACTTTATCATTTTCCTACAGTAATTATTCACATTGAATAATAGCACATGGATATTTACCATTTTTCTCCTAATGGCACTTCTTACCGTCATGTTATTTGCAAGAATAATTTCTCTCTGAATAAAGCCAGTGACCCCAGATAACTTCTCTTTTGCTGCCAGCTAGCCCTTGAGAGAGAAGTGAACCACTGTGTTGACGTTGTCAGCATGAGGTTCTTAAAAAATTTGAGTGCCACAAGTTTTGAAAAAGTTTGCAGCCTTTTCCTCCTGCAGTGCCCTAGCTGATGTTGGCAGCATTTTGGGAATGTCTTAGAAGAATAGAGAACAGCTTGCATGCCTGTTGACTGACATTTTTTGGTCAGGCACTTTTGAAAACAGCTGCTTTCTTAACTAATTGAGCGTCAATGTTTGTGATGTTTGCATGCTGGTAGCAGGCTGCTTTTTGGTAACAAGGCATAGATTAGAAGCTCTTTAGGCCGATAAAAGTTATGCCAAATTAGCGATGCAGTTCAATCTGAACCTCTCTTCTAATACTTCCTGTAATTTTGTCTAACATCTATGAACCCTTCAGTACGTCTTTAACCTTTTTTTTTTCTCCTTCCTTCTTTTCAGAATCCTAATTGTTCAATGCCTTTTTATTTCTTCCTTTGTAGCCTCCTTCCCTGCCTTTCTCTTATTGTTTTTCTTTGTTTTCATTTTGTTCTGCCCCCCGATTCCCTGCTGCCGCAGAGCTGCTCTCTACTGGTGTGCAGCGGGTGTCTTACCTGCGCACTAGCAGTCTCAGCTCCACTCACCATGACTCCCGCCCCAACTCCCCCTTCCGACACCACATCATCCCCCATGTCAAAGGTAAGGAGCCAGGCCTCCCCAGGGAGTACCCTCCAGGCTGGAGATTTATTAGCGTTCTGTCAAAGCTAATAAGCTGGATCTCCGTAAGGTTGTCATTGGCTGTGTAGCTAAGCATGCCTCGAAATGTGCTGTTACACTTAAAACGACATTAGAATAGACATAATGTCCTTTTTTTCAGAGGAAATATGTCATTTCTAAGGGCCCTAGTTGAAGAGTCATCAAGCAATTACCCATTAGAAATATACAGGAGAGCATTATCATGTACTTTTAAGAACTTATATGTGCCTAATTTAGCTCCTTTCTAAAGCAGTGCATAACTATCACTAGAGCAGTTAGCATATCAAATTTCATTATTATTTCCACATTCTTAAAACATGCATTTAAAATTTGACCACAAAATATTGCCTGGATGAGAGCACGGTGATTAAAAATATGGAGGGGGGAAAAAAACCCAAAGATTATATGAAGATCAATGGCAACAAGGAAGTTAATAATTGTTAATCACATTGGCTATAATTAGTGCCCAACAAAGTAAAATGAAAATCTCTAGACCTCTCCTCAGCTAGTGGGAATCAGCAGGCTCTACTGAAGACAGTAGAGCTGAGGAGATTTACGCTACCTGAGGATCTGGTCATTTCTCTGTTTTTCAAGCTGTAATTTTCCATGGTTTGATTTGGGGGCAGGGTTGTTCTTTCAAGGAGCTCATTCAGCTCAATAAGCTTTTGGTTATGTTTCTTGCTTTCTGTGAATGTGGTTTTTGCTTTTATTTCTATTGGACCACTCTCTGGCTGTGCCGTCTCTTCTGTTGGGGGAGATGGTCATAGCTTATACAAAAGCTCAAAAAGAGGCAGTTGTGTAAGGTGAACGTAGGTTCTATTCTGGCAGCACTGATTAATTTAGATAATCATGAACTGAAGATAATAAAAAACAGTTGCCGTGAACTTTCAAGAAATGCTAATAGGCCTCAATGTTATAGCTCTTCAAGCATTCAGATCACCATTACTAATTTTACTCTTGCCTTTTTTAGATGATTTTTGTTAATGTGCACTCTCAACTTTCCTATTGTGTCACTATTAAAAAAAAATCTCACTTCAAACGTAAAAGATTGGGACCCTTAAAAATAAATACACTGCTCATTTCAGCATGCAGTTAATTCATAATCCTTGCAGTTTCAACATTTCTTTGCTGTAAATCCGAATTAGAGCTCACACTCTTTCAAGTTGCATTTTCATTCTTTTTCTGTTGAGAAAATAGCTTCTTCAACAGATAAATCAGAAGAACTATTGGAAATCCATGTCTATTGTTTTCAGATTTCAAAGAATTACCTGGTGTGTAGATTAGGTATGTATCTCAGTTATCGGGGCAAAAGGCCAAGTGGGATTACAAGCACTGTAGACAAAGGGGTAGGTATGGTGCTTATCGGGTGTGTCATCTAAGATATTGTAAGAATCCACAATTTTCTGAAAATTTTACGTTAGGGTCTTAGGCCTGGACAGCATTTATGTGTTGTAACTCAGCAAAGCTCCTGAAAACTCCATTCCTATCACTGTGACAGTGTACGCCATCTGAGGACGTGATGCATTTGAGAAGGGGCAAGTAGCAAGTACCCACATCTTGCAATTCACATGGCTGAATTGGAAGAGTAGTCTTCTAATAGTTGGTTGAGAAAAAGAAGCACCTTCTTAAGGTGACCTGTTTGGTGCCTAGGGTAATGTGGTGGGAACATCCCCCTAGTTTTAATTTATTTTTGGTTTTCCTCCCTGTGGAGGAAGGCAACTACTCCAAAAAACCTGAAAATACACTTCTGTGTTTCAGTTTAACCCTGCAAGCCAAGTTCCCTCAGGACTTTGGCGTTGAGCCAAACTCAGACATTTATAAATCTTACACCAATAAATTAATTTAGGGTATTTTTGGTAATGATCTGGAAGAAAACATGAAATCATATTGCAGAGTTCCCTGGTGGCATGTGGACTGGGAGAAAAGTAGTCAGTAAAGAACATCGGCAACAGTTTTCTCAGTGAAGAGTGTAGCCAAATGTAAGCCGTGCTTCTAAGTGGTGGTGTCCACGTGCACATAGTGGGAAGAGCAGAGACTCTGAAGAGGATTGGACTGTTCAGAGGGTGTTAGGATGGGTGGATAGGAAAGCAGAAAGACATGCTACAGCTAAAAGAGCTAAGTAGAGACTCCAGGTACTTGAATAAGGTCTACAGGGAACTGAATTGGTAAGTCCACGGACCCAGCAGGATGAGTGACATAAAAAACACTGCAGAAGCTCCAGAGAATGGGCATCAAATAATTCCAAATCTCATAGTGAAAAAGTTGTGGCTGTTAATGTATTAATAGTATCAAATGGAAGGATTTGGTAGTGATTTGTTCAGTGTCTGGGTACCTGTGTGGTAAGAGAAGGTTCTCCCATATAGCAGGCAAAGATGCAATAAGAACCTATTGTTACACTTAAATTAGATAAAAATCACCATTATTTCTCTGACTTGCTCAAGATGAAGATAAGTAGCTATTGAAGCAACTTAGGAAAATTTTTTTGTCTTTCCATTACAACAAAATATTGAAAGGTACAAAAAGTCAAAAGGCCAGAAGACCTTTGTAATTTTTCCAGCATGTTAAGTGACCAATGAAGTGCTTGCTAAACATTAGACAAACAAATGTTCATAATGTTCCCTAAATCAGAGCAGGCTCCAGTTTTTCCTGTGAAAGGATTATGATGGAAGAGAGTTCTTAATCAGATACAGTCTGAAAATACACATAGTGTATATGCATGCATATATGTACTAACAGTGCACATGCACTTAAAGAAAGATGATAGGGACTGGTAATATTTTAGTTAAATAAACCTCTTTACTATTACAACATGTAGGTGTAAATGTTTTCATAGGAAGAGATAATGTAGTTTGCCCAGTAGTTAATTCAGGGGGATTCTGTGGGGTTCTTTTAAACATTTGAGTAGGGTTGAGTGAAGTCCAGTTGCACTATATTGTATGTCCTCTTCCTTATTTGATGTTCATAAATACATATTTTGTTATCAACTGATGAGGTGGATCTGGGTTTCCCACATGGCTCTTCATTTGCCCTCCTTGCATACCACGTGTGTCCAAGTATCCCCTTTTTACCTCTGTGCTGCAGAAAAGAATGATTAGTCCCGCACTGGCTGCACCTAATGCAACTCCCTGATATTCTTATCCATAGGGATTTGTCTTGGGTATTCTAGGTATCTGTTTTCAAAGTATAAAGAGCTGCACTATTTTACCCTTGAGAGTAGCTTTTTTTGTCAGCTAGGAAATTAGACCCTTGTGAATATATCTGAAATGAGAACTGTAGCACTGTGGGGGTTATTAGATGTGGTAAATTCGCAGTGATTCAAAGAAAAGGCATCATGTGAGCTCGTTTGTACTTGGTCAGCCTTTCTCAAAGCTGCTTGTACTTTTAACAGGAAGGTGAACTTGGTGTAAGTTTTTAAGGAAGATTTCATAAAGCTATAGTTTTGGGGTGTTTCTTCCTTTAGGAGTCAGAGAGTATGGATCATGACAAAACTGTTTTGGTAAAGGAGCATAATGATAGGGAAAGTGGCATACCACACTTTACACCTTTGTTATTTTGTATCATCAAGCCAGAAAAAGACATTTAGACCAATTTCAGTGTGTTTTCTTACAACATAGTGCTTTAAAAAGCATGATGCTCAAGCCTTGTAGACAAGGGCAAATGTAAAGAACTTTGAGTGAAGTGCCTAAATATGCCTCAGAAACTCTTGGTGAGAGTTTGTTGATATAACATATATATTGAACGAGCTGGAAGAGAGTGTAATAGGCACTGGCTTAGGCTTATTTAATCTCATTTGGACTCTCCATTGAATTTGTTCTTGTCTCAATAAAGTACTGTCTTTGCTATGAAAGAATCAAAACAAGTCCATGAATGAAAGAAACCCTGACCCTACTGAAATGAGAGACAAAACTCTCATTGAGAGCCAGGATTTCATCTAACATGCCTAGAATTTTTCAGAGGCATTCAAGAATATTGCAGAGCCCCCGTAAGATTTCCGCATAAAAAGAGCTCCAAAGCAATGTGTATTCCTGTGCTCACAGACCTTCCCATAAGGCATCTACCTGCCTTCATAGTGAATTTGGGCCTTGGTTTTCACAGGTTCCTGCTTTCCTTCCGTGAGGCAGGTCTCTGAAATAAAATGCTCGCTGTGTGTGATAACAACTTCCAGGGATTTGTAGATGCACCTGAAAGCTCTGCTCTGGAAAACAGACATGCTTTGGCTGTTCCGTGACTTTCAGTTTTGCACGGGAAATAAGGTTCACACATCTGGAGAAGACGATGAATGGCAGTTTGACAAAACTTGAATAGGAATCAGGGTTTCAGGTGCTGTTGAGCTCTTTTTCCTATGTCTCTTCAGAAATAGAGCAACTAAAATGCAAGCTGCCAGAAGGCTCAATGTAGGTTACGTGGCGGGGTTTTTTGACCCAATTCTGTGAACTCAGCCTGTGAATCACTCAGTGAGCCCAGTGGTGAACGCCCCAGAAGGCAGCAGGAACCTGCAAAAAATTATACTCAGCAAATCACTCAGCAAATCAAGCTATAGAAAATGGGAACTACCTCATGGAGCAAACAGAATGAAAGAAAAAAAGCCTATGAATTTCTCTTCTGAGGCTGCTGTGCTCAAATGATTGATTTTTATATTAAGCTTATTCCGTTATCTCTTAATATTCCCCACCCACCTACACACACGCGTGTTCAGCTTCCTGGCAGGGGTGTGGGAACTAGTTTTTCCTACAGTGTTGGCAAACTGGAGTGCTCTTGTTGCTTTGTGGAGTTAACACTGCTTATGGCGTATCTGAGATAGTAAGAGAGAGATGTTCCTGTGCAGGCACAGCAAGGAACCCAAATTCAGAGCCTGCACAGCCCCTGCTTTTATGGCAAGCTGCAAGGAGGCTGGCCGCGGGGCCCTGGGAGGCAGGTACAGGCAGGCGAGCAGCTCTGCTTTCCTGCAGGAATATGCCCGTTCCACAGATGCTGGCACTGCTTTCATAAATTGTGAGTGATGTTACAGCAGCATCTGAAGCACTTAAGCCTCGTTATTAGAGTGGGCTCCGCAGGGATGATCTAATGAGAATGTAAGTAGACGTACCATTCCCTCCTGCAGTAGCTGGAAGTAATGAGACCGCCATCCTAGAAAGTGTAAAGGAGAGTCATTTGTCAGGACTAGTAGGAGTCATTAGGACGAGAAAGACTGCACAGGAACTCCAGGAAATACAAACCAACAGAGATGTCTGTAAAGCAACACGAGCAGGGTGATACCGTGCTAATTGTCTGCCTCATTATACAACAGTACCAGTTCTCTGTAACCAAATTATCTGTGTACCAGATACGAGACTAGCCAGTGTTCATTTATGGATGTGAGCATACTTAATTGTGTCTAGTTGAGACAAAGAGGTGGGTGTAAGAGGATATAAGAAGAGTTTCTTCCCTGTGTTTGTAGCATTGGTGATGAAGGCATTGCAAATTGAACATGCCCACATTTTCACTACCCATCCCCAACAGGTGAAATGTACTTGTGAATCCTGTGTTATGACAGTCCACAGGTCAATAAATCCCTTTTGATTCTTGCCTTTCATGGAATATACTAATTGCCAATGGAAGCGGGAAGGCAGAATGACATGTCTCTACAAAGGTTATAAATTTCAGAATTAATTCTAACTTGAGGCCATCTCAATACTGATGGGTTTTTTCCCTATAAAACAATGATTTTGCTGAAAAGTAAGTCGTCATTTCTCACTAGAAACAAAAGATGATTAAAATCAGCTTAAGTGAGTTAGGTGTTTCACCATCACGATACTTCAAAGGGTGGACAAGTAGAACACAATACTGGAACTGCCAAGTAAAGGTTGATATATGGCAATATTATTTTAAATAATGATTCGTACTGCTTTTCAGAGTTAGTAAACCTAGCACTTAGTGTTACCTGGCCAGAAGCTTAGCATTGCTACACCCAAAGTAGAATTGTAGAATCCACCATCAACTCCTGTGGTTGAAAGAATGTCATGTTTGGGGGTTATCATGTACATAAAGTCATTCAGGGCTGAAATCTGAAATATCCAACTGGTAAATATAGAATTTTGCACATGCATTCTTCTGGACAAATTTTGTACAGCCAAGCCCCCTGAACTGTGCATGTAATTTTTAAAACATGTATGTGCAGATGGATTAACTTGTATGCTGGCACATCTCTGTCAGCGAGGTTTGTAAAGAGCTTGGTTTTTTTCTCCCTTCTGATGTGTTTTAGATTGGCAGATGCTTATTCAAGTAAAAGAGGAACTTTTTTGAAAAGTGTAAAGAAAAATTCCTTCTTCTTCCTTCCCCCCCCCCCCCCCCCCCCCCCACAAANCCCCCCCGCCATATATAAATAAAAAGTGTGTTGAGTCCAAGGTTTTGGGTCCTTTAACAGGACGTATGAAGCCTGTAGCTGAAAGGAGGCCTGCAGTTGCTTTTTTGATTTGCTCTATAGCCCTCCCATACTTGTGTGTATGTCTCTCCCCTTTTTTTTCTTGCTTTGTTAATCAGCTTTTTTAGGGCTTTCTAAGCCCTTGTGCATACCTGAAAAATGTACGGGGTTTGATGTTTCCCTGCTTTTCCACTGTTGTGGCCACCCACACCCATGTAAAATAAGCCCCCATGTAGACAGTTTTGGTTCCATGGGTTTGCACTAGTGTGAAGAATGGCAGCAACAATCTTTTATGGTACACACAGAGTCATGTTTTTGGATATCTGGCTGTTAAGTCTCGATATTTGGGGATCAACCGGCATGGTTCTACAACAGCCTTCTTGCCCTGACACACACGGGAACTTTCAGGGACACTGGATTGCTGTGATGGATTGTTAGGAGGCAAAGAAATAGTCCTGGTGAGGGTAATCCTACAAATGGAACAAACCGTGTGCACAAAATGGACCTTAAGTTTTTACACATTAGACTCAGATTTGCTAAATCAGCAGTGAAGAAGTATTGTCACCAGAGACAAATTTGGCATTGACAGAGATTTGGGATGGAACCAATGACATGGGTGCAGCCACCAGATGGGCTGCGTTGCTTTACAAATTATTTTGTTATATCAAAAATTTCCTACCGGAGAGCTAAACCAATGAAAGAGTGTGCATAGAACAGTTACGGCTTTTGATGTGGGCCAAATGTCCTAACAGCTGTCTTGCATCTCTAGCTTCTATATCCTTCTGGTTCAGGGAACTGTAGTAACTGCCAGCATCTGCTTCTATCTGCTTGGGAATTGGTTTCATTTTGGGTTTGCTTATCAACTACTGTGCTCTGTGCCTGCGACTTTTAACTCTAAATATCAATCTCTGTACTAAATCATTACCGAGTAACCTTCCATTCTTCTTTTCCACGCTGCCCAGCTAGTCACCAGCTGTGAGCACACAGCTCCTGCCTGCATGCCATCAGAATGAGTCTGAGCTGCTCAAACCTCAACTCCAGCTTCAACAAGAATTTTTGTCTCTGCAGGAATATCGGGGGGGNCACTTCTCGTTATTGTTTGTATTTATATTTTTGGTTCAACTTCTTTTCTCCCTGGAGGTTTTGATTCCACCGATTTTGTTTGGGTTTGATTGGGCTTACTTTTTTTATTGCTCTCCCTCTTCTCATTTTGTTTTCTCCATTCTTTCATTGGAGGCAATGAGCCGTCCAGCGGTCGGAACTCCCCTGTCCCCTATCGGCCCGACAGCCGCCCTCTCACTCCAACTTACGCTCAGGCCCCTAAACATTTCCATGTTCCAGGTAGGAGCTGGCACTGTATGTGTCTCGGTGTCCTGTCACAGTGTAGAATGTAGCCTTTGTAACTTTTGTCTTGTCTCCATCCTTTCACGCCGTTTACCATGGGGTGCACCCACAGGATTTGGAACTGCTCCTGGGCTTCCTGAGAGGAGTAGTGAGTTAAGAAATGGGGAGGGTGGGAGGATGGTTAATTGTGATTTTTACCTATTATGTTGGTCAGGTGTTTCACTGTTAGAAAACCTTGGATCTCAGGGTCTGTTGATGGCCTACGAGCTGGATGTGAGCTACCTAGGGCTTGATTTTTCTCATAGTTGCAGCAGCTGAGCATCAGCATAACTCCGTTAACTGTAGAGGAGTTGGTTTTGATTCACAGTGACATGCAGAAAAGAGTTGACCAGTGAGCTGTTAAGTATGTTGTTCATTCAGATTGTTGTGACTTGTTTCAGTCTTGAACCAAGCAGTTCCAGTTTAGTATTCCCTCTTTTTTAAAGCAGATGAGGATGTTTCTTTACTTGTTTTGAGCAATGGCTTGGTATCCTCAGAGAGACCTGCAGATCCACAAGGATACATATGCTTCAGGACATCCTCTCTATAAAGGGAAGTGTGTTTTGAAGTGAGCTGCATAGCAATTCGAGCCTTGGAGAAAGAAGCTCATCTGTCTTGGATTTTGATGAGATGAGGGTGGTGCGTCCCTAGCATTGTTGACACGCATCTTCTGACTGTGTCAGTGCTAGCTGAAAGCATTTATTATATCCAGTTTTTCTTCAGGTCCCCTTCAGTCTAGTGGCCCTTCGCACTGCCAGAGGTTACTGCTCTTCCTCCTTTCCTCTTATCTGGCAGATAAACTGTTTGTGGGAATTTCTTTTCCAGTCAGTGTGATCTGGCTTGGCGAACGTCGGCTGTTTTAACTGCTTGAGCTAACCTGGCGCACTTTGACTTGCGTAAGCTAACGCTCACTTGCATGAATAGCTCTGAGCAATGATCTCCGGCGTGGTGAGAGAGCGGTCCTCTTCAGCTGGCACAGCGCAGCCGCGGGAGGAGCTGTGTTCCTACCCACCTTACAGCTTCCTGGTGTAGACGTGCGCAAAAGCACTGCATGACTACCCTTGTGATTTTTATACCTGTTTGACTGGTCAAGTAGCCATAACAGATCACTAACAAGAATAACAAGAATTAAATACCTCAGTGTTCTTGCGTGCAGTGAATTTGCCTGTTTAGTCAAGGCCGTAGGGTTCTGCAGGGTAGGACTTGCCTCTGCTTCCACAGATTTCTAGAGTTAGCTTTCCTTAATGCCAAAAGCTGAGCTATCTGCAGTAGCACTTTAATTGGAGCTGCGATACACGGCATGTGTTTCTAAATGGCTTTTTCATCTTTCATTCTAATGTAACAGAAGACTTTTTTTCAGGCAGTATGAAGTAGCAAAATGGATTTCTGATATTAATTTACTAGTTCCCCATATCTTATTTTGATTTCCCAGTAAGATTTTGGCATATTTTGCACTGTAGCGCTGATTTCAGACTAACTTCTGTATTTGTAGCTGTGCTGAATATGTGAAGCATTGGCTTGGGTGGGAAGGTAGTTCAGAACAAACTGGTTCCTGTCTCAGATCATTATTTTTAAAAACATTTTCTATTTTAGACATGTTGTAGCTTTACTGCATTAGAGTTCCAGGAAGGGGTTTGCTTCAGATTTACATTGATAACGTGCAATGTGGAGGGCCTTACATTAAAAAAAATTACAAAAAAGAAATAAAGTCTGTCCTTGGGGTTTGAGAATTAGTAGTATATCGGTTAACACTGCATAAAGCATCCCTTTGACTCACTGAAGTGTAGCTGTTGTTGACTGTTCAAAGGAGTGTATTAGGCAGCCGTTTTGTTCGCTGCCTCACTGCATTCTCCTCTACTCAATCCAGCCAGTGGGTTGGAAAGAAAATTGAGCTGTTACGACTGAAGCACAATTTTCCACAAAAGTTATTTGGGTTAGTTTTCCCCAAATGGCTTGTATCTTCACCATTGAAACGTGTTGCTTGTTTGCATTTCTTCTCTAACTTTTATCCCGCTGATAATCTTCTGAATGTTCAAAATGTTCATGACTTGGATGCATCCACATGTTACAGAATCGTCTTCAAAGGACTTCATACCACATGTCTTTGACTTTTCACTTGCTTTTATGTTTTCTTGTCTTTAAATAATCTGATTTTGTATAACACTAGAAATAGCTTTTTGGCTTTTTCTTGTCCTACATCCTTGATTTGGTCTGTCTATTGTTTTAGTGTTGGAGTTAGCTTTATCTACAACTGAAGTAGTTTTCATATTCCCATTTTTCTGTTTCTCAATTTCACAGATCAAGGTGTCAACATTTACAGAAAACCGCCAATCTACAAACAACATGGTAAATGAGCTTTCCCTTTTTATTTCAAAACTGGAGCGTCAACTAAATTAAAAGGCATGCAGACTAGTGAAAAGCATTCAGTGCTTACTGTGTAAGCATTAAAAATTAGTAGTCCAAGCTTGCAACAGCTGTTATTGCATGTCCTGCTGAGTGACTATGTTTTAAAGCATGTCGTTTCATTTGGATCATATGGTTTAAATCTTGGCCACATTGATGTTAATGGCAAACTTGCCATTAAATGGGATATTGCTGTCTCTTTAGCATTATGATGCCTTTCTGTATTTCACTTCTTAAAGTTTATACTTTCAGAATACAGGTACTGATCATGTTAAAATGGATTAACAACAGACTGCCCGGTGACAGGGACTTCATGGAATATCCTTATTTTGAAAGAAAAAGTACGATAATTTATTTCAAAAGCTAAGTTGGAGATGCTGTTTTCAGACTGGAATTCCCAAATGTACCTGTGTCTTTAAATAAGAATTTTTAATTATTGAAGATAATAGAGGTGACTTATCACTGACAGGGCTCATTTGACTCTCAGGCCCTGTGATACAGCTCAGGCAGTAATGCTGCACTTGGTTTTCCGGGTGTTTGGATTCTGAGTTGGACAGCAGTGTTACTGCTCAGGTCTTTGAGGTGTAGACATGGTTGTAGCAGGTCTGAAATAACGGTGATGGCAGAAGCCCATCTTTAGGCCTGGAGAGCAAGGTCCCAGTTATAACGGAGTGTGTTCACTCTTCCCTTCTGCTGTGAATAGAAAACTGAACAGGAGATGATTGTTACGTGATGTGCTGAAAGATGGATGACTCCACTTTTTAAAGACTTGGAGGTTGCATCTCTTTGCAGATGCTTTATTCAATGAAATGTATTTAGAATAAGTAGCAAATTAGCAGTACTCTACAGGGTTTAGATGAACAGTTGGCTGAGAGCCATTGGGCTGAGATGATTAGGAAAGCCCAGGAAGTCCATTTTGTAGGCAGGAGTGAGCATTGCGAGTAACACTGCAGTGGTTTTACATCAAGGTTTTTTCCTCTTTTTTTTTTTTAAGTTTCAAACCATATGCTCATTTTGGAAAAAGTCTTAACATTTTTTTTTGTTTATTTTTATGGTTTTAATGTATCTCCTCACCTCCCATTAACATGTGAATGTTTAACCACTGACATCATCAATTCTAATACGTAAGTACTGTTTGAAGTCATGCTTTTGTAAACTGACCAGCTTCCTCCATACCTGCAATTGTGCTTAGAGTTTCCCAATCACAAAATGCTTGAAATTCCCAGTGATATTTAATACTGATGTTCCTAAACTATCCCGAACGTGTTGGATGAGCAACACAATGCTTCACTTCGTTAACAGATGTCTTTATGTTTAAAAAAAAAAAAAAAAAGAAAAAAGGAAAAGAAAGCCCAGAATCCTGGCTCCTGATATGATAGCTTCGTGTAAGAGAAGGTGATTTGAGCTAACAGTTTGCAGATAAGAAGTAGTTAAGGCTGGTTTTAATGTAAACTGAATCCTGTTGGATTATTTTTTTATGTCAAGAAGTGAAAGCCGTAATGCACATCCTCATATGCTTTTAAGAGACTTTGGCTTAGACTGAAATCTTAAGTGGATGCCCCATTCTGAGGTATTTTATTGGTGAGGTTTATTTCATTGCAAGTGCCTTTCCCTGCCAAGTCGGTCTGAATGGAGTTTATTAATAAATTCACACCTGCTTTTACTGCTATTGCATGCTAATAAGCAAGGGCATGCAGCAGAAAAAAGCCACTGTTTTAAATAAACATTTGTTTCAGATTTCTTTTTTATTTTACAGCTCTTCACAGAAACATAGGAAATAATTAACATCAGTAGAGTTAAAATTAGTGCTGTTCCTCTGTACTGTTTGTTTTCTTGCCCTAGAGGGAAGACAGATCAGTACATAAATCTGATTTTATCTTCATTAATAATCAGCTATCCTTAGGAGATATTGGCAAATACTGTTAGATTGAATTTTCTTACTCTTGTCTAATCATTCTAACACTGTTGCAACCCTAGTAAAATCCTAAGCTGATTTGGGGTTATTTTGGGGGTCGGGATGAGGGAGAAGCGGAATGTTTGATTCCAATCTATTGGCAAGAGAAAGACATTACTTCGCTTCAGATTGCAATTAGAAAAGCAGAACATGAAAATGTTTGCTTTTGAAAATTAACTTCTTGTAAAGCATAGAATTTTGCCAGAATAAGGAAGACCTTTATATTGATACAGATTATTACATAGCTAAGTTCCCTGATTGCCATCTAGATGCAGCTGCTTTGGCAGCACAGAGCAAGTCCTCCGAGGATATCATCAAGTCCTCCAAGTTCCCAGCAGCTCATGCACCAGCACCCAACGAGATACCAAAGATTGAGATGGACCACTGGCCAGGTCCTCCCTCCCTTGCAGCCATAGGTATGCAAAACAAAAATTATACAAGTGATGCGCCTTAAAAGGTACTGGTAACCAAAGTGCATTAATACTGGAGCTGTAAAAGGGGTAGTGAACATTGTGTCTGCTCCAGGTGTTCAACAAAAAGTGTGGTTTTGCTGGTGAGACGTCCAAGTGTCTGTGAATTTAAAACTGTTGAATAGTGCTCAGTAGAAGAGGTTTTGCTGAAGGACTTTGGAATTAACCACGCAGACATTAACACATAGACAAATTATGTGAATTCCCGTGTAGTCATTTAAACAATGTGGGGTGTCACACAAGCCTGACTTCTTTCAGTTATTGTCTGTTTAGTCTTTTAGTTCTAAGCAAATAGCAAATATTCCACAGAAAATATGATTGCTTGCAACCACATGACTGTTTTCATGAGAAGAAGCAATGACTGAAGTGGAACAGTTAATGGACTAAAAAAGTCCTGATTTTCAGAGTTACTGTTTCTACAGACTTTGTATTTTCTTCTGTGTTTTTGCACTACAGGTACCTCATTTTCTTTTCTTTAAATCACGCGCATGATCATTTTGCTTTTTTTTTTGTTTTGTATTTTTTTCTCTGTTAATTTTTATTGACCGGCCCCCTAGTGTAAAATAAGCTATCTAGCCTGGTTCGTTTATGAAGTCATTTCTGAAACACAGAAGGGGTTGCTTGTTCCAGGTTTCAGTGGAGTGTATGGTTTTCAGTGCAATGGGATTTTCATAGAAGTGCTGGGAGAGGAGACACGGGGTGGGAGAGCTCAATGACCAGTTGAAGGGGGCTAATATGTCGTGGCAATTTTTTGAAAATTTCCTTTAAATAGGATTGTGACCTGACAGATACTACAGTCACAGTGATAACACGGGCGTGCTTGAAACTCTTCTGACAATAGAATCATAGAATGGTTTGGGTTGAAAGGGACCTTGAAGATCATCTAGTTCCAGCCCCCCTGCCTGTGGGCAGGGACACCTCCCACTAGACCAGGTTGCCCAAAGCCCAAATGCTTGTGATAACTACAGCATTATTATGCTGTATGTCTGAGGTGGAGCCTTTTGGAAATTTTGGCTCTCAGCTCAGTATCTAGGCAGTGGATGACAGCTTTTAATAGTTTCCAGTAAAACTGTTTTGTGTATTGGGTAGCAGGTGATTTTTTTTTTTACACCTTAGAAACTAAACTGGGCTGTTTGGAAGCTATAAAGATAAAAATATGCTCATGGATGTATTTTATTCAGAAATAAAAAGGCATCATGCAAGATTAATCACTAAAAAACAAACCTACAAGCCCCAGGTTTTTCAGCTGCTTGTCTGATATTCTGAGTCATGTTTTGCTTAGAGATCTAGAATGAGCTCAGCTCTCAAAAAAATGAGTATGACTGCTGATCTACTGAAAAGCCTTGCAAAAGTCTGAGACACCAAACAAAAGAAAACATAATTTAAATACAAACATATAATTTCTCCATAACTTTTTGTCTCTCGCCCTATTAGCATCAATTTACCACTGCTGTACAAAACATTTAATTGGTATAAACCTCCTGATACTTTAGTTAGAAAATTTAGTCTTCATTCATACAAAACCCTAGGTTTGTCTAGCATAAGATTGGTGAATAACTGTGTCAGGATATAGCCTGTGCAGAAAAAAATACAACTGCTGTCTAAATGCTTGCAGCAATATCATATTCCATGTATTCATAGAGGTGTCCTGATGGCCAAATTGCACCATTTCTTAAGACTATTCGAGAAAAAAAAAGATTATTCAATAAAAAGTAAGAAACTAATGTAGAACACTAATTACTTTGCTTCATTTTAGACTAAAAAGAATGCCTTGTTTATTCCAACTATGAGTATCCATTTAGGAAATAAATGTAACTTAATTTTTCATTTAAAGTGTTGATTGAGATTCACTTTTATGAGTCTAGATAGAAGTATAAATATAAATCAGATTTTCTGTTTTCAACCATGGGTACAGTTACCGTTGCCATTAAACCCCATGTTTCCAGAACTGGCAGTCTGAGCTCCTTTATTTGCGTTACACTGATTCATGGCTTTTCTATCCAGGACCGTTGCTTAATTGGAAACCCATGTGCAGTTTAACTTCTTGTTAATTTTATAAGAAGCCTAGTAGCCATAGGGCAGGCTACCTGAGTGAGTTTTATTAAGGGTGATTTTTGAAAAAGTCTTTTGAGTCTGCAAGAAAATACTGCTTTGTTTATTCAGTAAATCAAACTGACCAGTACTTTCTAGCATTGAAATCTTCAAGCTGCAGTCGAACTGATACACAAAGCTGTCTCTGTACTGTGGTTTTATGAAAGCAGGAGCTGACATGAGGCGTAGATCAAGTGGAAGAGAGGAAGATGATGAGGAGCTACAGAGACGCCGGCAACTGCAAGAGGAGCAGCTCATGAAGGTGGTTATAAGCTTGTCTTCATGCTGCTTCTTAACACCATCCAAAAAGTGCCCGTTTGTTTTCTACTAATGCTTCCATCAGCTCTGTTTTATTGATATATTTTTTCGTTTGCCATTTATAGCTCAACTCTGGTCTGGGACAATTGATACTGAAAGAAGAGATGGAAAAGGAGAGTCGCGATAGGTCAGCCCTTTCTGCCAGTCGTTACGATTCTCCAGGTAAATCATGCAGGCAATAAAGCTAATAATCAACAGTGAATAGTAAACACCACATATACACTTATCAAGCAGTATCCTAGAAGAGAAACCACTGCGAAGACCGCTTGATATGTGTATCTGTGATGTTCTCTGCTTAAAGAGTGGCCTCATTAATCAGCTGGTTTTGGTGAGAGGAAAAGTGTCATAGTTGTCTTTTAATTAGAAGATATATGAGGTTGAGGTTTTTCAGACAATTTTGAGGAGAGGGATTTTCTAATATAGATTAGGAGTGAGGTAAAATATTCAGTGCCTGTTAACATCACACATATGCTGATAGGCTGCATTGTTAAATTAGAATAACACGTTTTGCTCAAACTGGTGGTTCCTATCACTGTTTTGTTGCTCCTCCCAGGAACAGAAAATTAGCAGCATTTACACAGCCAGTGTTTTGGCCTGGGCTGACATTTTGGTTGGGGGTAAAAGAAGGTTATTCTGGAGGAGTAACCCCGTGCAGCAGTACAGGCTGGGGGCTGACCTGCTGGAAAGCAGCTCCACAGAAAGGGACCTGGGAGTCCTGGTGGACAACAGGATGCCCATGAGCCAGCAATGTGTCCTTGTGGCCAGGAAGGCCAATGGCATCCTGGGGGGCATCAAGAGGAGTGTGGCCAGCAGGTGGAGGGAGGTCATCCTCCCCCTCTACTCTGCCCTGGTGGGGCCGCATCTGGAGTCCTGTGTCCAGTTCTGGGCTCCCCATTTCAAGGACAGGGAACTGCTGGAGAAGGTACAGCAAAGGGCTACGGAGATGATTAGGGGGCTGGAACATCTTTCTTATGAGGAAAGGCTGAGGGATTTGGGTCTTTTTAGTCTGGAAAAAAGAGGACTGAGGGGGGATCTCATCAACGCTAATAAATACTGAGCTGCTAGGAGGATGAGACCAGTCTTTTTTCAGTGGTGCCCAGTGACAGGACAAGAGGAAATGTGCACAAACTTGAACATAGGAAGTTCCAGCTAAACATGAGGAGGACCTTCTTTACTTAGAGGGTGGCAGAGCACTGGCACAGGCTGTCCAGAGAGGTGGTGGAGTCTCTGACTCTGGAGACATTCAAAACCCGCCGCCTGGACACCATCCTGTGCAACCTGCTCTGGCAGGGGGATTGGACCAGATGATCTCCAGAGGTCCCTTCCAACCCCAGTGATTCTGTATTCTGTTCCAGAACAAAAGCACAAAAGTCAGTTTTGGTTAATTGGTGGCTCAAATTCTTGGCCTCACTGAACATTTTGATATACATCTGTGGCGTTCTCAGATCTCTAGAGTAGAGTTTGGGGGTTTTATTTCACTCTCTTTACCTACCAGTCAAGAAGGGACAAGATAAGTCTACGTCCACTGGAGCAGCTGCCAAGCAAACTTGGATTTCCTCGTGTTCCCTGTTGTTTAAGTGTGTTGCCTTTATTTATGGCCTTGGGAGAATGTCTGTGGCTCTCCTTCACTGCCTGTAATGTTTACAGGGCCAGAGTCTACCTGCTCAACTCAAAGCTAATGATTTTTTTATTAAACATGGCACAGGTTGGAGGACTCCTTTATTGGACATGTGCCCATCCCTCTTTGCAGTGGCAATCACTGCAGTCATCATTAGCCTTTTGTGCAACCAGTGGTACCTTTCCCAAAGCTGCTTGTTGCCAGCAACAGCAGTGCCTCAAGTTCTACATTCCCTGCCCTTCTGTGATAAAACTTAACATTTGAAAAAACAAAAATTGCGTTCTTATATGGAGGATCTTGTCTGAAGGGGCTCTATTAGCTTCAGAGGTACTGTTGATTATTATGCTGTCAATTTTTCTGTTTATCCATCTTTTTATCTTTATTCAAAAACACACTCTTGACATTTCAACATTGTCTTTATCTTTCTCATGCAATTTCTGAGGTCAGTGCAAATGCTAAGTGGAATGCTACCAGATACCTTAATTCACTCCATTCCTTCTGAAAGTAGGAGTCACTGAGGTCTGTTGAATCACGTCGTGTTCTCAGAAGTCACATCATGTACATTATGTGTACATTATGTACATTACGTATAACTATAATTTTGAATCAGAATGCCAAATTTTCAAACTTGTTTGAATGAATTCAGCATAGCCCATTCTGATCATTCTCCTGGTGAAATCAGTACGAAAACATCTGTCAATTACAGCGCCACAGGACCGAAACTAATAGCCTTTTCTCCTTTGCAGCAAAAAATGACAAGCTGAAGCGTGTATACAGCGCAGATAGAGTGTGCTAGTGATATGTATCTTGGCTTGTGCAGCAGCAGGAACTGGGAGCATAAGTGCAATAGTAGTTGCTAGATTCAGAGGGTATGGTGACAGATAAACCATGTGTGGCACTTGGGAGAGTGGAATTGAATGAACCTGCATGGAAGACTTAACAGGGAACATATCCGGTCAAACAGTGCTGATCTTGGATGCTCCCTGTTCTTTATCTTGGTCCCATCCTAAGGTGCACAGCAATAGTTTATCTAGCCAAGGACTAAAAAGTTACTTTGCTCTGTTGTCTAATCCTGGAGCATTACTTTCAGCTTGGTGGAGACCAGTTTGATTTTGAGCCTGGCAAAATCAGTTTCCCTTCTTGATGACTCACCACCATGGCATGATAAAGCTGTGTGTAACTTATAGAATTTATGGAAGGCTGTGATGAGTCTGGGGCTCAGATGTCGGTTTCTTAAAGTCAGCATGTCTCAGTTGGTTATGTATATGGTTAGCTCTTCCGGATGTGTTTTCTATGCTAGTTGATTCCTCAAGTGTTCTTGGTTTTGAGTTTCCATGGGATTTTTCCAGTAAAAGGTTTTTCCCTTCCTCATTCAACAGCACATGCTTCAGCCTCCAAAACTTCTTCTCTCCCTGGCTATGGAAAAAATGGACTTCACCGGGTAAGATGATGGTGATTTTGAGAAGTGAAAGCTGGCTGTAATTATTGGTATTTATTTCCATATTAACTGTATTGGACTTTCAGTTTGATCAAGGTTTGTTATAACACTGAAGTCAGACAAACCCTAATTTCCCTTCCCACAAGCTGCATTGTTAAAAAGGCGAGAAACATTGTGAAGATTGGGGAGCAGGGGGGGAAGGCTTAAAGCAATTTGTTACTCCCCATATACCAACCTGCTTGTGAAGTCAGGAACTGTGAATTTATGTGCATGTCCCTCTTTTCCTGTTACAGCCGGTGTCTACAGATTTTGGTCAGTACAACAGTTATGGAGATGTGAGTGGTGGTATTAGAGGTAAGGCTGAGGAGCCACTTCATTACTGAACATGTTTGGATGTTTGATCATTTCTGTTGGTCTGTTTTAAGGTTGTGGATGTGCTTGCTTTGTATTTGCTCAGTACATTTTAATTTCCTCTGGTAATTTCAACAATTAACTCAAACTCTGCAAATACCTATTAAAAAGTTTGGGTTTATTTTGCTAAATCTGATATGTGGAGCTGATCCTTGTTTATGCCAAGGGACTGCCTCAGCTTTGGTGCAAATGGAAAGCAGGTAACGTGTACGTTACCAGGAATATGTACTGAGTTCTGTTAGAGTGTTTTCTTTCTCTGAAAATTACCATCCACTGCACAGTCTGAAAGAATGTGCCACAGTGAGGAAAGGAGGATAATGCCATCTAATCCCCATTTCCGCTCGTGATTTGACTTTCCACTCATTATGACTTTCAGCTAGATGTGATATTGGTCGTTGCATAATAAGAATTGACAATATTTATGAAAATTATGAAACTTTTAGAGTTAATGGTTTTGAAATGGTTTGAGCTGAGAGAGAGAGTCTAGTTATCTCCAAAGTAAGACTGATCCTGACTATCTTCGATACCCTACGATCAGGCATATTCTGTTGGTGCTTGTGTCTCCTTATAGACTGTGGAGGAATCTAGACAGCTACCTGATGGCAGAGGTTAGGTGAGGTGAATCCTGCATTTGAATTTTAGTTGGATATTTATCCACTTGATTGTGGCTTTCTGTCTCTTAATATTTCTGAAGTGTCTTGATTTTCCTGAGTGAGAAGCCTTCTCAAAATGCAAAGGGCTGCAACGTTTGGAGTGTTTGACCCTTCACAAACTAAGCCCAAAAGTAGGAAGGTTGCTGGCCTTAGAGAGTCAGGCAGGATTTTTAAAAGATCAGGTAGACCAAAAGACACAAGGATTATCTGCTATATTGTGACTGATTCCTGTTCTTCCACACTCTAAAGCTGATGAGATTTCTCTTTTGCTTTTCAGATTTCCAGGTAGAGTACAGGTTTTCATCAGTCAACTGACAAGACAACCAAAAGAATCTACTTTCTTGTTGAAGTTTGCATTTCTGCTACAGGGAAGGGTTTCTTAAGACAATAGCTTTGATTTTCCTGCATGTTTAAGCATAATCACCAATGTAGACTCTTATCAACAAAAACCAGGCACAGCCTCAGATTCCCCCTTGTTACCTCCCCAGAGCTGGGTTGAGACAGCTCGCACCAGTTCCGTGACTCGCTCTGTAAAATCCACTGTCCATTGATACATGAGTTATCTGTAATAGTCCTCCCTGGACAGCTGAGGGTGGATTTATTTCCAGCCTCTCTTGTACCAACCCCAAAAACATAAGTCTCTTCTGGAGGCAATTTTCTCCCATACCAGGAGCCTTGAACTCTGCATTTTTACCCTGGAATTTGCTCTCCAGACAAGATGTCTGGTCAATAGTTTTCTACAGTGCTGCCATCACAGATGAGGCAGTAAGAGATGTTCTTGCAATTATAAACCTTTTTACTACAGTTCTTGTCTGCAGGGGTTTTTCCAGAATGGTTTGAGTCTGGCTGGCTCCTCAGCACAATCACAATGTGAAATGGCAATTTAAGAAAGGGTTTAATTACTTGGATAATTTTGTTAGTTGCGTATCAAAATCATGATTGGAAAGAGAATAAGGTTATGGGAGGAGAGAGGAGTTGTCCATGTATTGTGCTCAAAATATTATTTTGTTAGGAAAAGTACCTGTGTCCAAACAGCACCTTTTTACCCTATCCCTGTTTGTGTTCGTAGTAAAAATTTCCCATTGTAGAGACCAAAAGAAAAAAAAAAGAAGTGTCTCTCAACGGATAGACTGAGTGACAGAAGGGAAAGATGTAAGAGTGCTTTGGATGCTCTTGGGTGGGATCTGAATTAATGCTCCTGCGTGTTCATCCAGGGAAGAGCCCTACTTAGTCACTGGGGTGGGAAAGGGACCACCACTGTCTTGGGGACCCCAGGTCCACCTGGGAAGTGATGTTGGTAGGCTCGGTGGGGAGCTGCTGCCAGCCTTAGCAGTGACAGAAGGCTGTGGGGACAGAGGATTGGAAGATCCCTCTGCACACCTCAGAGAAGCGGTAACGGTAGCCATAGCAATGATAAGACTAAATATTAAGACTTGAAGGAAGTCTCAGGGCAAATTCACCTTTGTTTTCACCACTACTTGAGTGCCTTTACCCTCTGTGTGCGTAACCTATGTGTCTGATGTATACCTGTATCTGATGCAGTCCCTTCCGGATGGTCATGTCCCTGGAATGAGAATGGACAGAGGAGTATCTATGCCTAACATGTTGGAGCCAAAGGCAAGTGCAGATGTTATTCACTTTCCTTCACGACAGTGAAGATTTGAGTGTGAAATGCAGATAAAATGCAGGAAATGTCTTAGTTTCCTTGTTTATCTTTATTTTTCCTTACCTCACCTCAGTCCCTGCTCCTTATGTGCCAAACCTCTCCCTTTGTTCTGGACTTTGCCTGTTACAGGTGTTAGTGCTCAGGCAGGTTGAGGGCAGCGCAGGTGCGCTCCTTGCGTTGAGGAGGCTTTTCCAGAGCCGAAACAAGGATACTGAAGATGCTCGATAGCTAGGTCTCTGTCACGCTCCCACTAGCCAAAACAGCTGGCCAAACTCAGTGGGAAAGTCTCAGATCCGTCAGGCTGGAAAAGTGATGCAGAATATCATGGCTCACGACACACTGTTGAGGCTGTCTTAATTTAAATACTAATGAAATACATGGATCCTTATTTCAAATTGGGAGTCTGGATCTGTTCTTTAGCACTCAGCACTGTTAGCCTGACACCCTTCAATACTGTTGAATTTCTCATATGAGAAATTCTTCGGATTTATCAGAAAAAGAGGCAATATCAACTGAATATAATTGAAATCGCTTTTACAGCTATGCCTAGAGATGTCTGAGTCAAAAATGAACATAATATACAGACAGGATTCAACCAGGGCTGTGTTTTAAATCTTACAACTTTCTCTGTTTCTGGTGAACCTTCCAAGAAATCATGATTTTGCTGAAGTTACAAGGATCAGCATTTCTGCAGTTGTGAGGAGTTCCTTTTGCAAACCAGATTAGTACTTGTGCTTCCGAGTCACCTCCAGACAAACTGTATGAGGCAATAACCCTAGCTTTATAAGCTGAGACCCCAGTGCAATGTATATTAACAAGTGGTTTTTGTATATTATATAAATAAGAGCTTGGGGACATCCCCAACTCCTGAGAATACTACTTTTTATTCCAATTAATTTCTCTTTCAGTGCAATAGAAATTCTTACAGCCACCACTGCTGTTGATGTGCCCAGTGATTTGAAATGTTATTTTGGGTGACAAATTCTGTCAGTATTACTAGTGATAAAATTTATGGGAATTTTGGGGAGTTAATAGGTCGCTTTCTGTCGACGCTTATAAAGGCGATGCCAGACCCTCAGCTTGTGTGAATTGGCAGTATTTTTATTCGCATCGATGGTTCAACACTGACTTAAACCTGATAAAGTAAAAGAAGCCAACTTAAAGTCAGCATGAAACACGTAAAAAGTGAAAATTAATAACTTAAGAATGACCAAATCTTACCAAGTGATTCTGCAGAAAGGACAGAATTTGTGCATCCTGCCACCCCAGACTGAGACATGCCTTGTTGTAAATACCTAAATATAAAATGTACTTATGAACCGTAGATCTTGACTTAAACTCTGCCTGTTTAAATACAAAAAGTTACATTTTAGTTTCCTTTAATGCTGTATATGGTAGCCATTTCCAGTATCATACATAAACAATGTAATTCAAAGTATAGACTTAATTGTACAACTGTGACAATGTCAGAATCTCCTAAGAATCATATCTTACAATTGGTATGTAAGCACACGTTCTTTAAATTATTATTACTTACAATAAACTCAGTGGTGTGTTCATTGATGCCTGAATCTTATTTATTATATTTCTGAAAAGTTCATTGGGATAACTGTTGACAGTGGAATGAACTTAATTGCCTAATTCTGCACGGAAGTTGATTAGGTTGAATTTCTTCTAATGTTAAAACAACTGAATTAATAGCATTTGATAATAGCTCAGCTCTCTCTCCAGGACAGTTTTGGTGGTCTCATTCTTGTTCCCAGTGGGCAAGTAAAACAAGACCCATAAATAACAGTAAAGGCTGAGCCAATCGCCACTGAAGTCTGCAGAAAAACCTAGTTGGCTTCAGTAGGGGTTGGATGAGAACTTCAGTGGGAATGTTCTTTTCCTACTCGGCAGAGACGTGCAGTGGGAAGGGCGATAGAGAGGCTCTGTCAGATGGAACATGAGCTCTCTTAAGTCATTCCAGGCATTTATGGAAGCATCTGCCCAAGGAAAAAATCCTAAAACAGGGTTTTATTTGCCAGGGATGATTCCAGAAACTGATCTTAAGGCACATGGTTTTCTGAAATCCTTTCTAAGCAGCATTGTTTCTATTGGATTAAACTGATTTGACACCCACTGACAGTAAACTTCTTACTTCAAACAAAGAACCTGTAAAACAAAAGTAAAATCATTTATGCATTCAGGAATCAATTATTGGCCAATAACTGATTTGTATAAGTTCTGGACGTTCTTTGCAAAATAAAAGGAAAGCAAGGGAAATGTTAATGGGAGATGTGCTGGAGACATACTCTTCTGAAGTAGCTGAACGTGTATAAGGCAAATACTTCTACAAAAATATCTCCGTTAATCCATGTACGTATTGCAGCTGTGCACAGTGGGCGGTTGTTTGAATTCTTTGACTATCCAAAAAGGCAAAGAAAATCATATGATGATTTTTGATGAATGCAGTGGTCCCCACTAATCAATATTTTGCTTATTCGGAGTTGCTGCTTTTTCTGATGTAACTTCATGTGGTTCTTTTTTCAAAGTCCACTAAGCATTTGTTTCATTAGAGCTGTCCACACTTTGGCAACCATCCGTTAGACCAGTGAGTGCCAAATATATTTACCTTAATAAACTCCGGATAAGAAAGTATATTGACTAGAGGGGACTGTCGGACCAAAGTCGGCTGTGTTGTATGCACCATAAAAATCGGTGGGATGAGTAACTACACGGTGGCTCTACCGTATGAGGCAGTTTGATACTAACCTAGTTCTTGCTGTGCAACTTGAGGGGACAAAAGTCCTGTGATTTCCTTTGAAAAAGGAAATTTTTGTGTGGTTATGAAAATGAGACACATTGTGTTCTTTTTGCTTTAGAATGTAAATACATCTCTTTTTCCCCCTTTTATACATTGTTAACAGATTTTTCCATATGAAATGCTCATGGTGACCAACAGAGGGCGAAATAAAATACTAAAAGATGTAGACAGAACCAGGCTTGAGGTAAGAGAAGCAAGTTCCTAAATGCTCTTTCCTGATGAAGTTGTTTGTTGTTGCACACTTGAAAGCTCAAACACTGAAGTGCGAGTCCTTGTTCGACTGGGAAGATGTCTCAGCACGAAGCAGGGAAGGAGGAGTGCGACAGCCGCATCTCCACGAACAGTGCTGGGCCAGGAGTCCCACATCTCTGCCTGCTCCTGGACTGAGCTTCTCACAACACCCCTGTGTTTTCCAGGAATTACTTGTATACTTGTAAATTGCTAAAAAGCCCAAAATTGGTGAAGTGTTTTGTAGTCATAGGATCCATGTTGGAATGGAGTAATACTTTGTTTGATCTTGGATCATTTCTTAGCTAAGAGTCAGTGTCAGCTATCCTTGAGGATCAAAAGTCTAACTTTAACTCATCGATGAGTCCTGTGGGCTGGCTGATATCAAAAAAAAAATGAGGATTTAAATCTCTGCCAACAAATACAAATTGCTTACAGCTTTGTGGATTAGAAAAACTTAAACAGCCCAGTGGAAGGCTGGGCACATTTAAGTCACTTGTAGTTAGTTATTTTTCTGTGGAGATGAGTGGAAGGGGCCACAAAAATTTAGGTAAGTAACCATTTATGCACATTTTTATAGACGAGTAGATGTATGATCACTAATCAGAATTCAGTGCTGCCTTGCATTAGTGCCACAGGGAGACGCTTTCCCCATCCAGTGCACTCTAAAGCAGCTGAACAAGGAGTAGCTAGTGCACAAGACAGCACCAAAAAACGTTTCATTGGCACTAGAAAAACATGCTGGTCAGTTAGTCTGGCCGGACATCTTCCTTCTCATTTTCCTTCAAATGTAGCACATCAACCTGCAGCCTTTCTGCAAAGCTCTCCTGAAACCCAGTGCCTGTTATAACTTCCATATGTAACCAGAGGTGCCCAGCGAAAGCCTGGGACAGGGGCGTGTAGGAGCTGGTTTTGTTCTCTGGGCCGTCACTGCTTGCTGGGTGACTTCAGACAAATCATTTTCCTGTCTCTTGCTTATTCAGCAACTGAAATAGTTCTCCTGTTTTCCTTTGTAAATTTCTCAGACTTAACAAATTGCAAAATTTTATTGATTCACTGAGCACCCGGGTTCATGAGGACTTGGATATTTGTATTGCCAAAGCATTATTATTTCCTGCAATGGCTCTTACACAGTGACATGAAATCCCTAAGGCACTCCTATCTCCTGTTGTGTCTCTTTGGCTTTGACTGACCATTGCCTTTTCTCCTTTTTTTTTTTCTCCCACTTTTTTTTTTTTTTTTTTTTTAAAGCGTCACTTAGCACCTGAAGTTTTTCAAGAAATATTTGGCATGACGATACAGGAGTTTGACAAGTTACCTCTCTGGAGACGCAACGACATGAAGAAAAAAGCAAAACTCTTTTAATCTCCTTTAAAAAAAAAAAAAAGCAAAACCAACAAAAAATGATGCATAGGATATTGTATCATACAGTCCAAACTGTTTGGAAGCAACTACTTATCCACCAAAAAGGGAAAATTGCATAGTGGCACCTCTGTACAGAGAAATTGAACAAGATGAACGTTTGCCCTCCTGGAACACAGGGAGAAAATATCTGGGCTCAGAAACAACAATGATAATTTTCAGAGGTGTTGACCCATTACATGATAATATACAAGATAGGAAACTGGTCTGTTCTCCTCCCTCAATGACACTCCCTTTACTTCTCTCCACAATATGATGGACTTTATTGCTAGAGCCAGGAAGTGCCCTTAGGATGCCTTGTAGACTAAAGTAGTTGTAACCACTCCAAGAACTGGAAAAGAATATATATATAAATATATATATATATGTATGCGTGTCTGCGTGTGTGCGCACATGTATTTATATCTACCCATCTATCTGTGTGTGCGTGTATGTATGTGTATACATGTGTATATATATGGCGAGGAAGATAGATGCTGTGTAGTGAAAGAGAAGCCCTTTGTAACATACCTACACGGTCACATCAAGTCTTTCACACAACTGTTTCCTAATTGGCACTCTTCTGAAATGGCATCTTCTTCGTGCGATACAATCTGCACAGGTGGGCACTCTGCTCGCTGTCAGTACATACCAGTTGAATTTCTGGAAAATGGACTCCTTCTACTTGTATATATTTGCTAGGATATAGGAAGTGAATTGCTGTGTCTGTTGTCAGTCTTCCCTCTCCCACGCTTTCTGCTTGAATTAATAAGGCTGGAGCTTAACCAGTAGTTTGAATAATTTAAGATCACTTAAGTAATGGGAATGGTGGAGAAGAGTCAGTTTTCTTGTAATTTAGTCCAGGAGATGGGTGGATGGGGGTGGGAGTGACAGAGTGAGAAAATGCTTTTTTAAGCGTGCCCTGGTTCGCACCCAGAGATTTCGGGACAGACTCCCTGCTAGTAATTACTAGTACAGCTCATCAGGCTGCAGTGGAGTTGTACGATCTTACGTCAGTAGGGAAGATGGTTCTCTGCAAGCTAACACACAAATTCATCCCTCTGGGGGAGGAGTGTTTATGAATGAAAAGGTACCATCAAGGTGCCATGCTCTGCCAATAGAGGCTTTTTGATTAAATTGCAGTTGCTGTTGTCAATATGGCACAGTGCATGGGGCCAAGCACTCTTTTTAGTTAATGTAGTTTTTCACTTGTGCTTGGAAAAGAGGGCACAGACTTTTTTTTTCCCCCCCTCTCTTGAAGCGTCAAACTTCCAGCCTTGGTTATTTTTATTTCCCTTTGTGCCTGACTTGGTTTTTGAAGACAGAGTAATCATGCAAGACAGTTTCTGAGCTGCGCTGAACTCCTTATTCCTTTCCGTTTTCTTCCAATATGCTGCAGCTTAAAAAACTGCCTGTATATACCTTAAATGCTTCTGGGCAAGTCCTATACAGAGGAGGACATGAGCACCAAAGTGAGTGAATGAATGCATTGTGGCTGCAAGGTCAGCTTTGTCTCTTCCTTGGTGCTTAACTGCCAATGCGTACTGCACTAACGAGCCTGTCTCCTGATACGGGAGAGGGTCATTTAGGTTCTGTGTCTGTCAAAGAATATTAAGGTTTCATTTTTAATGCAGAAACTTTTGGCACTGGAGACATCAGAACCTTTGTATTTTCTGTTATATGAGACATTGGTGTTAAAATCTGGAAGTCAGGAAGGGGAAACAGTCCCATGTAGTTGTGAGATTCAGTATCGCTGTGTTGAGTGTTCTGTATCACCAAATGGCATTTCACCGTGAAATGTGCAGGACAGCCCAAATCCTGCCTCTTCTTTGCTGGTTCAGGAAATCTGTTGCAACAGATCACCGTGGTTCCTTTGATAAAATCCGGGTTGAAGATTCCGCATATGAGAGACAGATAGAAGGGGTCAGCACCTGCTCCATGTCCCTGGAGCTAAGGGAATGGTGAGTCTAAGGGACAAGCTGGAGAATATGCTACCAGGCAGATCTGGCATCACAGTGCCCACTGAGCAGAAGTCCTCAGTGAACACTGTGCCACCCGCGATTGTGCGTAAGCTCTCTGGATTTTACTGAGATTGCAGCAAGGATCCCTTCAATACGTTTTAATTCAGTTTTTGGCACAAGCATCTTGAAAGGGTTTTAGAGGAACACTGAGAAGCAAATGGGAATGTTAGGGGCACTGGCAGTTTGAGATGCATTTTTGAGTGACTGCTGAAACCAAATCCATATGACAAAAGAACAGCAGTGTTTTACCGTCACAGGCTTTCGGAATGCTGGAATCTCAGAAATTCAGTGTTTGTCACCTACATGGTATGGCTTAACTTTGAGATGAACATTTGAGTTTTAATGCATTTAAAGCACTAAAATTCTCCAAATTTTGTCAGTCCGCATCCTAGAGGCAATACTGTGCTGCTGCCTCTCAAAGTAGGCGCTATGGATCTTGTAGCCCAAGTCACCTTGACAATAAAGATTTTTGATCTGAAGACTTGCTCTCTCTCAAGGATGTGAGCTGCCAGTCTGCATTTTTCTATCCCCATGTCTAGATTACTATTGAACTTCTCACAGCATACGTGAGTACACCACCCAGTCATTTCTGAAATAACTAAGCCAGGTTGTTTTCTCTCTTCTCCCTCCTCTCAAAAAAAAAAAAAAAAAAAANAGAACCTCCTAGCTTGTGAAGAGTGACAGGGTAACTTGTATCTGCCTCATCAACTGAGAATTTAAAGCTGCAGTTGCAGCTTGGGAAGGAATGAAAAGAAGCCATCTTAGATGCTGCAGAAACAATTGATCTCTAACTGGATTTTTGGGCCACTGCTGTTTCACATCTCACTGGTGTGGAGCGTGGTCAGTTCACAGTCCTCTACACCAGACTTAATACTTCTTTATTTCTGATTGAGAACATGAAGGGTTTTCTGAGCTTCAATTTCATGCCTATAGTTAATTCCCCTTGGCTATCCCAACCTGTAGACATGTGTAGACACCCCAAGAGATTACTTGTCCATGAAAACCGCACTCCAGCCAGCCGCAGGAGGGTTGTGTGTTTTCTGCAGTGGGCTGTTAGCAGTGGTCACTGCAACATTTTCTGTTCTTTCATCTTGTCTTCCCACCTAATAAAAACAGAAATGTAGCTCCAGGGAGAATTTTCTTTGTAAGCAATGAATTGTTTTCCTAGTATCAATCAAGTAGCATTTTCATGGGCAGTTCATTGTAATTCCCCTCTTCAGTATTTCCTTGAGACATGTCAGGGGTCGGACTAGATGTTCTTTCAAGGTCCCTTCCAACCCAAACTATTCTGTGACTCTATGAGTATGCCTTAAGTACATGCTTACATGCTTCTATTTCCCACAAAGCATTTGAGCTTCTGATCAAGTCCCATCAACCTCAGTGCTGTCAACAGAACATCATTTCCAAGAGGACTGAAAATTGATTCCTTTTTTCTTGGTTTTTCCCCTTTTCTGCTTTAGGAGTGATGTAAGAGCAAAGACCTGTCAAAAGGTTGCTAAATAACCACACGTGTGCAAAATGGGATTGTGTACACGTGCAGGTTCTCAAACACAGGTGCACGTGTAGCACGCACACTCCCCATTTGGAGTTGAGATCCCGTGTGAGTAGTTACCCTGGAATTTCCAAATAGTGTGTAGTATTGAATAGATAGTGGTCGTTAAGTTGTGAAGGTTGTCACTGGTATATGTGCTTGTATCTGCAGGGCTTGTGGATATCTGTGATGTATTGAGTGCGCAAAAGACAGGGCCAGTTTCCCACATCATGGAAGTGCCAGGTTGGCCGGCCACAAGAGATGTCATTTACAACAGGATAATACCCTGTGCAGTAGTCCTCATGCTAGCAGGGAATCCAGAGATCTGACTTACTGGGCTTTGCGCCCGCTCCAGATACTGGTCTGATAGTTTCCATATGAACAACTAGAGAACTGGTTTGCATTGCAGTGGGAACAGCTGGCCATACCCTCTACACCCATGCCTTAACGTAGTGTAAGCTCCAGCCTACTGCGAGTCAGAAGTTGAAGTAAATATGTCGAAAAAAATAAATTTATCATCTCTGAAGACAGTAGAATTAAGCCAACTTGAACAGCAGATTTGGAAATTACTGAACTGTCCACTATTTCTCAATGAAGCAACGTGATCTCTCGTGGCCTCAGTTCAGGATGCTGAATGTAGCATCTCAACTCTGCCGACGTCCTATCCCAAACCTGCGTAACTTTCTGTACAACTGGAAGAGTAAGTTCTTGTGAAGTTTGCTCACAGATTATTTTTTTTTTTCTTTAATTGTTTGTTATCGTCTCATGCCGGTGTCATTTAAGACAGGTTTTAGTGGCATCTCAGAAACATACTTGCTTTCACTTTCATTAGCAGCCTTTCATTGTCTGGTCTGTGGTGCGCTGTGGACATAGCTGCGTAAGGTTAGACTAGGAAAACAGTAAGTTTCTTAACAGCTGTATGTGGGACAAGCTGGCTCTGTGGCTGCAGTAGTGCTTTTCTGTCAAGACAGGTGTCATCTCTCCTTACAAAGTCCTGTAGTCCCAAGCCTGTGGGCTGAGCACTGAAGTGCTCGCTGCCATTTCCCTATTGCAATTTGGAAATCCTTTCTCAGCCATGCAGTTGAGCCATCCTGCTGTTCAGGGGAGGTCACCGGGAGTCTGTTTTGTAAAAGTTTGTTACTCTGAAATTAGGCACATTTTAAAGTGAAAACCCTTCTTCACAAGCCACGCTCCTCCTGGTGTGTTTGTGCCATGTCAGGTAATACCGATGCATGGAGAAGCGTTAAGTTCTGGGAAGGAGGAGGGCTGGCATAAGCTTGATTTCTCCAGGGTTTGCCAGGGTGTTGTTTAGCAAATTTAGAAGAAAACACAGGCATGAGCCTGTGGTACTTGCTATAAATTGGGGAAGCCAGGCTTGGAGCCCAGAGCTTACGAGCATCTACACTGAAATTGATGGTATGAAGCTATTACAAGTGGCAGAAAAAATAACCCCCAAAATGGTAAAAATACGGACATCCTCCAAACTCACCTTGGAATGACTTACCATGGCCCATCCTGACTTAGGAGATCTTGGCATATTTGGGCCGTAGCCTCATAGAGCAGACAGAATGAAAACCGGCCTTTCTCCACCTCCATGATTCACTGCTTCTCTTGAGAATGTATCTGTGGAGGAGGATGTCCATGTCCTGCAAGTTACCTGTGGCAGTCAAAAATACCACTCGGTGATAATGATGATACGCAATAAAACATGTGCAGGAAACAAGAAAATCAACTAATCTGTCCTGAAATGCCAGTCATCTTCCCATGTCAGAGACACTTAGGGTTGACTCCACAGCCCCCTTCCTCATTCAGGTAGCTCCAGGTCACGGGCCAGTCTGTGCCCTGTCAAACTTTTTGGCTCTGTCAACAGACCTGCTAAAGCCCAGCGTAGCCTTCAGGGTAGACACAGAGCAAGGGCTGGTTTTGACAATATGTGGTATGTTTTTACCCCATTGCTGCATAACAAAGAGCTAAAGAGAGCTTCCGAGCACTGTGATAGTAGTACAATGCACCTTTCTCTTCTGATGTATCTTACTACTGTGGGTTGCAGGACTGCTCTGGCTGGTGAGTTTTCCCTCGTGATTCCTCCCACACACCTTTTTTGTGCTTAATAAAATAAGAAACAAAAAAAAAATCTATCACAATGCAACGATAGAGAGTTTTTAGTCAGACAGCTGTGCTGGCGGGAGCTATGTGATGCCCGCATTTGGCAGGCAGAGAATAAGTATTATTAATTTTAATGTAAGCATCAGTGCAGGAAGTGGGAATGTAATTGGCCATTAATGTTGTTTGCCTGTATGCAAAATAAATTATTTGTTGCCCAAAGGGCTTCTGACAGGGGAACAGATTTCTGCTAATGATTTGCTAAATAATGCTCGTCCATGTGAAGAGGTAATCCTTCCACATGCGTTGCCGTCTTTCTTTTGAGGTGAAAAGAGATGACTGAAGACAAAACAGTAACGGGTTTTGTCAGGATCACCACAGTTAATACAAGTGTTGCTCCCAGGCCTTGCAAAGCTGCAGCCCGAAGGACCTTGCTCCTAGGCATTAGGAAATGAAGTCTTTCAAGCAGCAGAAGCAGCTATGGGAATTCCAGCGGTGCCTTACCAGGCTGAGTCTCTAGCTCCCTTAGGCGCTTTGACAGGTCCCACTGGACACTTGCCTGGGCTTTTGTCACTGAACACCTTTCAGAAAGCCCTTTTCCCCCCCCAGATGCAAAACCACTGGAGTCAGTGGAGCCTCTCCCTAACACCCGCATACTTTGGAGCAGGCTCTTTCTCGGCTGGCTAGACCAGGGAAGTCCCGGACTGCCGTGTATGCGCACAGCAGCAAGCTCTGTGTGCCAGTACCAGATCAGCCCTGTCCGAGCCGTGCGGCTTGGTCGTTGGCTGACAACTCTTCCTGTAAGGGGGCCTTACAGCTGGGAGCTTTTTTTTAAGCTTTGGAAACTGAAACTAATTTTTCAAAGGTATATTTTCCTCCAAATGAGTAGATTTTGGCAATAGGATTTTTTTATTATTTTATTTTCTGTTTTCTCCTCCCTCCACACGTTATAAACCAGCGTTTTGGGGAGGTGTCCCTGTGTTTTCCATTCATCTGTGAGACAGCTCTCTCTCTGAGTCTCTGTAAAAGTGAATCAATGTCTTGTCTGTACAGTAAGTCTGCTTGTATGCATAATGAAAAGTTGAGCTGGGTTGCCGTTCTGTACAATTAGTGTTTCCACTGACATACCGCAAACAGCACATACTGCACTCCTGTGCCACTGTAATCTGCATCACTGTTGTACTCAAGTCAATGAATAAAGTTTGGAGCTTTATTCTTAATTGCTGGATTCATGTTGCCTCATTTATTTGTGCAGGTTTTTTTTCATCTTGCAGAGTTGTATCAAAGTCTTCGTACAAAACAGGATGCGCTCGAGGGAGAGACAGAGAGAGAGAGATAAGGCACGAATGACCAGAGCAAGACAGATGAACAGTTACACAGCTTCAGTGACATTGTGACCCAAGGTTTGAAAATGGACACAAGGCTTCCTGTAACTGTCACTAGAAACAGATATTTATACAAACCACATAGGAGTGTTAATTTTGTGTGGTCAATTCGTGGTTTAAAAGGACCTGAGATAACAGCAGATGAACTAGGTTGTGCCGTTACATCAGATTTGCAAGCTAAATGGTTTCCTTTCTTTATCCTGCATGCAAGTTTAGCTAAGGTTATAGTTCCAGACTTGAAAAGATATTTACGTGTCTTAGTATTTAAAGTTAAGTGTTTGCTTAATTACCTGAAGCTTAAACGTGCCCAGCCTTGGTCTGGGTGTAGAAGGTAGGGATGATGCCATCCAAGGAAATAGGGCTATAAACACCTACGAATGTGCCAAATACCCACGTCTTCAGCAGACTGTCGTGGGAGCAGAATTAAGCACACTGCACCTTAGAGGAACCTGTGGTGATTCCTGTCAGTGCCTGAGAAGAAAGACACGTCAAAGGACTTCACTCATTATTGCATGTAGATGTGCCCTGGAAAAGAAGCCACTCATACACAGCCTCTAGATGACCTGCCGAACATCTTCACTGAATTAATCTGAGCCTCCAGGAGACCTGGAGCAACCAGAGCTGGAGCCTCATTAGGATTGGCCTCCGGGCTTGTTTGTTAAAGGGGAGGGGGGTGTGGTGGTGTTACTATTTGAAGTGAAGCCACTGGGGATGGTCCTAAAAAAACCTCCAAGGGGGTCGGAAAGACTCTTGCTCCAAGCGGTTGATCATGTGAGCTGCAGCCCTCTGTTCAGGGGCAGGAGCCATGCAGCCTACGTCCCGCACGGCGTCCTCAAGCCTACAGAAAGCTCCTGCAGCATCGAGATCTGTGCCCTGCAGATAACGTGTTCCCCATCTTCTCGCCCACTCCTCAGCCCTCTGAGGCTCCTTCCCTGCCCTTGCCCTACCTTCATACTCCACACAGGTTCTCCCTCACCACGAAGGCGGCGTTTCCCCCAGGGTTTTACTCCAATGTACTGTGTCAGGTATATCTGAGTGAGTCTTAGATGAGGTGGGGAGAGCAAGAGGTGGGGAATTCAACACCACCATGAAGTTAGCCTTCAGCAAAGTTAATATCCACCCCATTAACTTCCCAGGCCATGCCTAGATTTTTGTTGTGTTACATTTGTGCTGGAACTTGCACGAGAGAAACTTTTCTGGGGACAAATCCACCAAAGCTACCTGGAGGCAGTTAGGTGCTTCCCTGCTTTGGATGGCTTACTCGAGAGATTGTACTTTTGCTGTAAGTGGGACAAAATCAAATCAAAATCAGAAAATCGGATTCGTCTGTTGCAGCTGCCGGAAATATGACACAGCGAGGAGCAGAAGCACACTTAAGCAAAATATTTAAACCCAAGTTTTTTGTTATCTATATTGCTGCAGCGCGTAGCTGGAAGAGCCCTAATCCTGAACTGGACCACTGTAAGTACAGGCTGGAGATGACACCTGCTTTGAACATTTAACAGGCTAATTTTCAACACGTATGTAGGCCATGGACTTCAGAAGGTCAGCGCGTGTGTTCCAGTATCCCTCATTTCGCTGTTTTCTCCGTGTTTCTAGACATTTCCTGCCCGGCCAGTTCACAGCCCTCATTACTATCAGACCAGGTATGAATGAGGACATCATAACCCATTTTCTATCCTCCTCTTTTTAGGACCAGCACTGAGAAACTTCAGCGTTTTAAGGAAACTTGCCTCTTGTGAGCAAACCTCAGCTGATAGCACGTGGTGCTGTGCTGGGCAAACCTGAGCCAGAGAAGAGTTAGGAAGACACAGGGACGTTTTTAAACATCTGCTTGTTCATCTGAAAGGCAAGAGAGGCCTTCAAAAAAGTTTCTGCTGTTCATTTCCCCTTGTGCTGGGCAACCGGACGCCAGGGAGATGTTTCCTCAGTGCTCTGCAGGGCAGAACCCTACTGACCACTTGCCAGCCTGCAGCCCCCAAGTGCTTCCATGTTAAGGGTTCTCTGGGCATCTGCTGTCAGCCTCTCCGGGCAGCTCCATACAGTTAGGGAGCAAGGAAGGTCTGTGCGCAGAGTACCTGCTTAGAAAGCCACAACTGTAGGTCCATGATTTGCCCCTGGAAGTTTTCTTGAAAGTTTCCCAACCATAGAACAGGAAAAAAAAAAAAAAAAAAAGTCTCCTTTCTGAATCAGTCTCTCTCACTCTTGGAAATCCACTGCCGAGTCTCAGCTCCTTTCCCGTAGCAAGTCCCCTTGTGGTGCCAGCCCCAGGGCATGTCCTGCCAACCCGAGCTCTGGAGGTCATAAGCGGCGATTCCCCAGCTGGGGATCCTTCACCCAGCAGTTGAGCAGCGTGGTTGCCCTGTTACGGCCTTCCCCAGCCCAAAGCAGTTGGGAATATTGCTGCCATGAGTGCACTCCTACGCATAGAGCAAATTCACAACGATCCGTTCCAGTCGTAAGCTCCACGGTGAGACATTGCCAGCCAGCCTAAGCGCATTTTTAATTTCCTTCCAGTTAAATACACAAGCCCAGTGAAATCTAAATCCAGGGTTTCTTTTTCTTTTAATTGTTAGACCGTTTTCCCCTGCTCCCCTCCTCCCCACAAATAATGTGAGGTTTATGACCCCTGAGTAATGACTGTGGAATGCACTGCATCCTACAGCCATCGCAAGGCATCTGGCAATGGGAATCTTCACAGCATGTCAAAAACACACAGATAATACCACTGTAAATAGCTCAGATCAAAACAAGTCAAATGTCAATGCTAATTTGCTGTCAAGGATATAGCCCAAGACCACTTCCTCCTGCAAAAAGAGAAACCCAGTTCCCAAGTGTGACTTGCTCTACTGTCAGAAGCAGCTTGTTCTCCACTAAAAATCTCCCCAAACTCTGAATGAACAAGAGTGGGGCTTTTTTTTTTTTTTTCCCCTGGCGGTTTTCTTTTTCTGTAGCTTTTGTGCCTGTCTGCTGCCGAGTCCAAGGCTGGGAAATGAAACTTCGGTTTTGCCTGCCATTTTTCTATTGTAAGAAAAGGACTCTTGGGAGAGATATTTACTGTTTTCTATGGCTCAGTCAGAGGGCGAGAGAGAAAAGTTGTTCCAGGAGTTCCCATTACAAAGCATTTTTTCACATAGGCTCACTTTTATTTTTTAAGGACTGGGAGATTAAAGAGCCGGCAGCACTGGAACAGGAAGTTTGCTCTACGTCCAAAGGTCAGGTGGGTATCAGACAGCCACTGGTTCCAGCTCTCTTTTATATACACACTGCAGATTAAAATGTACATCCCGGGCTGGGTGTAGTAGTCATGGCAGTGATGGGGGCCCAAGGGTTCGGGGGGAACGGAGGAGAGGGGGAGCAGGAGAACGGCACGGCGCAGCCTCTCCTCGGGCTGTGATTTCATAAGACAAAGCACTGGGCGACTGTTCAGCAAGCTTAAGGTATTCCCACGCCCCCACAGCTTTTTCCTGCCATCAGATATGTCAGCATGACTGCTTGTGGGGTCGCTCTCGCTGACATTCGGGAACCGATCCTGCTTAGAAAAACATTTTTTACTTTTTATTTCGTCGCATAGAGTTGTGGGGGTTTTTTTCTTTTTAAATGGAGTCAGTTCCCCGCTTTGATTTAAGCATTGGCCTCGCAAAGCAGTTGTGCTGGCCTGAAAAATGGGGTGGGCACAAGTGGACAACGGGGTCTGAAGAAAGACTGAGAGCAGAACACGTTAAACTGCTGGGGGTATTGCACACCTTGTGTCATGAAATCACAGGCTCGGGTCTGTGGCGGAGAGGGCAGGTGGTGGCCCTCCTCTAGTTCCTTCAATTCCAGCAGTACCATCACACCTTTCCATTACAAAGTCAGTTAAGAAGGGTATAATTGTATGGGCGGTGGGGTGGAGGGAGAAAGGGTCTGAGACCCCTGCAGTCTACGCTGGGTTTGTGTCCAGAGCCAAAGTCAGGAGAGAGCCTCTGCTAGGCACGTGTGCCTTGGTGGGTGTCATGAAGTCTTTGCTAAAACCGGGGCAACATTCTTTGGAAGTAAGTCTGGAGAAGGTTCCACAGCCTAGAGCCCTTCTTAGCAAAATTCCCAGCAAGAGTAAGGGTCTGGATGTAAATTAATAGTGCGTCCCTGGGCAGCCCAGTGAAGAACCGTCAAAAGACACGTTAGGTCTGGCAGGAGCAGACCGACCTGGAGGCTCACTGCTGTTGGACGTCTCCACATCATGCTTGGGAGTAGAGCCATTATTTATTTCCTGTTATTTGGGCTACCCCAGGCCCCATAGCACCAGGTATTGGAGAGGAGAGTTGATGGTAGAACCAACCCTCTCTTCAGGACTAGCCCAGTCAGGCTGCCAGAGGGCGACAGCACTCCCCCTTGGCCGACTCCTCTGGATTTAGGCTAGATACTGCAGAGAAAACAAAATGCAGCTGAATCCATTCAGGGAATTCATTGACAAATGCTTTGAGGTCTTTATGTGAACCAAAGCATTTGCTGTGAAACGGGAGACAAGCTAATAATCGAAACAGGTTTTACGATGAATGAACTGCTGCTGAGAAATGCCTACTTTACAGCCTTGATACCATGCTGGATGTTAAATGACTGCCAGGAGCAAACTCTGTGGTATCTCAGTTAGCTCTTACTCTAATTATCGTTTACAGAGGAGACCCAGCTAGATGAATGAGGACTGCAATATAAAGGACTTCAGTGAGATTTATCGACGTGACTACATGAATAATTCCCCTTGCAATGATGCATTTAAGAGCACAGATATTGTGGGAGGAGGAAAGCCAGTGTTTGATATTCTGAATCATTTAAAAGTGTGTGGTTTATGTTTTGGCTTTTGCTGTTTTGTCTACCTGCCCCTCTTCCAAAAATGAAAAATACATGTTTAATCCTCTTACTGGCCAGGTTTGTGAAACAATAGTAGGTAATTGAAAATAAACTTCTGATGAGGGAAATAAATACTGGATCATCTAAATGGTCTGCCATGGTGCTCGGGCAGCCCCGAGCACAGCGCTTCAATGCTCCGACATCGCTCTGAACTCTTGGCACTCAAGGTTTGGTTTTTCCGTAACTAACTAATTGTTCAGCTTCCTGAAAAGTACGTTTGTGCGCTTTCTCCCTTGGGAGCAATCCCAGCAGAGGACCCTCTGGAGAATTTTCCTGTGTTCTGCCAGCTCAAGCAACAATGGAGTTACCACCAGGGCAGACGGATCACCCGTCTGATCAGGGGAAAAAGCTAGCTGAAAACATGACCCTGTGAGGAAAAAATGAGTAGCTTTTAGTTGTAACAGCAAGTCCGCCAGCCTCGACGTGCAGCCAACCTGTGGCTAGTGCTGACATAAGGGAAGGGGAGTTGCCATTCAGTGGCAACATGTTTTTAAGCAACTTGAAAACACCTCTAGCAATGCAAGTCCATAGGGACGTAAGCTGAAGCCACAGCAGCTGCTGTCCTGCCAGGCAGCCCTGGCCCTTCCTGGTCCCGCTGAGGGCCAGGGAGACCCTGAGGAGGCCATGGTGGAAGAGTGCCCTGAGCCACCACGACTGTGGGCACAGGGAGGACACTGCCCCATGCCCCTTTCCTGCAGCGACCGCACTACCGAGCCACCTGGGTCTTCGAAGGAACTTGTAAGCCATCCATTGAAGACTGGAGCCAAGAATGAGCCTTCAGGAAAGCATCTCCCTAGAGGCAATCTTGCCCTAGTAAGGGCTAATGCTGCCCAAATGATCCCTGCCTGTTGCTAGTGCCCCCATTCTGCTCTTGCCTCTGGAGTCACCTTCCTGGAGGAGGTACATTCCGAATGTGACTCCCTTTTCTCCACAAACCCTCCTCCTCTTTCTTATCTTGGCTTTCTTTCCTCAGGTTGTTACGTGTGGACGAACGTGTCCGTTACTCTGCTTTATCTTTGCCTGGTAGACTCCTAGTAGCCTGTGTCTTCTTCCACAGGCTTGGTCCTGCCCCACCACAGTTCCATCAAGGCAGAATTAAACCCTCTACAGGTGCTGGGATTCAATTTAGCCTTCTCCTCATTGGGACACCCAGGCAAGTTCACCCAAAATTAACTAAACTAACTTTACTAATAAACACCTTTCTGGGCATTTTCAGCCTGAATTAAAATGTCTTCAGTCAGATTAGCTCGACTGTGGAATGGAGTAACCCAAAGCAAATTAAAGACACTTAGAATCTGAAGGTTTGGTAAGACATTCTGCAGGTCTCATGGGGGATACTAAAGCCATTACTGCTCACCACCAGTCCTCTGCTGCGTGTCACCACCTTAACCTGCAGCACTGCAGCAGCTGAAGGTGTGAGCGCGGTGTGCAGACACAGGAAGGTTATTTCAAGCACCCTTCCTTGGTGGTTGGTCTGCGGTGGCTTTGTGCTGAGAACAAAGGGCCACAGCAGCAGTAGTGCTTGGTGAGTGGCCAGTGAGAAGCGAGGAGGGGGCAGAACCTGCACTGAACAGGCTCCTGGACAACATCTCTTGATGTAATTTCAGTACTGAGAATTGCCCATTAGCAGAAACCTCTTCCTGTAGCAGGAACCCACGTGTCCTGCGTGGGGAGGACTGGCAAGGTATGATCCAAGGTGGACCATACGCACATGTATAGTCGCCTGCCACCCCACATTGTCTGTTGCGGCTGGAGCTCTGCGCTCCCTGGGGATGGACAGATGATGGCTTGGATGTACGGGGTCCTCGGGCATGGCGGGACACTCTTTGCTCCTGCCACTTGTGCACGAGGTGACACACACTCTTGCATAACTTAGCTGGTGGCGACCCTAGTGGCCTGTGCCCCTGGGCGACTCTCCCAGTTGCTCCCCCGCCTCCAAAAAAACCCGTTTCTGGGCACCTGGCCTGCAGTGTGAAACAGCCTTTGTGTGATATTTTGTCAGCTACAAATAATTGAAAAAGGCCTACATAAAGTCCTAATTGTGTCACAGAACAGGCTCTTCAGTCATCCATCTTCCTATTAAACTTGTGAATTTCAGCTACTCAGCCCTGTTGGAGTTATTTTCCCCTTCCCCTCCTTCTTCTTTTAAGCTTCTATTTATATTCTCTCAGTTGTCTCTGCCAGAAGATCTCATGTGGATACATTAGGCCTTTTCAAAAGGAAAGTTGGATTACAGCGATTTTTCTCCCCGTAGGACACAACAGCTTCATCATTCATAACAGAGCAATACACTATAACTTCATTATAGATGGCATGAAGCTGGCCTATTTAAACAGAATACTTAATGATAGTTGGGAAGGCAGGAGAAATTCAGCTCCATGGCTCTACGCGGGAAAAGGGAAACTGCGTTTTTTGGTATTTATTGAGGCGGATTTCTTGACTCTCAATTAAATCTCTCTTCACAGGAACAAAAAAAAAAAAAGAAGTGGAAGATTTGACTGATACAGGAGAAATCTGTTACCTGGTAGTTACTTCCACTTTGGCAGGTGATTTGACAAACCCTGAGATCTAATATTAATAGCAGACGTGGGGGCTGAGGGGGGAAACTTGGACTCCTCCGTAGTACTCGGCCTCCACTGAAACAAATTGCAGTTTGTTGGTGCTCTCCGGTGTGGACCACAGGTTCTCATTCTTTTCCCTTTCCCACTTCAGCAGCGCTGCCCTCAGAAGTGTGCTCTGCTTATTGACTTTGGCTGAGTAGAAGTGGTTTGGGCCTAAAGAAAAAGCTGCAGACTGAAAAAAAAAAAACCCTCCTCTTTGGGAAAATGCCAGAATACAAAGCCTTCTGTGAGCTTACAGTTGACATCAGACCACAGTTTGCGGTGATGATGGGGGAGGCTTAAAAAAATCCAAGTGAAAATGTAGCAAGACGTAAAAATTAATGTTTTCTCATATTTTGATAAAACTAGGTTTTTTTCCTCTTGCCTGGGTAAGTTTTAGTGGTGCTGAAAGGAGCCAAGATTTCAGCTCTGCTGAGGCGAGTCCTCCATTGACAGCTTGATACTCCATACAGGGTTTTTTTGTGACAACTTGGGAGAGATTTTCATCAATATTAGTTTACTGGTAAAAGCCGTAAGTGTGGATGAAGTTTCTAATATTTGTTCAGCTGAAAGCCATGATTTCCTACCCAGTCCCCTCAAAAACTAGGACCATGGTTCGTTATGTATCAGAAGTCTGTATCAGAAACTCTTGAGAAGCCGATAGTCACATCCTGTGAGGACTGAGAGTGTTACCTGCCAAAATACCGTGTGCGGGTACCTGATGAGATCTGCTGGTGTGAGCATCCCCACATGGAGTTTGGAGGGGAGGGGAACAAAGAATACTTTTAACTTCTTTAGCGGTTGTTGAACACTGTCAAAGGAAAGCTGAAGGGCTTCTCTGGAGGGGACGGAGGGTCTGAAGTGGAAAATAAATATAAGGAAGAAATCACTCCAGGAGGAACAAATGCTCCGGCTGTTGAGCACACTGTCTGGTCAGCGTGTCTCTCATTTGGCCAGAAGAAGGTACTCTGTCGGGGGAAAGAAAACAATTCGTGCTATTAGAGCTCCCTGTAATTTGGTCTAGAAGCAGTTTGGACTCAACAACTGAAAAGGAAATGTCAAAGAATGGGAAGCCAAGAGAAGCTCATCAAAAAGACATCTGGTCCTGCTGTCCTTAATGGGAAATCCCCCCCTCCTTCCAGCCACCCTCTTCCCAGCCACGCTCTTTTGAAACAGTTAATGTCTGAGAGAATCCAAAACATTGCTGGAATGTATCAGCAGCCAAGCTTTTGTATAGCTGAGCAGCTAAACAGCTCTGGGTTTGTTTGTGTTAGGGCTGATTGTCTTGCCTTTCATCGGTGAAAGTCAGAAATGGCTGGACAGGAGTCAGTACAGCAACACCCGCGTAGGGCCAATTTAAGCTGGGGGAGAATTTGGTCGTCTCTTATGGCCAGAATCATGAAGCGTTTCACAGGGAAACAAGACCTATGGATGAACAAGACCTCAAAAGGGACACCCATAGACAGGATACCTGCAAGTCTTGTAAGGTGAAGGATTCACGTCCCGTTCTCCAACAGAGTACTCGCTCCTCTTCCACCGAACAGTTTTGCTTGAAACAACCATGTTATCCCAGACAGTGTCCCATCTGCCTCCCTGCTTCTTCTGGCCCTTTCTTCACTGACTGAGCCCTGGCAAGCTCCCAGTGCCTTCCTGGAACCAAGGAACTTTTCTGGTCTGCTATAAAGCACACATAAAGATTATTTCTGGGGAAAGATGTTTCATTGCTGCTGATGACCCTGAGTTGGGATCCTGGGATCCTTAACACATTTATGCAGTAAGCCACGTGGCAATGTCTTTTATCACAGCTCCTTTCACAAAACTGTGTTCCTGGGGCCTGGGTGGCTCAGGGTATCAGCATGGGATGTAGAGTCTGACCCATTGTATCAGGACAGTCAGCAGCGTCTGGCTACTTAGACCTCCTTGGGGAATAAACGGAGGCCTCAGTTCAATATCCCTACATCAGCTGTCCCCTTCACCCCTCAAATCAGGAATTCTGGAAGACAGGCAGGATTCAGCTGACCAGGACTAAAAGACATTGGTGGGAGCTCCATAAACATACCGAACTCCTGCCAGTGTCTGCTCTGTGCTCCTGATTAGAGGGAAGATCAGCGAGGACTTTCAAGAAGACAGCTGAGCTTGTGGTTGATGATCCCTCTTATCTAGTCCCAGCTGTGTGGTCCCACCTGCTTATGTGGACACGTTCATAGGGTCTTCTCCTTCCTTCCAGCTGCAGGTGCTTGCCATTTACCTGGTACTTCCTCAGTCTTTCCCGACTCTACTGCAACCCAGCTTGGATTTCTCAACTGGGATAAGAATCTGCCAGTTTAGTTTTCCATCATTTCAGCAGAGAAGTTGGTCCAGTAACTGTGAAAATGGCACTAGGAAGAGAGATGTCATTTGGACGGCAGCAGGGGGAGGAAAGGGAAAAAGACTTCTCTCTTTCAGAGGCAGCAGCATTGTTTGGCTGGCTCAGCTGTCCCTCAGTCCACAGGCTTCCTTGCTGTTTAGAGGGACGCACACATGGACAAAATTAATTCCCCCCCCCCCTCAGATTACGGCAGCATTACAGCCCAGCATTGCAGCCAGGGATGCCAAAGTGGAAAAGCCTTTGGCTTCCTCATTTCTTGGCATTTCACAGGACATACCTCAGCTTTAATCTCAGCTCAGATCTGTCAGAAAAACCCACCTCTGCTCAGATCTCTCACGTCAAGCCCTCTGAAATAGTTTTATGCCTGCTTGACAAGAACTGTCTGCAGACGTGTTACACCCTTATCTAAATAGGTACCTGAGATAGTATTTGGAAGAAAAGAGGACACCGTTGCACCACCATTGATCTGAGCACGTCTCACTGCTAACCCTCGTCTGCCAAGCCATCTTCTTTCTCTATCTGTCCCCCATGTGCCTGCACACATGGAATGTGGCCCCCCACACATGACATGGCCCCCCATCTTTCAGGAGCCAAACAACACCAAGTTAATTTTACTTCTGACCGAGCTTGGTCTGGACTCCCGAGCTAGGTTTTTACAGCCTTGATAAGTGTATGGGGAAGAGAGGAAGAAAAGCCCTGTGAAAGGACAGACACTCTTCATGTGTGGAGGAAATTTCTACCTTTTGTTCTGCCAGCTGGAATATTTTCCCTGAAGAAAGGCAGAAGCCTGACCACTATGGACTGCTGCAATTGGGATGAACAACATCCCAATGGGGAGAAAATACCCCGGGGAGCAGCTCCGCACAGTCCAAGTCAGGTGTGATTCTTCCTGATAGTCTCCGTCAAGTATAACCTCCCTGAGGTCTGTGGAGGCACCTGCACACAAGCTCTCACGGTTGGATTCCCTCCAGCTTTCACAGCTTTTACCGGTCAATAACTTTTACCAGACTTTTGACTCGTGCTTAAACCAGGGAAAGAGCAAGTCAAATGTAACCAAAGAGAAGAAAGTCATAGCAAAGATTTAGACAAGTATTAGACATTAAAGACTTTACTGATGCCAAAAGGTAAGTGCAACAGCGATAATATTAATGAAGCAATGCACACCTGTTTAGTGTCAATATTTGGGAAAAAAAGAAAAGCGTTCACCACTGCCAGTGGGTAGAAGAGAGGATCAGGATCATGCATCTGCACAAGTTATTTAGCAAATCAATATAAATTTTTATAGCGTTTGAGTAGGCTTCTAAATTTATACTTGATTCTTTCTCTGTTTCACAGGAAGCAAAAGTGCTGAAGTGACAGGATGCGAGGCCAGAGAAGCAGAAACACATCGGCTGAAAGCCACAGCATCGTAATTTATCCGTCACTTTAGCCAAAGGTGATAATCTTGCTAGAGAACAGATTGTCTATTAGTACAGCATGAATATGCAGGGGAAAAAAAAAAACATTAAAACATGTAATCTATAGTATGATCCTCTGCACTGAAGGACAGGAGGTCAGCCCATAACAAAAGAATAGACTTGAACAGGATGAGCTTGGCTCTCAAGGCTTGTCACACCTGAGTCATCACTAATAATAAGCAGAAAAAAAAGCACGGAATACCTGGGTACACAGGTAAATGGCTGTTGTTTTATTGGCTTCAAGAAGCTCCACTAGGAAAAGCAGTACGCAGGTATTTGCTCTAGCTGAGCGTAACAGCAAACATCTATACTTCAGCACCAAAAATGCGAATATTAGTTTCTTGCACTGAGCAGGGTCTGAGTAATCCCCAGTTTTATTTCACTTCAGAAAACAACAGCCCGTTTGAAAAAGGGTATTCCAAAGTATTTTAGGTACTTCCTACTGCAAGAGGAAGGGGACAAACAGGAAGAACTCGTATTCCTCTGGCATTAGTATTTGTCCCATTGCCGCTTGCCATGGGGCTGGCCAGCAGTCCTGGGATTCCAGAGCATCCTTATCACTGCCAGGAGAGGAAGGAAGGGACAGGCAAGGGATGTACAGGCTCTGGGGCTTGAAGACAGGAATCACAGGTATCTGATGTCTCGATCTTTCGAATCATCTTTAATTAGTTTGTTTAACTGGTATTATCCTTAATTAGTCTTGCTGAGTTCAGAATGACTACTCACCTTGCTTCAAGATACAGGCACGCTTCAAAAGCTTGCAAGATCAGGGCCTACCCTGCTAGATCTTGAAAGCTAGAGCCAAGAAGTAGCTGGAAGGAGCTCTAAGGGAAGTATTCCTGCAGGACGGACGTATTTATTTAACTTGGTTTTTTTCCAGTCACTGAAGACTGCTATCTGCTTGCGGGAGCTGACGGTTCAGGCATGGGGCTTGCCTGTCTCTTTGTGCAGTAGTTGTGTAGAGACAAGCCGTGCCCCAGCTTCAGCTTCCTTGAGCACCAATAGCTCTTTATCTACGTTTGTTCTCATATGGAAAGCTGCCGGGCGGCAAAAGTCACTTTCCGGTTCCAGCTGACACACAGATGCTCCGAGAGGTGTCACCCCTATCACAGGTGGGAGGGTAGGGGGCAGGAGGGGCACGCAGGGACCCGATGAGTGGCAGGACAGTGTCCTTCCAGCCCGGCTGCTCGCTTCCCTTGTGAGCCAAAAGAGCCTGCTTGGGGCTACTTTTGGAAAATGTAAGGGGGCCCGTATGATGGAGGCTTGTGGTTTTTTCTACATACACGGCACTAACGTTTCCTAAGGCTGCCTTGGACCACAGATGCCAATGCTCTGGGGGCTGAGTGGCCCAAAAATTGGGAAATACGTATTCTGTGAACCTCTCGTTGGCTTTGTCTAACTGCCCTCTCCTTGCTGACACCATGACCCAGCCGTCGCACAGAGACAACCATGCTCCCCCTGCCATCTTACTCAGATGGACAGGTGGAAATGACCATTTGTGAGTACGCCAGGCTCTTTAGATGTGGGTGGACGCTCAAGAGCTTGGTTTGCAGAGCAGAGTCAATGTGCCAGGGCTTGTGTGATTTGGGGAGTCCACCTATCTGCCCCGCAGCTCTCTGCAAGAAAAGGTTCGTTTCCGTTGCAGGCCACGCCACCATCTTCCTGTCCACACTTCAAACCCTAAGCCAGACCCACACTCCCTTTTGCCCAGACCCCAAAGCCTGTGAGTCCCGGGAGGGTCAAGGCAGTGGGATGAGGATTAACCTCAGAACAACGTGACGGTGTGTGACCCTGGTGTGACCCTCATCCTTCAGTATAAGGAGAATTAGATCCTCACAGATGGCCAGTGGATATGGCTCTGGTGCATGATGCAGAGCTGACTTCTGGCTCCTTATTTTTCAGCTGCCAAGGAGAGCCATTGATTTTCTAGGTAACAGTTGGATCTCTTTCCACAGGGACAGTGGAGCTGCCCATCCAGGTCAGACACCAAGCCTCTCCTCTTGCCAGAAAGGCCTTGTAATAGGCAGGTATGGCTCCCTTGTCCCCCACTGATGGCTTAACCTTAATTCTCAAGCAAAAACTTCCTCTATAATCCTTGTGTACCTTGCCCGTTTTAACTTTCGATCTTTTCATTATTGATATAAACATTAACTTCATGCAGCATCTCCAGAATATTGGCCTGGGGACAGACTGTCACCTGTGCCTTATATTGAGGTCAGACTGGATGCTCATTTCTCCATTTGTTATTATTTGAGGACTTTGGCAACGCTAGCTCAGCCTGGGGTGGTGGAAGTCAGGCAAGAAACGTGCTACTGGAACTCAAGGAGAGGGACATCTTCCTGTGAGATCCGCTCTGTCCAGGAGGCAGCTCCTACCAGGAAGCCTTAATGAAACCACTGGAAAGGGGGAGTGCAAACTCACTGGCTCAGGGCTACCACCAGCAGCTGCCCTGGCCAGGTGGAAGGAGAACCCAACTTTTCAGCGGGCCAGCCCAGAGCAGGGCAGGAGGTGGGTCGCTGGCGGACTTCGCGCCGGGAGCCACCGGGACCACACGCGGCTCTGCTGGGATGACCAAGGCCTTTCTCTGAATGTGCCCAAAGCCCTGCTGCAGCCAAACACCATCCTAAGAGCCACCATCCCTTGATGTGCCACCATCCCTTGGTGTGTCACCATCCCTAGATGTGCCACCATCCCTAGATGTGTTTCAAAGCCATGTAGGCGTGGTGCTTAGAGACATGGTTTAGTGGCGGACCTGGTAGAGTAGCGTCAATGGTTGGACTAGATGATCTTCACGGTCTTTTCCAACCCGAATGATTCTGTGATCCTAAACCCAGGGAGCAGGCAGGGCACCCCGGCGCTGGGCACAGTGCTGGGGAGCTGCAAGGAGCCACCCCACGGGCTCAGCCCAGCGCCCCAGGCACCTTCACTCTCCTCCTCCTCCTCCTCCTCCTGCTGTCACCGGCCCCAACCCTCCTCCTTCCCCGGGGACCGGCAGCCGGAGGGGCCGCACGCCGACGGGGAGGACCCGTGCCCCGCCGCGCCGTGCGGGACCAGGCGCGGGGCCGCTCCCTGCTCTGCCCCGCAGGACGCGGGTCNGACCCGCTGCCGCTCGCTGTCCCCGCGCGTGGGAGAGCGCGGCCGGCGGGGGGGGCGGCGTTTCCCACGAGTGGGGCCGGGTGTCGTCCCCCGAAGAAGGGGGACCGCGAGCGGGGCGAAGGGAAGTTGTCCGGCTCCGGGAAGGAGGAGGCCAGCGGGGAGGGAGGGAGGCGATCTCCGCTAGCGGGGGCCGGGGGTCGGACCCGCCCCCCCCCCCCCCGGGGGGGGGGGGGGGGGGGGGGGNNNGGAGCCGTGGGGAGGCGATTCCCGCGAGTGGGGCCGGGGAAGGTGCGGGAATGGGAAGCCCCCCCGTACCTGCCCGGGGCAGCCCTCTCCTTCTGCACCCTCTGCCGATCCGGCTCTTCTTCTGCCACTGAAAAGCAGCGTCTCGCTTGGTTTTCTGCTGCCCTGGAATTTGGCTAACGCTGCCTGCTCCGTCTTTCTTCTGAAACTGCCTATCTGCGTGGGCTTCCCACCCTTCCCGGCTTAACAGGCACGACATTGAGCGTCCTGGTTTCCCAAGGCGGATGGGTTGGTGGTTAGGGAGAGGGGAGGTGAGCAGCCTCCCTGCTTTCTCTCTGGCAGAGCTTGTCCGGGCTGGCGGTCACCCGCAGCCCGTTTATTTCCCTGCAATCGATGGCTCCGGCGCTTCCTGCGCAATGCCACTTGGTCATTATGGCCCAGAAGGGCTCGTCTCCTGCCTGCGGTGCCATGGGCGGCTCTGGGAAACTTCTCCAACTTCAGCGCTCCGTCCTAGCTGAGGAGGGGGGTGGCGGGGTGCCCAGGTGTGGGGCAGTTGGGGCTGTCTCTGCCGTTTCTGCCCTGATAGCGTGTCGGTCGCCCCTGGAGGAGGTGGACGCAGCACTTGTGGGAGAATTCTGCAGGGAATTTTACCTGTTGAGAGGCAATGCAGCGCTCCTTGTAACTGCTGTGCTCCTTACGGAGCTCAAACGTTTAAGCAGGGATGTTGGTACCAGACAAATATATTCCTGCCTGACCCAGTTTGGACTTGTTACTGTCAAACTGGCAAGGTTTGGTTAGGTCTCAGCAGATGCAGTCACGCTTATAGCCCTTGTTCCCTAGCCCTTCTTTGGTGGGGACTTTATATGTCAAGGTATTATATTGTGGAAAGCTAATTTTTTCCAGGACTGTGTATTTTTTGGACTATGCAAGTACTTCAGTATTCTGACTGAGCTACCATTGTGCTGCCTGTTGCATTTTGATCCTTTTCCTCCTTAGAATCGATACTTTACAGACCTGATAAGCACAACAGTAACATACTGCGAAAGTGATGTTAAAGATTATATTACAAGTCAAATATTGTGTAACTGTTTGGGGTTTGGGTTTTGTTTTTTTTTTTCTGGCAAGGTCTGTACGATGCCATTCAGTTCCAGTAGCAAAGCAGTAGATTCATTAAGATTCCGCTATGTTTTGTATATTGTCTTTTTAAATATGCACACTACTCCCTCAGAGCAGCGGGGATGTGTTCTGCACATGTGTAATGAATAGCAAGCGCAACTGATTGCGGAGCCTTGCCAGTCCTTTTTGTGTTACTGGTAACGAACGTGGGTGTGGGTGTGCATTAATGAGGGTAGGGAGGCATCTCCAGCTCTGCAGGGCAGCCGCAGGTGATGGCAAGGCTCATTTAGTGGGTGGGAGGTGTCCCCAGCATGATGGGCTGGCTGGAGTCACCTGGGGGTGGTGAGGCAGGTGGAGGGGAAGGGCTGGGCTGGGGGAGAAGGTGTGGGAGTCGGGAGCCCTGAGGAGCAGGTGGAGAAAGCAGGCAAGTAAGTTGTTATTAATAAGCAACTAAGGGACGTATGCCCATTCTGCTGGGGAGATCTTGTTGTTGCCGTGGCTGGTATGGGGAGCCTTCATCCTTGCCACTAGCCAGGCAGAGCACTTGTGCAGGGAAATCCTGTAATGACAGAGCTGGAGAGACTTGGAGGGCTGTTGAGCAATGAACTGGTGTTCTGGGAGGAGGAATGTGACTACAAGATCTTTCCTATTACTTAAGAAATGAAGGTTGCAAGCATCAGCGCATGGCAGCGTTCCTTTCCTTTAAACACAGGCAGGGATGTGCTTTAATCGGAGCTCTAACCTGGCATGAGAGGTGTCCCCCTTATTTCAAGGGCAGGGTGAAGCTGCCACAGGAATCTGGCCAGGTGGGGTGCAAGGCTGGGGCTGGTGGCCGGCAGGGTGGCACCTGTGGAGTGGGAAGAGCTTGGGCTGTTGGACTCGTGTGGTGGGAAGTGAAGGAGGGATTGTGAAACTCTCCTGGGAATGGGTTTCCTTTCCCAGCCACTGCAAATGGGGCTGCAAGGCCAGCTGCATAGGAAGACATGGTCTCTTGGCTCTTGTTAGGCCATTAAAGCTCTGAAGGGTGATCCTGGTGTGTGGCAGAAAAATGCCAGGCCACAGTGAAGAGTGTCTTCTCCCATTGATGAAGATGCTGTTTAAAAACTCACTTTTGCCCTGTGATTAAGGAAGTACATGTGAGGTATAAAGAGCAACAGACCCAACAGCCAAAGGGGCTCCTTGCCCTGTTTATCAGCTGTGACTGGCAGGTCTGTGACCAGCCATCTCCAGACCCTGGTGGGGTGAAGAGGTGCTGAAAGCACTCTTACTGCTGAGGGGTGTGTTGGTGGCACCCCTACTCATCCACCCATCCCTCTCAAGTCCTCTCAGACCAGCTCCTTGTCACCACAGTAACAAGTGACTCCCCTGTGATGCAGCCCTGTGTGTGTAGTCAATGATATCAAGTGATGTGACCCCTTGAGAGGTTTGTAAGGTTATTATTGTGTTTTTGATGTGGTAGAGCTCTGTAGTGGAATTCAGAGTGACTTGCATCCCACTTCTTCACAGAAAAGCGTTTGACATTCTTGTTTTACTGTCTCTGTTGAGCAAAGTCACAAGCTTTGTGTCTCTTATCTGAGGGTCTCCCAGGGCTTGGCACGTCATTGCTGGTGTTTGTGGTGCTCTTCTAAGGAGTCGAGAATTGTTTGTGTACGGAGGAGAGGTGGTGGTCTTAACAGAAGCCAAGAGCTTAGTGTTGATAAGGATTAAAATGGTGACTTGGTAGAAAGACAAGGTGTTTGCTTGCTAGTTAACATGTTTTAACTGGGAGGGGAAAGAGGTGTGGGTCTGTTTTGGACTTAGGCACGTGTTCTTTTTAACAAGTTCTTGCAAATACAAGGAGCTATGCTCAGGATTAAACCACAAAGTGGAGATATGATTGAAAGACACAAGCCCTGGTAACCATCTGAGGTCCTTCATAAACTCTTGTTATTCAGCCGGAAATGGATTGATTCATATTAACATGATCTAGGCTCTATACAAACATATGTGGTTTCTCCTCAGCTGAGCATCAACACAGCTGTTGTTTAGTTAATTGTCTTGGTGTAATTGGCAGCTAGAGAAAACATGGTGATGTACTGCCCTGTACCAAATCCAATACAATTTTCAGCTGCTGAGCTGAGTCGTCTTTGAAATGCAGATGAAAAGTAATGTCCTATGTAACCTCATAACATAGATAGTAACTCTCACTTATGTGAGAGCGGTGAGTTTTGGAGAAGGGAAGGGACTTTGTGGAATAGGCAGCGGAGTACAGAGTCACTTACTCAGCAGGGATTTAGGAGGTGAAACCTTTTTCTGTAACTGAAACCACAGCTTTTCTCAGTTACACATCTACTGTGTCCGTCCTACCAAGCCCTCCTACACACTGTCACCTGTGCCAGTGTAATATTTCTGTCTCTTCTCGCACAGCTGGCTTTCTTATGTAAACAGGGCACCTGAGGGTGCTCCAAGTTGTACTGGGTGCACGTGAGCCTCTCCGGTGCTCTCCAGGCTGGGACAGGCTCACTGCAGATGGGCACGAGGCTGTAGGGGTGCTGGCTTCTGCCCTATTTGATTGGTCTTGATGGGGAAGCGTGTTTATGGAGCTGCCAGGCCTGGGAATGCTGCTTTTGTAACCCCCAAAACTTGGGGCTTGCTCCTTCCCTGGAGTGTAAGGGGCAGGGATCTCCGGGGTCTGTGCCGTGTCGGTGCCAAACCTGCCAGGAGCCTGCTCCTAAAGCCACCGGTGCTCACAAGCCCTGAGCCTTTGGGCACCTGCTTTTGGTGTGCTTCTGGCAAAGCACGAGCCCTCGCTTTTCTCTTGTGGTGTTGGCTAGTGTGCCAGGCAAGCCTTGCTCCTCTTCCTCCATGCACCTCCGCTGCTCCCCACAGCAGGCTCTGTGCGTGCCGTGCCCGGCTGGGGAGCAGAGATACCGTGTGAATGAGTTTATTGTTCAGGGGTTTTCACTGATCGCTTTCATCGAACACCCACAGCCCAGGAACAGAGGGAGTGTCTATGCAAAAATGCTTATACTGCTTTTTATTCTTCTTTTTTTTTTTTTTTGGCGCACATGGCTGACTCTTTCAGCTCCCAGCAGTAGTGGTGGACTGGGGGCAAGCAGGCAACTGGGCAACCCAGGCTTTGCAGGGCTGCGCACCAAAGCTCTGCAGGCTTTTAAATCTAAATTCTGGGCACCTGCTCAACTGAATACTTGCTCAACCATGTTTCCATCTCAACGTGCAGCACATATTCAGTCAAGTCATTTAGAACCTTCATCCCTGAAGTTTTCATGGCAAATCCAGGGCCTGAACTCCAAGCTCCCTAACTGGTGGCCGATGCCTTCCTTGCAACCACCTTGCCTGGATGAGGGGAAATTAGGGATGCTGTTCTCCTGAGAAGTCCCTGTAAACTCAAATTACTCTGCTGTACTCTCTGGAAAGGCTGGATTCATCTGAGGCAGGGAAGCGCATCTTCAGGCAATGGCAACCAGAGAGCCCAGAGCTGTAGGAAACGTCTGGGGAACCAAAAAACCAGAGGTGATTAAAGAGGGTTTTACATTACATGCAGAACATGTGCACCTAGGACATGGGTCCTCTCCGAAGCTGCCTGGCTGAAGCACAGATCCAGACCCAACAGGTAAACTGGAATCCCACAGTCACACAGCCAGTTTGACAACCTGTGTGGTGGTGTTTACTTCATCTTGGAAGTTGAGTCATTTGCGCTTTTCTCTTGGGTCAGCAGACAAGACGGACTGGTCCAGTCTGTGCTGCAGAGTGTCAGCACAGCTCTGTGGGTCAGAGATCACTCCAGCATCGCCTTTCCCCAAGGAGCTGCTGGTACAGGTGCCGACACAGCCAGTGTCTGGGCTGGAATTACATATTTGGCTCTGGTTTGGGAGTGGATGGGGAAGTGTCAGAGAACAGGCAAGTTCCCTGGCAGAAGGTATTTTCACTGTCAGAGCTATGCTGCAACTTGAAGAAGAGCGGTTAAATTTGGGGGCTTCTTGCTGTGTTAGTGCATGGTAAAACCTGTGTGAACTGGAGGAATGACTGTAAAAGTTCACAAAAGAAAAAATCTGTTTAGAAGTGGTCAGTAGGAAGACGCTGATGTCCTGGTACCCGGAGTTCTTATATAAAAAAAAAAAAATTGCTTGAATCCAGGGAGCAGAGCTTGAGGAGGAAAAAGAAAACAAACCCTCCAAAACAAACAGAAGTTGCTAAGGGTGGCCAGAAGAGCTGAGCCCTTTGAGAAGCTGCAGTGAAGCAGGGCTGGTGCTGTGCCTTCATGTGCCCCTTCTGTGGGGCTGAGCGTTGGGTCCGAATCCGGCTTCCTGCTCCGGCCACAGCTGGAAGAGAACAACTGGGACCGAAACCAGGGAGAGCAGTTAAACTGGGGGGTGGTGGGCCAGGATGGGCATGAGAGCAGCTGTTGCTGGAGGAGGCGTGAGCGTGGTAATTCCTGCTGGCAGGGAGGGTCTGGCTTGCCGTCGCCCAGGCTGGGGCGCAGCGCTGGAGCTCAGTTGCGGCAGCGCAGGATTTGTGGTGTGTCAGGGTGCTGCAGAGGGGAGGCCTGGGAACTGCACTGGTTTGGTCGAAAGTTCAAAAGATGAGGGTCAGGGCTCACTAAAATACTTTTTTTTTTTTTTTTTTTTTTACCCCACTGACCTATTGCTTTCTTCGTGGGCAAAATTCCATAGAAAGCATGTCTGAGGATAGTTTGGTGTATGCCAACATTGTCTTCGGTTATAAACAGCTCTGTCTGGAAGTAACTATCTCAGAGTTACAGGATCGGACTGAAACTCCCACATAACATACGGACTTGGCCACTTGCAACTTAATAAAAGACGGTATTTTCCCCCCTTGGGTGCACTGTGCTCTGTCTTGCATAAAGGTTTTTCTGATGTCTCTTTCTTTTCCTTTTTTCCTTTAGATCTGCTTAGGATAAAAGTGTAGTACAAGGCTTAGAAAAAGCCTGGGAAATAGGGATCCGCAAGCCCTAGCTGGCAGTTCAGCCTGTGGGCTTCTTATTTTTGAGTGTAGGCATCTTCTCCTGAGATAACCAGGAGCAGCAGCCACCCCAGGACGGGGATGATGCATGTATTTCTCCCCTTGCTCTTGTTACTTAGGAGGCTAAATCTCTTTTAAAATGTCTTTAGACTCCCAGCCTCACTAATAATGGATGTGTTTAGCCTCTCCAGAGTCAGCCCCGAGTTTGGGGTGTAGAGGTGGGCAGCTAAGCAGTTGGGATGCTTTTTGAAGAAGTTTGCATAACGCTTTGGCAGCGGTGCTTTGAAAGAGGTGGGTCTGAGCCAGGAGATTCATGCAGCTCATGCTCAAGTTGTGGCTTGAGCCATTCCCTCTTGGACTGAGTTAGACAGGGAGCAAGTCTTGGGCTGCTGTGAGGAGAGGATCTCCTTCCCGGAGCCTGTGTGTGCTCCGAGGCAGCCAGCTCGGGCAGGTGGCAAGGGGAAGCATTTGTGTAGGCTCCTGTGAGCTGCGATAAGGTATCTGCAAAGAAATCTCTGATCCGAAATAGCTCTGCAGATCTCATCATTGCTATTTATCACTACAAAGTATGACAACTATTAAGGCTTGGGAAGAAAGAGCTGGCTCACAGAGAACAGAAGTTGCACAAGGTTTTGTGGTGTTGCTAGTGGCTTTAGCTGAAAGTCTCTCCACAAGCGTGTGTGAAACGTGGAGCTTTCTTCTGCTGAGGAATGCAACCGAGCCAGCTGCAGCCCCACAGCCTTCCAGTAGCGCTGTCGTTTTGTCATTTCTGTGGAATAAGCCAGAGCATGTGTCCAGTCAGTCCCAGTGCCAAACAGCTCTGACTTCTGGTGGTCCCACTGTGAAGGAGCTGGAAGCAATAGTAGTGCAGAGATGCTTCTTGGTGTCTGCTGGTTACGTGTATGCAGTCACAGCAGATAGGTGGCCACCACTTGTTGGTAGCAAAATATGACGGATGTAGAAATTGGGGCTGCCTCTAAAAGCAGAGATGTGGCAAGCCCAGACCTCTGCAGCAGCTTGTGACAGCTGGAGGCCATCTGCCCCATCCATCAGCAGCTTCATCCCTGTGCCTTGGCTGGCGAGCATGTCCTGTCTCCTTTGTTTAAATCTGGTGTCTTCAAGGATATTTTCCGTTTTATTGCAACCTCTAAAAATCTGCCTCGAGTTGTGGGAACTTCTGCTCTTTTTATTGTCATACTTTTCAGACTTCTCCATCGCCCTGGGATATAGAGAATTGGGCAGAGAGCTGGGATTGCAGTGTACCATTCCACATCTGCTATAGGATTGCCTGATCTTGGCAGCTGCTGAAATATGATAAAGCCCTGCTGGAGAAGGGAACTGCTTGGACTAATTGGGCTCAATCTTGAAAGCAGCTAAGATCTTTCTAGCTTGCAGTAGCTAGCTGGGCTGCGGGGTGGGATGTGCATCCATCTCCCCTAGCTACAGCCAGGTTTTTGGTCCCTCTTAGGAATTCGGTATGTGCCCACGTGCTTGTGGATGAAGGCAGTTCTTTTTGCTAAAAGAAGACAAGTCGTGCATCAAACAGTATGAACTAGGTCCAAGTGGAGATGTGATGCAAAGGCAGGTGGGCCAGGGGCTGGCCTCCCCAAGCCTGAGGCTGCAGAAGAGCAAGCTGCATGCTGAGTGAGGTGGCTTGTGCTCCACCACCTTCTGCTGCAGGGGTCTCAAGTCTGCTGGGCAGAGTGGTGGCTACATGCTTTTTCTCCTGACTTTTTTTCAGGCCCTGTGGGTGTTTTCCCTCATCTGGGGCATGTTGCAGTTGGTGCCTGGGGCTGGAAGGGTAACCAGTGCTGGGGCTGCAGGCGCTCTTGGAGTTCAGCAGCCTCAGCTGCCTCATTGAAAGATGGTCACAAGTACCCCAGAGCAGTGCAAAGTCAACAGTGAAGTGCGTGTGTGACTGTTTTGGGTGGGTTTGATTTTTCCCCACCCCGGTATTTGAGCTTCCCACTTACTTCTGCCTTGCTTCCCTGAGCAGCAGAGTCGGAGATGAATGTGGTTGGTTGTGATGCTCAGCCCATGCGCAGTCGTGGTATCTCTAAAAGCCAGTAACCTCTGGAACAAGTAATCTCTGCCGAGAAGCTTCTTGTGTGCTCTGCCTCCTTCACCTTGCCAGTTCATCTGCTGAGACCTTCTTCGGCTGGACTATGAGAAAGCTACAGGAAAGTGAGAGGAATGACTTCATGTGACGGTCATACTCAACTGCTACTGGATTCTGTCTATACCCTAACTAGTCATAACACCAAGGGGTTAATAATACTGCCCCACTTCTGTACACCATACACATAGCTCTTCTGCTGACAAGGACCTGCCTTGTTGCAGGATCAGGGCTGTACAGGATAAGGAGCAACCCAAATGCTCTCTGAGGTTTACAGTGAAGGTGTACTCGCCTCAATACCAAACCAAAAGGTCACATTTCTCTTGCAGATAGAAGTCGGCTACTTTACCATTTAGCAAGCAACACTGGTAAATTATTTGCTCTTGAGTTAAGCATGGTATTATTTTATATAAACACAGGTTCTCATTACTGCTTCAACTTTATCCCACCTTCTCTTTTCCAGTCATATTATAGGATACATACACATGTATCCATGCATGGTGTCTTTCAACTTTCTCTAACGAGCAATGCTAGCTGATGATGTTATCTAGCTGCCTAGATGCCATGTCACTTTAATTTGCTGCAGCTAGAGCTTTGAAGTTGTTCCCCTAGTGAGATGATACTTCTTGGAAATTAGGTTGCCGTTCAGGTGCTGAAAGGAATTATTGGCTTGTTTGGTCCTGGTTGTCCCAATGCAATGCTGTACAGACCCTGTAACTGATTAAAGCATGTCAGAAACATATCAGTGCTTGCAAACGTGGCTTGGCTTATAACTGAGCCTATGTGAACTCGATGGCCTGGTTCTAGGAAAATTCCTCAGTTTTGTAAATCAGTCTTGAAGTGTATTTATTCTGCTAACCTATACTCTTGATTTCTGGGGTATTGAGTTGTAATTCTTTCTCTGATCCTGATACGAAGCTATTGAGACACTGTTAATGTGGTCTGTCATCTGAGTGCTTGGATCATGGTAGCTAGTCACACTTTCAGCTCAGCAGGGTCTTGATTTAATCACCTGCATATGCCAAAATACTGATCAAATCTATTTAAATGGGTTACACTCGCTTATACTGGGCCAGCAGAAACTGGCAATGTATGAAGCGGAACAGAGCTGGGTGAGGATCTAGTTGCTGCTGTGTCTGTTAGCACTCTGCACCAGTTAACTTCGGTCAGTGTAGTTTTATGGATCAGGCTGTTCAAACAGATGCTCTCTTTGAGTGTAGAAGAGGTCTATTTCTGGAAATTGAAGTGGGAGTTGGCGGGGTGGGGAGAAGCAAAATGGCAATCAAAATTCCCGTACGTTATCCTAAAGGCTGATTTCCCACGTCTGGCTGAGAAGAGAAGCAAATGCTTTCTAGACCCAGGAGGCTCAGCATTCCCCAAACCAGAATGATTTATTTTTAATTCTGATAGTTCAGTGGGACTCTTAAACCAAAAGCGCTATGGCAGTTTTATTGTGCGGCTCAGGAGTGAAGGCAGCGAGCTTTGGGCAGTGCCCCAGCCGGAGGTCCCAGGCTGGGCTAGGAGGGGAGTCCAGGTACGCTGGGCATCTGCACCGCCTGCGTGCCCAGCACAACCGGGGCAGCACCCAGGGGCAAGGTTTGTCCCCGGCTGAAATTCTGCAATAAATAGCACGGGATTTAATTCTCGTGTTTCTTTGAACTGGCTACGTCAGCCTTCCTTCAATTCTTTGGCTTAAATAACGACATCCCGCTAAGCTTATGCTGGGTGGTGTTTTTTCACTCGCTGCTGGTAGCGTTTCAGCTATGGCGAGTCTTTTATTCTTGTGGTGGTCAGGTGCAAATCTCATAAGGATGTCAAAGCCACGGGGGACCAACAGGAGTGCAGCCAGGTGTTGAGCGAAGAGAAGAGTACTTGTGTGAGAGGGTTTCAAGATCATACATAGGGTGTCCTATTAGTGCTGTGTGTGTAATAAAACAGAATATCTTTGCAGTTAATGGAGGCTGTTTACTGTCTCTTTGAAACTAGTATTAATCCAAAATCAGGATAAGAACTGTGGGCTGTTGTGTACCACATCCAGATCATGCATTCTTACATCAGTCAGCTGCTCGGTGTCTCCATTAAGAAATGCAAAAACATTGGAAGATACTCCAATGTTTCCTTTAAGGTATTCTTACAATGTTTAACTCCGCTCAGACAACCTCACACTGACACTCCTGATTAGCTACAAAAATCCTTGCAGTTTGCTTTTGTTCCCATGCTGGACTGAGGTTTTTGTTGGAAGTGCTCTGTTTTCAGCATATGTTCTTGTTTTTCCTGATAAACACGAATGTCTGTTGGCCCACATTTAGAGGAGGTGGGAAGGGCCAAATTCATTCCTGGTGTCACTCCAGCGTAGTCAATGGACTGACCACAAGGATCTAAGATTTGTATTAGGTTTACTGCAAGCTTTACCAATATTTATCGATACATTACTTAACCATATTTCTGGTGTAATTGATAAAAGTGCCTTTGACATGCCAGAAAATCTAATTTTAACATAACAAAAGCCGACTTGTGATAGAGGAGGAATGTAGAGCTGGCAACTCCTTTGCCAAACAGAAATGCTAAGGGTTCTGGGTGCTAATAGCACAGACACAGCTGACCCTTGCTCCAGACATAATTATTTGGACCGTGAAAGACGAGGAGGCTCTACCGCACTGGAGACGCGCTTTATGAAAATGCAGCCAAATCATCTGTGGAGATCTTGGCAAGGGCTGAGGGCCCCTGGTATTTAGGGCTGTGGAGCTGATAGAGGAGCCTGCACAGCAGCACAGACTTGTTTGTCCATGACATCTTCGACTTTGCTCATGCTTTGGGCTGAAGCTTCTTCAGCAGCTGATGTGTTTGCTAATCCCAGATTCTGGGTTGGAATTTCAAATTTTTTTCAACCCTTGACTCTGCGATTGCCTTCACTCATCCATACATTCACTTTTTGTCTGTTACCCACAAATATGGAGGCTTGCTCTGCCGTAGTATGGCAAGAAGGAAGCAAAATATTCCATTTTGAATATGTCAAGGGTGCTGCTGCTTAGCACAGACAGAGCTGGCTTCTAGATGAAAGAGTCAAATGCCGAACTGTTTTGTTTCAATTTGAGCAGGAGAAGCTTTGATGTAGAGGAGATGACTCAGTCAGTAGCAGGGAACAATTCTTTATAGTGAGCGTAGAAATAAAACCCAAAGATTTCAGGCTATGATGGCTTTGACACGTCCATCATGGTGTATATTATGTGAAAATGAAAACCATAACATCTGAAATGAAGTGTGGAGGCTTTTCTGAAAGAAAAAACACACTTCTGATGTTGGTTGCCAAGAGTTTTCCTGAAGCCAGAAAGGACCGGAGATGGGGGAAGATCAGTCCAATTGAGATAGGAATAATGATCAACATGGACAAACCAGGAAGGGGAAAGACTTCCTGCAGCACAGCCCAAGCCAGAGGTGGGGCTAGGATGAAAATATGGGTCTTTTGGCCCTGAGTTAGGCTCCGTAATCCGTGTATGCTGCCTCCTCTTCACCCTGACTTGGTGTGTCCCCTTAGTCACCCCTCGCACCACTTGGGATGAGAAGATGGATGCGGTCAGACCCTGCTCGGTCACAGGGTCGGCTCCAGTTGCATGGAGCAGGGATGGCCAACTTCTTGCTACTGAGCTGCTTTTATTTGGATCCAGGTGTCCGGACCCAGATCAATGCAGCTGTGTTTTGTGGCACTGCAGCTGACCGAATAAACACAGCTGGACCCAGTTTGGGTCTCTGCGCCTGCCACAGCACACTTGCACAGCTCACTCTGTGCATTTTGGTTGGAGTGCTGCGTGGCCAGCATCCTGGGGGTGTGGTGAAATACATCTGGCTCAACACAGCAAGCTGTTGGCAATTCCGAGTATGAAAGGCAAGTGTCACTGGTTTTTGTTATTTCTGCAGCTTTATTCTACATCTAGCCACTGACCTACATTTTGTTCTGTGCTACTGTCCTCTCTAGGCTAGGAACAAATGGGCGTCTACCTGGGGACCACTTCAGAGAACACTTTTTCCATTCTTTTTGGTGGCTGCATGCAGTAGGCAATGGAGACTTCTTTGGCACAATTGCCTTGTGAAATCTCCTGCTATCTAACGTTTATTCCTGCTGAGAAGGATGACCCAGCTCTCAGCCTTACAGTCCCACCTCCTTGGCTGCACCATCTCTGGCATTGAGTCTGCTCACTCTACCAGCAGACAGTCACTAGCTTTTTGCCAGGCTATTTTTCCCCTGGCTTGGCTCCCTGACAGACTGGGCAGCAATGGGAGCAGGAGCAGTGTGCTGGGGAGAGGCACCACTTTGTTGGGTAGCAATGCACTGTCAAGTGGGCTCACTCAGGGTGTCAAGGATGAGCAGGTCCTTGAGGGATGCCTGGCAGCAGGGACTTCCTTGGTTTGCATTGCAGCCCTCCACAGTCACAGGATTTGTTACAAAATGGTAGTCTGATTAGGTGGCCCAAGCTATGCAGGTATAGAGGTGATGAAATGGGAGAGGGCAAAGGTGTTTTAGAACATCTAGTTTATCCCTTGTTCCAGAAAGTGTGCGTCTTCTGGTGTCTTCCCCATTTAAATGTGGAACATTCCAAGGGAGGCTGCTTGCCTCAGTTCTCTCAGGGGTTATTCCATGGTCTGCGAGGTGTCTTTAATCTTAAGAATATGATTTATAAAGGTTGTGAATTATTAGTATTGGATGTATATAATGGAAGAGTAAGATAATTCCCTTTCTTGGCATGGCAAAAAAAAAAACCCAAAACACTTTCACTGATGCCGAAGAACAGCCAGTGCTGTGATGGGAGAACTAGAGAAAGTGTGTCTGTACCAGGGGATGAGCTGAGGATGCAGCTGCCCACGTTGCATGCTGTCACCAAATCAAAACCATCCTGGCTGTCATAGGTGTCACAGCCAGGGCAGGGCCAACACTGAACTTGGACCAGGTCACTTAAGGATTTGTTCTGTCAGGTCTTGAAAACCTCCAAGGACAGTAGGCTGCTCCAACAAATGTACATGGAGCAATCTTTTTTTTTTTCTTCCCCGGACCATTCTATCCAGTTGGCACCTCCCTGTTTCAATTTATGTCTGCTTGTTCTCTCACTGTACACCTCTCTGGAGAGCTGGGTTTTGCCTTCTTGCTAGTGTCCTTCTAAGTGTTGGAGGGCTGCTCTTAGCCCCCCTGACCACTTCTCCTGACTGTGCAAGCTGTGCTCAGCTACCACTCGTGCCCTCCTGCTTCCAGACTCAACTCCTTAGTGCCAGGTGCTGGATGCTGCTCATGCAGCTATGGACACTGTAGCCTTTCTCACAACTTTATCAAGTTACTTATCAGGGCAGCTTTTGTCTTCCTCCTGAACAAAGTGCTGTTTTGACAAGAAATCCGAGCCTTGCTCTGCCAGGAATTGTATCCATTGCCTATACCGGGACTGCTGAAATTTGGGAGGTAGGTGTGAATATAAATAAGAGAGGGAAGGAAGATGGGAAGAAAAGCATTAGGTGAATTCAGCCTGTTCTCTGACAAGTATTCTCAGACGGGATCAACAGTGTAATTGATCTTTTAAACCTTAATCTACAGAAGTGCTGAAGTACTTCTGCTGACTTCAAGTACGTGAATAGCTCCACTGACTCTGGTAGGGGCTTGCAAGGTTTCTTAAAGGTGGAAAATGAATTCAATGAAGCTAGAAAGGAGAAAAAAAAAAAGGAATATTGCAGGGACGTGAAGGGGATTATATTTGATTGTGTCAGTGGAGACTGACAGAACTAAACTGTCCATGACATATCAGCAAATGAGAGGCTGATGGACTGAAAATGCATCACAGTTCTGGCTAATCCCAAGTGAACACCCAGCAGTATGTAGCATGGCGGTATGGGTGTACACCTAGTTTCTGGTGGTGCTTTTGATGTTCATATGCTTCAGTTTACTCCTGCCTTGAGTGCGTAGCACTGCCTTTACTATAAAGCAGTACTGTGAAAATTAATGGCTTTACCCAGCGGCACCACGTGAATGCTAAAGGAAAAACACTTTCTTGTGAGTAGCACTGGTAAAGTGTATACTGGGAAAAGAGACTGGAAATGTAGGCTCTAGTCCTCCAGGAAATAGCCAAAAGGGCCTAAGCAGAGGTGTTACTGAGTGTTATCTGAGTGAAGCCACTGGGAGCTCCTGATACTGTTACCTTTTCACAGAAACAGTCCAGTTTATTGAGCGGACACACAGAGTGAGGATATTCATCTACAGTTATAAAAATATAACCATTGCAATCAGTAGGGGCTTTTTTGCACAACTTCCAGATAGCATAAAAATTGATGTTTATGAATTATAAATAGTGGTAAATGTACCTGAAAACTTGGATACCATAAAAGTTATTAATTACACTTAATGTATGTTGAAACAAAATGTAACTTCAGTCTGGAATTGGTGGCAATCCTCAAAGCTGTAGAAGTGTCCAATACTGCAGTATTGTCATGGAGGTCTCTTCTGGATGGAGGGAAATTGATATGATAAATGTATCAGAAAACCAAAATGAGTCTGTAGAAATTTCTGCTTGCAGCAAAGACCGTAATTTTTAAGTATAGGACAAAGAGATGGTAAATAATAAATCCAGCAGGGAACAAGAAAATCATGTAGCAACTGCAAAAGATCCAAACATATGGAAAATTCAATTCTATGGAGAATTAAGTCACTATTATGTAATTGGGATCAATGGAAATGAGCTGATGTCAGTATTGGACTGGCTTAATGCATGGATGGAAAATTGTGTCCTCTCAGAGAGACCTGCTAATAGGAATGGAAGCTCCATGCATGCTGCATTTCCATTAACTGTTGGTTTTTTTACCTAGGAGGGGCCTCATCCAAACCCAGCAGAAGTAAATAGGGTTTCCGCTAACCTGAAACTGATTTGGGATCTGAATCTAAAAGATCTGTAGAAGATGGCAAACAGGAAGAGCCTGTGATGAACATCTACCTTATACGGGTTGTTCAGGGTGAAACTTATCCCTTTCTTTCCATCTGCCTGAGCCTTCTGCACTAGAGGTTACCTGCTTGTCCCTCCAGGTAGGGCTACAGTGGCCCAGCAGCCTTGGAAAGCCCCTGTCCAGGTAGGGATTTCCTTCCCGAAAGGGTTCAGCACAGCTTAGAGCAGCCCCTCTATGGCCACTTGGTTACTGGGCACTTTGCTGACTCTGAAGATCCAGCAGGGAATCATCCTTGCTGCTGATCTGAGAGCCAGGAGGAGGACTGGGGGGGTTGTAATGTGTGGTGGTTTTGTGATTTTTTTATTTTTTTTTTTCTGGTTTGTGAGTGAAGATAAGGGGGAGGACACGGCATGTAATGGCTTAGTGAGAAGTTCATGCTCTGGGTACCTTGACCACTGAGCACAGGGCACTGCGCTGTGACTTACTGAAGGTGCATTTCAGTGATGACCATCAGCCATATGCTAGCTAGAAGGGATCTCCTGGTGGGAAGCAATGGACTTCATGAGAGACTCTTCCTCACATGAAATAGGTTTGATATTCTGGAGTGTTACTGTGTAAGAAAACATGCCTCTGAAGCAACAAATTAGGGAAAAATGTCAGCTGTTAAATGTTAGTGGCTGGAGCTGTCGCATGAAGTGAGTGGGTGGGTGGTTTCAAATCAACAGAAATTCTGGAGGTGGGGAGAGACTAATGAAAGAAAGGAATGGGATAGTCTGACCTTTGACAGTCTCCAGTCCCATGAGAGCCTGAAAGGAGTGGGTGAAGCGAGTGTGAGGTCTCCAAGGGTGTTGTCACAGGAGAGGACCTGAGTTGCTAAACACTTCCCACCCACTGGAAAGGGGAGCTGCCACGCGTGCCCTTAGTTCTTCCCCTATCCAGGCACTTCTGCTGTGTGCTCTGTGCCTGCTCGGACAGGCCACCCACCCTCTGAGCCAATTCACCTGGCCAACCTAGTAGGGGGAAGAGAAGAAAACCCACAAACTATACGTTGTTGCTGCATATATCTTCCTGTGAACTAGAGCTGATACGAGTCAGTGCAGGGTGTGATGGATACCATCCCACATGCAAGGCAGGGCTGAAACTGTGTGGCCGAAGGCAGGGAAAAGGAAGAGGAAAGGGGCACAGGGATCTCATTAGCTCTGCAGGTTCCTCGTTTGGAGGGTTTCTGGGTCCCTGAAACAACCTTGATGTTTGTGAAAATGAACTCATGGAAAGGACATGGAGTGGACTATGACATGAAGAGACTTATCTTCAGTTCTTTAGACATTCCTTCTCTGTTTCTTGTAAGGCTTCTGCATTTCTAGTAAGCAGCTTGACTCAAGAAACGTTTTCTGTGCTGTGGAATAATTGCTCTTAAAATGGTGCTAGAGAGGTGAAGACACCCTTGGCTTTGTGAGCAATGTCAAAGCGATTGCGTCTACTTCCTGCCCTGCAACTATGGAGATCCATTGAAAGTTGGCCAATGTCTTTCCTGAGAAACATCTGCTCAGAAATTTGGGAGGAAAAATATTTTATTCCTCGCATTCTGGCGGATTTGAGGCTCACCAGCTGGTTGAGAACCCTGCCAAGGCTTTGCGCTGTTGTGGAAATGTACAGTAACTGGGCATAAGTAGCTCTAAGCCCTTTTTGGACTTAAGTGTGAAAATGTCTTAATGCTGGGAAGCTGCTGAATGTCTCTTTCAAAGTAGAAATAAATCAGAAGGGAATTGCTCTGTCTTTGCCAACGAACTCATTCGGGGGAATTTACCGTCCCTGTTTCCACAGCCCCTCTCAGGCTCTGCCTCTTGGCTGGAGCTGTCCAAGCCCTCCAAAGCCCTCATGCTGCTAACATCTCTGTTTGAAATACAATACTCAACCTAAATATCCGGTTCTTAAATTCGATTTTTTGGCCTTATTCTATCCATAATTTGTGTTATTTCAATCTGAGGACCCAGTTCTTACTGTATTGAGGAAAGTCTCCCATTGACTTTGAGGAAATTAGACTGTAGTTGTAGCAGGCTGGGTTAAACAAAGAGAGGCAGAAGATTTTTGTTAAAATGACTTTGCTCCAGAAATGCAATTTCTGTCAGTGTGTTAAGTTTTTCCTTTTTTTTTTTTTACCCTGAGTAAACTATTCTCATTTCTCAATTCCCTTCCCACCCACAACATGGAGAGTTTGTGTGAAGCATTTTGTTTGACTGGTGTAAAGCAAATATTTCTTTGCTGTAAATTGAAAAGAAATATGTTTGCCTGAGTCTTAAAGCCTGTTTCTGGATGGAAAACCGGATGTTTTATGGCTTAGGGCGCAGTGGTAATACTCAGCCACAGGGACAGCCTTGTCCAGCTCAAACATGTGCCCAGATTGGGAAGTGATGGTCTGAGGGGGTGGGCTTATAGATAAGTAAAGAACTGGCTGGATTTCTGGGCTGAAGAAGAAAAATCTAGTGGTGGTAGTCTACCTGAACTCCTGCCCTTCAGGGGGTGTGGGGAGAGGCCCTTCCCTGCAGGGAATTGTTGAAGGCTATATGAACTTTAATAGAATCACTTGGGTTGGAAGAGACCTTCAAGATCATCGGGTCCAACCATAAACCTACACTGCCAAAACCACCACTAAACCATGTCCCTCAGCACCACGTCTACCCATATTTTAAATACCTCCAGGGATGGCGATTCCACCACCTTCCTGGGCAGCCTGTTCCAATGCTTGATAACCCTTTTGGTGAAGAAGTTTTTTCTAATATCCAACCTAAACCTCCCCTGGCACAGCTTGAGGCCATTTTCTCTTGTCCTATCATTTGTTACACAGGGGAAGAGATTGACCACCACCTCGCTATAACCTCCTTTCAGGTAGTTGTAGAGAGAGTTGTAGCTGTATTTAGCCATTTTGTGAGTTGTGTGTACACATCCTACCTGTCCAAAGTGGTTCTTACCTGGGGCCAGGAGCTGCTTGTGTGTGGCTCTTACACTGGGATAAAGATTGTGTGTGCTGCCAGTATAGTAAGGGATCTCCAGTTAGACTTCCTCCCTCTGGCTGGAACAGGCCAGTCTCTTTGTAGCAGCATTGGTGAAACTGAAATCGAGGTTTCTTAATGTAGAGTGAATTGTTCTCTTGGGACAAAGGCCAGAGCTTCTCTGGATCTCACCCAAGGCTTTAACAAAGTAGCATCAACCTGTTTGTATGATTTTTGTATACACTATACAAAATATCTGAACAAGATGTTCCTCTAACCCCATGAAAAGAAAGGTCAGGAGAGAAAATGTGCGATGCACTGGTGGCATTGAGATGCTGCCAAAATGGTGTGATGTAACTTGATGTAGTGCCAATGTTTTTAGCTGTAAACTGAATGCAGGTGAATGCTGATTAAAATGAGCCCACACAATATCTATCTACTGCATCTGTTGTTTGGTTTAAAGTAGCATCTGGAAATACAGGTGAGGGAACCAGATTCTATCTGTCTGGTGATGTGCGTAGTCTTATCTCTGTATTTTAAACCTAAAACAGAAAGACAAACAACCCACAGATATGCGATGTTACTCACTCTAAAAGACCTTAACAAGAACCCCAAACACACCTTACTACTTATGTTTAGTTTTTGACGAGTAGACAGCTTGGGAAGATGTTGGCTTTATTTATTATACCCTATCATCTTGCAGTCTTGGTGTGTAAAACTCTGATAACAGCCTCTAGGTGGCTGAGGGGAGAGCAGTGGACGTTGTTTATCTTGACTTTTATTAAGGCTTTTGACACTCTCCCATAGCATCTTCATAGGCAAACTGGTGAAGCCAAGCTAGAGAAGTGGATGGTGAGGTGAAAACTGACTGAACTGCCATGCTCAAGGGGTTGTGCTTGGTGAAGCTAGTTGGAGGCCAGTCACCAATGGTGTGTCACAGGGGTTGATACCGGGACCAATACTAATCAATGTCTTCATTAATGACTAGCTGAGGGGACAGAGTATGTCCTTAGCAGTCTTGTAGATAACGCAGAACTGGGAGGAGTGGTTGGTACACCAGATGGCTGTGCTGCTGTTGGGAAAGATCTCACTAGCCTGAAGGAATGAGCCAGCCAAGATCTTCTGAAGTTTGAGAAAGAAGAGCAAAGTCCTGCCATTGGGGAGGAATAATCCCATGGACCAGTATGTGCTGGGGCCAAACAGCTGGAAAGCAGCTTTGCAAAAAAACACTTTTGGGGGTCCTGGTGAACAGCAAGTTCAACATGAGCAACTAACATGCCATTGTGGCATTAGGCTAACAGCCTCCGGGGCTGTGATGGGCAGAGTGTTGCCAGCAGGTCAAGGGAGGTAGTTTTTCCCCTTTTATTCATCCCTGATGAGACACATGGGGAATGTTGGCTCAAATGCTGGTCTCTCTGGTACAAGAAAGAAGTGAACATACTGTGAGCTTGTTCAGGAAAGGGCCATGAAGATGATGATTGGAGTGTCTGTCACAGGAGGGGAGGCTGAGAGAGCCAGGACTGTTCAGCCTGGAGAAGAGTCAAGGGGATCTCATCCATATGTATAGTGCCTGGTGGGGGGGAGTAAAGAAGATAGACAGGCTTTTCTCAGTGGTATCTAGTGAAAGTACAAAAAGCAACAGGCACAAACTGGAATACAGAAAAATTCCATTTTAGTATAAGGAAAAGCTTTAGCCCTGTGAGGGCTGCCAGAAACTGGAATGGGTTTCTCTGAGTAACCTGTCGCAGCTGACCCTGTTCCAAGCTGGGGCTTGGATGAGGTGCTCTCCAGAGATGCTCTGCCCACCTCACCCATGGGAGCAGTGAAACCTCTCAGTTGTCAGCACAGTGTGCAGTCCCTTTGAAGGGATTTCTGTGATCAGTGAGAAATCTGGGATGAGGCGTGCATTACCGCAGCCCTAGCAGCTGGTTGCGCTAGGTACACCCTTAGTAACGGGGGAGGAACGTTTAAACAAAAGAGTATGCAAGCCATCCTACAGTGCTTCTCCATAGAGGCACGGTCTGTATTGGTCACGGGAGTTTTAGCTTCCTGGAGCAGGGCCTATATTCCCTTAACATGTGATACAGCTGCATGGATGAACACCCATCCCATTGCACTGCATCTGCTTTTGGCACACTCCAGGTATCTGTGAACTCGTGGCTCTTGAGCTGTTCCACAGACAAATCTCTGGTGTTGAGAGTGTATTGTCAGGGCTGGGAAAAGAGGCTTTTCTGTGCTAATGGATTTACTGCCTCTCTGTCTCCCTCGAAGCACCGCTAAATGTGTCATGCAGAAAGGTGGTTTCATCGGCAGTTCTGCTTGGCTGGAGGGAAAACACTCTCTGTTTATTTGGTTGGTTCAACATGAAGTCTCTCTTGGTAGGTCCGTTGGTTCCCAGGCACTCCCAAGCCATGAGTGAAAGGTGAGCTCCCACCCCTGGCCAGCTGTGGTTGCTGTGGGCAGAGCTGCTGGCCAGGTTGCCCTCTGGCTCAGCCAAGCGCGGTGTTTGCTGTGGTGATCCTCCTTGGCTGCCCTCTACTCTTAGAGGTTTGAAAGCGTCTCTGGGATGTTCCTCTCCAGAGGATCTGGCATGTCAGGTCTCCTGTGCGTGCTGGAGTTCAGCTGGGCAGGAGGGACTTCTCATGGAAATGCACATCTGTTACTCTTTAAGCGTGACCACTGTCAAGGTTTCCATCCCTCCAACAAAGCAGTTCTTAGCCAAAGGCTCGGTAATATCGTATTATTTTTTTTTTTGGAGGAGAGGGAAAGGGAGTAAGTCTTCAGGATAACTGATTCTTTTTTTTTAACTGAAGAGACTAGTTTAGTTTTTAAATTACATTATATTGAGTCAGTGTCTTTGACACCCACAGCTGTGGTGGAGGAAAGCTGCAGGAGGATTTGGTCGGGCAGGATCCCATGTGTCTTCTCTAACTGTGGGCGGGATACACCTTGCACGGGGCCTCCTGCAGCCGCTGGTGGAGGATGCCACGCAGCTCCTGTGCCTGGCTTTGCGTCTCCAGTGGGAGGGTTCCTGTCAGAGGGTGCGTGTCTGCCCAGCAAAACAAGTGACATTGTTTTCACATGGTGTAAAACCGCTCCCTCCACCTTCCCCTGCACCACTGCCCGTATCTGGGCTGTAAATCCTGAGGGGAAGCAGCGGGCTGAGTCATCTGGCACCATGCGTGGATTTACAGAACAGAAAGGCAGGAACACTGCAGAGGCCAGGAGGAGAAACTGATGCACAAAAGATCTTGGCCAGAGGTGGTGGGTTCCCTCCATGCTCCTTGCCTGTCCTCAGGCTTGGCTGCTGGCACAGATTGCCAGGTTTCAGCTGTGAGGTGATCATAGGAGCCGGTTCAAGAAAACCACTGATGAGGCATCAAACTGCTGGGCTGAACTTGCTCGTGTTTTCCTTGCAAAACCTTGTAGGTGAGCTCAAGGCAGGAACTGCAGCATGGAAAAAGGCTCGCAAAGGGAAGGGCTTTGAAGACTTGCGATGCTCGTGGCCAAGATGAGAGGGTTGGTTGCATTCACCCTACAGCACCCAGCGTGGTGGGGCGGCTGCCTGTGCAGCTCTGGCCACTCCAGCTGCTCCTTGCAGCCTGCAGCAACGCCTCTCTGATCTCGCTTCCCCGAGGGTAAGGGAGAGGGAGCACAGGGCTGCTCCTGGGGCTGCTTTGGTGTGGGGTAGCCTGCTCTGGCATGGAGGGACCAAGGCAAGCCTGGCCCCATGCTCGCAGGGTTAACTGGTTGTTTTGCAGCCTCCCCACAGTTCCCTCCTGTCCCTTTTCCTCCTGGAATAACAAAATCAGAGCAGGCAGGTTGGGTTATTCTGCTGGATCTCTCCTTTGTCTGCCTGCTCCAGCAGCTATCTCCTCTTAATGAGCAAAGTTGCCTGGGGATGCCATTTACCCAGGGGAGGCAGCTCCCCCTGCACTATGGCATTGATTTCTTGTGGTTAATTGCATGTCCAGCCTCAGGTGCTGTTATCTCTTTCTATGCTTTTCCCTGGAAAAGCTGCTTTTCAGCAGAAGAGGTGTATTTGCAAGCTTCCCCCTTCCTGGAAGGGGCAGGGTGAAATGGCTTGTGGCTCTGTTACTGTGCGACAGAAGGTGGAGACGGTGGAAGAGGTGAAACGGAGTGGGGAGGGATTGCTCCTTTCCTCTCCGCGTATCCCACCCACATGATGAGAACAGGGAGTTTGCTGCTTGAAGCAACTGGGCAGGAAATGGGAAGTGAATAAAGGAAAAGGCTCCTTCGCCGCCGCAAGCGCAGCCTGTGGGGGACACTGCTGGGGCCAAAGAGTCACTGCTTTAAAAGCCAGCTTTTAAAAAAGGGCTTGCAAACTGGATGTAACCCAAATCTGCCAGACCTTGGAGCAGCAAGTCTGTATCGTGCCTTATGGCTAGGCACAATCCATCTGTGTGCTTGCAAGGAGTATGAAGCAAGTATGTCATGGGCTCCTTGGGCTTGGGGGGTGTCGTTCAGCAGGTGAGGTGGGTCTTGCAGGCAACATCTGGAAAGCCTGAGCCTGTCCATCAGCAAGGCAGAGTACCCTGGGGTGGGAGAAGACCTCTGTAGGGTACGTTGGCAGTATCGCACTGTCCCGACTGGTCAGGGTGGTGTGCCATACCAAGACCCAAAACTTGTTACGCTGAGACCCCAAAACACAGACCATTCACACACAACCCATTCGCTGAGTTGCAGGTGGGTGGCTGCTGCTGCAGGGGATCTGCTCCACCGCGCAGCACCGGGTATCGATTTGGGCATGCTGGCCCAATGGCTTCCACCACTATTGAATCCCTCCAGCTCCCCAGGGTCCTAGTCTGGGATTTGAGGCCAGGGGATTTCTGTTTGTTTGTTTAAGAATGTTTTATTCATTTACTCCTAATCGCATACAGTTCTCATCATTGCTCAGGCTGTGGCTTTCAGCTATCTTGAAATGAAAAGAAAATACATGTTTGTCTTCCAGCACCTTGGGAGCCAAGGGAAGCCTTAGCCAGAGCCAAGATGTAACGTGGCAGTGCAAACACTAATATCCGATGTTCCCCCCAGATTTGTAATTAAGAGCCGATGATTTTCCCAAGGTTACCAGAAGGACACTAGCCTCCAGGACCCAGTTGTCTGGCTGCCATAACACTAAACCTGTTCCTATGGCGATGAGCTGATTGCTGTTGGGTTTTGTGCTGATTTCAGGGGTCTCTTTATTTTTTTTCACTTTTTTTCTTTTTTTCTACAATGAGGCCTGCTATGTGTTTCCCTTCTTCCTGATGCAGCCAGGATCTCAGTACAATTTCTCGGCACTGCAGCATCCCGTATGGACCACAGGCAGTACCAGCCGCTCCGCGGGGACATTGTGAGAAGCAGCCCTTTTCCCAGGGGTCTGTCAGTCCCAGTGCCATCACGGAGGGGAAGGGAGCCAGTGCGGCCCCAGTGGCTTCTGCGGGGGGCTGCGCTGGGGTGGCTGCTCGGTCATTTTTTCTCATAGTATTTTTGTCAGAGGAATGCACCTCCTGACCTGCCGCTTGCAGCGCTGCCTGGGAGAGCGGAGCGCTGGGAGAGGGGGTCCCGGCCATGCTCCAGCTGCAGCTTGCCAAGCTGCTCCTATTTTGGGAACAGCTGGGTGTTTCCAGGTCCCCTGGGTATGCACTGCATTTGCCTTCTCGCCTTTGTTAATGCTACTTGGACAATAATGAGGACCTGGAAACTAGTCATAGCTTATAAATTTTTTTCTTTTATTAGTTAAGCAAGAAACAAAATGCATCCTGCTTACCTGCCTCTCCTTTTTTGGCAGAAGGGGTGCTCGTCTGAGTGGGAAGTGTGCAGGGAGGGCTGTGTTGGTGCAGGTACCAGCCAATTTTTTTGTCTGGTTGGTGCTCCCGGATCACACCTAGTGTAGCGAGGGAAAGAAAAGATATTTTTGTCTGATAGAAAACTTGAGTCCTGCTTCCTGCCTGTACTGGAAGGTGAAATGTGTTAGGAAGGAGCACAGTGTACATCTCAGGAGGTCCTCTCCCGCTAGTTGGGATGCTTTGGGACGTCTTACGCTGACTGCTAGCTGGGAGAGTGCAGGCGTGCTCCTGCCTGCTTCACCACTGAGACATCCCTCTCCCAGCCTGAGCGTGGGCTCAGGTCCCATCATGGACTTGCTTAGAAGCGAGATGTGTGCTCAAGGACGTGTCATCAAGGGATGGAATTAACCGCATATTTGTCGTCTTTAGTTGAACCAGGGCTGTAAATAGGCCAGTTACAACAGTACAGCATTTTGTAAATGTCTGCCCTTATGACGTGCTAAAAGATGGGCTTATTAGTCATGGATTAAGGCAAATACGTGGATTTAACACAGTCTTCAGATCACCCATTTACTGTATTTGGTACATGCATAGGCTTCAGGTTATGTTTAAGTCTGACAGCTGTGCTGAGCAGGGATGGCCGTGAGGATGGCTCCCTTGGGTCTCTCCAGCTCCAAAGCCAAGTCCTCCCTTTGCATGGCCGCAGCTGTATATCCTAGGCTCCTTGTTTCCCTGCTTTGTGGGCATCCTGAAAAGCTTTTGTTCAGCAGGGCTCCCATCTGAAGTCCTTCTGGAAACCAGATGTGTCAGCTCAGCAAGACATCCTGCCTAAATATTTTCAAACAGAAGTTTAGGGCTGCCTTGTGACTCTTGGTTCAGGAGTTGTTTGTTTTTCAGTGTTGGTTTTTGGTGTTGTGGTTCTCCCTCTGCCACAAGGCCAGATCCTGATCTGCCTTTCACCAGCTGGAGCAGGAGCAGCTCGTGCTGAGTTGGGTGATGTGAACGGAAGGCTGGAGCAGACCCCTTGTCCACAGGGTCTTCCGAAAGGTGGCTGAATAATGCAGTGGCTGTTTTCTAACCCAAATATCAGCCTAGGGCAAGGCCCTTGCAGAAGTTGCTGGGTCTCACCCTGGTAGGGTGTGCTTGCTGGAACCTTAGTCAGCAGCAGGAGAAGGAAAGGAAAGCAGGCATGTTAGGACAACAGTGGGGTTTTTCGTTCTGTAGGAAGAAAAAGGAGACCGTGGAAGTGCTTCTTTGCAGCAACCTGCCATTTCTGAGAGGGGTTGTGATGTGCAGGAAGAGGCTGGTTTGGGGGTTCCAAGCTGCAGCTCCAGGCAGGAGCCCTCACTGTGCACCAAGGCAGGCTTCCCTGCGGGATGCAGCACTGACTGCTCTGCCAGAGGAGAGATCACTGCTTCTGAGAGATGAACTTAAAAACTTTCCAAGCTTCTCCTGTCACTGGGAGAGTAAGGGATTACTGATAACGTAGCTGGAGTTCATAGGCCAAATTTATTGGTAATTCCCAGCTGCTTTGGGCTTTTAGGCTAATGCAAAAGGGCCATAAAGTAGTCTGCTAGTGCAGTTAACCAGGAGCTATAAGGGCTTTGTAGCACCACTCTGGGATGAAGTCGTTGGAGCTGCCCTGATGAATCTGGCCTAGGGGAACTCTACTGGCATGAAAAAGTCTGATCCTGGTATCCTCTTGCACTCACAGCAAGGAGAATGTTTTTCTGTTTGACTCTTCCGCATGCCCCCACCTCCACTGAAAATCCTTGACCCGTCAGGAGCTTGCTGTTTTACTTTTATTTTTTCTAAGCAAAACTGCACAAAAGTATGAAAATCTTTGTCATGAAAGTTCCTCAGGTCCTGGCTGGTATTTCTGATCATAAACAACCTTGGTGGTGATGGTAATGCCCAGGAAACCCAGGTCCCTGGGCCTGAGCCTCAGAGATCCCTGCCTCTGTCCTGGCGCGGTGGGGCACCTATCCCAAGGAATAGTAGGACCATGTATATATGTATATGTAGGGGAATGACTTAAATGGGAGAGAGCAGCTCCAGAGCAACTGGTGCTTGGTATGCAGGGGGATTGCCTGTGGTGCTGCACAATCTGAGCACTGTTTTGGTCCTCAGTTCCTCCCATCCTAGAGGAGAACCCCAGTAGCCTGGTGAGGTTATTGGTGGATTCTGTCTTTTCTGGGAAAAAAAACCAAACAAAATACCAAAGTTTGGGCTTCCCATTAAACATGGAATGGCTTGTGATTTCCCTTTTCAATGAAATGCAGCTTGCCTTTGTTTCACTTTCATCTTGGTTTTTCTCTGGTGTTTTGCAATCCCCACAGCTGGACATCTGGATCTGATGTGAAGTGGGAAATTTCTGCACTGTCTGTTTGTGCCTGCGTAAAACCGGCGTTTCCTGATAAGGTGTCCTTCTCTGTGCTTAAATTAACACTGTTTTGGTAGGGTTCAGTGGAGCTGTATAGCTCTATACCTGATGAAGATACAGCTCCGCTAGGTATCTGTGGTGACTGCACAGCAATAGTGAGATCTTTATGTATGCTCCAAGCATTTCTGTGCTCTCAAAGGAATGCTCCTTTTATACGTAACTCAATTTATTCTAAACCCAGCCTTCCAACTTCCAGTGCAAGCCCAAAGGACCAGGTAGACCTACCTGGCTGGTTGAGCTGACATAGCTAAGGAACACCCATTTCCAGCCAGTGACTAGAGAGGTGAACATGGTGAGCAGCGTGTCCAGTTGGTTTTGATTCATGGCACAAATACTGAGGTGGCTGCTTGCATATGGGTCAGGCTGATGGTCCCGCTGATACCTCCTGAAGCAAATCTTGAAGTGGTATCTTGGCTCCTGTAGCAAGATGCCTTTGCCAGTCTGCCACTATGTCCCAAAATATGGCACCCTTAGTATACTTTCGTGTGATGAGTCCCTTTTCAGGAGTGGCTGCATTTGTACAAAGATTGTTCTGTTTCCCTCAAAATTGTGTCAGGAGGTTGTGAAAGAGAGGCCGCGTGAGACCCATGGGCATAAGTGACATAGGGTGAAAACTTCCATTCCTTTGAGATTACAGTTGGATCTGCAAGTCTGAAGCAGATGGGATTCAACACAACTTGAACTAAATTCACAAGGAGCATTTGAATGCCGAGACAATTTTCAGTAAATACTCTGTGTTATGACATCCTGTGAGCTTCCTCAGAGTGTTACTGGAAGCCTGTTTAAGCTTGCCAAACTTCCAGCAAATTTTTTTTACTCTCTCCCCCCGACACACACACTTGACAGATAAGCAACCTGAGCACCTTAACTGCAGTGGGCCACTGAGTTGGGAGCGGGGCAGTCTGGAGGGATGGGTGCCAGGTGCTGCTGCTCCAGCTCATTCCTCCAGCCTGACTCACCACATCTCACCTGCACCCAGTGAGACAACACAAGCCCTGTTTGTTTGCCTTCAGAGGACTGTTGACTCATTTTAGTTGTCTCTGTCATTGTCTGGATATGAACCATTGAGCAAAAGAGTCTTGAGGGGAAAGGGCCCAAAAAAAATGGGCATTAATGCTTTCGGGTAGGGAATATATGATGGGAAGAAATGGCCTTGGTGGTACACCAGCTTTGGCTTCACTCCAGAACTGCAAATCTTTTGGCTTTAGGTTTTATTGCAGACCTCTGGCTTTGGCTTTTGCTTTCCTAGGAGGTTTGAGACTTCCTGGTGGAATAGGTTAAACGTTGAGTTTGTTGTGAGCTGCTTCAGCTTGCTCAGGAAAACCAGACCAAAAGTTTCTGCTGGTTTCAGCTGCAATTTTGCTATTGCAGCCTTCTGTTTGCTTGAATCTCTGATTCAAAACCTCCTGTGGCATAGCAGAGATCTCAAAACAGCAGAAATTTAGCAATGATCCTTAGTGACTGGAAATTGCTGAATTTTGCATTCAGCTTGGTCTCTTAACATCACACCTCTCCAGCTGGAGTGGTGCTCCTCACCTGCCAGGTCACTTGCCACAGAGCAAACATCAGTGCTTGTGGCCCCTTGGAAGCCTTTGCTTCCAAGAAAAACCTGCATTGAAGAAGATAGACTGTGCCATATACAAAACCAGTCCTTTAAGAAACATCTTATTTCTGACGGGTTTGCAGAAACCCTCCCCTGTTGGGGAGTGATGAAAGCACAACAGCTATTTATAAGGTGAAAAAGAGACATTGGAGCAGTTTTTGACGGTGGCATCTTTCTCATGTTTTCAGCAATTGCAAGGGTTTTCTGTAAAGATGTTTTGAGACACGAATATTCATGCAACTGTATTTCTAATATGGGCTAGGGAACACTGGGAAAGCTAAAGAAACTTTTTTTGGCAGCAGTTCATCTTTCTTAGCCTAGTGTACTTGCCCAATCTGCGTCCCTTTTAAATTCTAATGACTTCCTCAGGCACCACAAACACTCTGGCCTTGTCACTTCTCCTTTTGAAGTTTTGCTTCTCATAATGCCGCCTTTTCTGAAGTGCTCCTGCTGTCAGTCAGCAAAGTAGTCCAAAACGCTCCCCTGCTTCAAAATCACTTAATTCCTTTTCAGTTACAAAGAACGGCTCCCCTGTTGCTGGCTGCTGACTCATGTGGGAAAGGTAGCGTGCCCTGTGCCAGCCAGGAGGGCAAGTTCCTGCAACCACCTAAAACAGGGCAGGAAAATTGAAAAGTGAGATGGCCGAGGTGGGAAGCAGAGGTCTAGATGCAGTGAGGTGGGTTAAGAAAAAAACGCATGTTTTTGTGGAGCTGAAGGCTGAGCATCAGTCAGTGCTGGGGGTGTATCTTCACAGAAGCTTAGGGTATCAGCCCCATTGCTGCAGTTTTGTGCTTCGACCTAAAAGGTTGCCTGTGAAGGGTGAGTATGGAAGAAAGCGCATTTCTGAAAATCTCTGAAGCATTTAACTGCGCAGCAGCCTTTCCCAGGTTTGCAGGACTGATTTGTCAAGTGTTGCAGAAGTGAGTCTGCAGTTTGGCCCAGAGATACCCAAGCTAGCAAAGCTCACGAGCACCATGCTGTCCCAAGATGCTGTTTCCAGGGTCTGAGCACGGTCTCTGCGTGGTGCCGTGATGCGTGAGCGTTCAAGCCCGCTCAGGGGAGGGGGAGATGCAGCAGCATTGAGGGACATAAGCTGTCACACTGGTCTTCCTCCCACTCCCTCCTGTATCCCCCCTACATTTGCCTATACTGAGCTAGGGGTAGGCTCACTGGTCCTCACAGAGGTGTCTTGGTCTGCATCAGGGATTTCACTTGTTTTCTGCTTTATACCAACATACAACACTCATCTGCAAATGCCCACTTGAGACGACACCCTGAGACGGGCATACAGAAGATGTGGGTAAAAGATCCTGGGGCGTTGCCTCCAAAGCACTCTGGGTGAGGATGGATAACCGTGGGTGGGGAAAAAGCAAAATATTTTGTTGTTGAGAGGTTCCTGTACATCCAGGGGTTTTTCTACATCTCTGAAACTGTTTTCCTGCACTTTCTTTGTGCGCCCCCCCACCCAAGGGGAATTTGTAGGAGCATAAGTTGGCATGTCTCACCTGGAAATTTCAGACAGATGTTATTCAAAATGGAGAGGAAATTTAGATCATGCGTTTCTTGAATGGCATGGAGGAGCTGAGGAGTTTGGCTTGAGCAGCCCTCAAGAGCTTGGCAGCTCTTGTGCCTGTGGTTTTTGCTCTGCATTTTGTGCAGAGTGTGACCTGTTCAGCAGCTGTAACATGTCCCTGCTGAAGGCTGAGATGGAGCTAATCGCTGCTCCCTGCCCTTTCCCTCTGGCTACCAGGCCAAACGTTTCCCCTTGGCTAGTTTTTTGTGAAGATGAGTGTCAGGAGCAGCAGCTGTGGGTAGGGAACAGAGTTCCGTCAATGCCAGTGTGAGAGAAAAGACTGCTGGACAGAAATCTTGGTTTAGGGGCAAACAAAAAGTGATACTTGTTTTTCTTTTTTTTTTTAACAAAAGTCAAGTGATGAAGGACTAGGGACAACAATAAGTAGAAGCTTTTCAGTGGACCAGAAAGAGAAGCATGGCAGTTATATCCCAGCTGCTGTTTAAGGTGGGACTCTCTGGGTGGGAAAACCCATGCTCCTTCCCATCTATAGTAACATAAGTGGATGGAGCAGCCTCCAGAGAAGATTAATTCAAATTCCTTCAGTCAGGGGGGCATTGGAATCCACCTGACCACCTTGGGATAAAGGCTAGAGGGCAACTGCATGGTCTTTAGGGATCCAGCCTCCTCCCACTCCCTCTTTTTTTCTTTCCTCCCCCCCAATGAGCAAAATCAAAATTAGTTTTACTTTATCCCCCCCAAAAATCACTTTTTTATTTTCAGTGATTTCTGTAACAAAATATGCGTAGCCCTAAAAAGGGGTATTGTCTTCCTAGTCACTTCTCTTTGCTTTCCTTCACCTGCTTGTCTGCTTCTTAGAAAGCCTGGGCAAGCAGATAACAATAAAACAAATTAAATTGCAACAAACCACAACAGAAACAATCCTTGTGGCTTTTTTCCTGACCTGAGGAGATTAAAAGGCTCTGTGGCTTTGTGCTCCCTGGCTGCCTCAACTTCGCCTTTGAGGCCGGAGCTCAAGGGCGGAACTGGTGGAAGAAAAGTCAAAAGTGTTCCTTACCAGCTAGGTGGCAGTTGTGGGGATGTGCATCTCTTCATGCCTGCGAGTACTAGAAAACTATCTGGAGTTCAGTTCCTGCTCGCGAGATGCTGATCGTGTCCTCGATTGAATTGCTTCCAGTGCTGGAGGCAGAGTAGCGGACTAGCCAGGCTGCACTTAGCAGTAAGTAAATAGAGAGTTCCTTCAAGTTATTACTTTCATTAAAAGCCATTAATTTATTAGTGCCAACGCTCAGCTGTATTATGTTAACCTTTTGGATGGAAAACAGCAATGTGGCTTTGAGTGAGGGCAGTGTGGTGTGCCCTGGCCGCAGGGAGCTGGGCACGAGCTGCTGATCCCAAACCACCACTGCCTGCTCATGCCGCTCCCTTGCTCCCCAAATAATCCAGGTGGGAAGGGATCCTTGATTACCAAGGGTGACGTAAGTGTTCATTAGTATCTAATGCTGAGAAGTGAGAAATGCTGCACTGAGTAAATTATAGCCAAGCTACAAAGATGCCTCCAAAGTCTGTTAAGACGGAGATGAAAGAGTCAAATGCGAAGTTTAGAAAAAGCTCCAAGGAAGTCGAATTTGCTGGAAGGGCTTGAACTCATTCATCAGCAGTTTCTTGTCACAGATTTTCTGCTGAAATGGTAAATGAAAATAATGATCTAACTCTTAAATCTGTGATAGGATTAGTGATACCTTCGGCATATTTATGTAATGGATTTCAGAGATTTAATTCAGAGTATTGTTCCCAGTCTGGATAACTGGCTCTTGTTCATGTAAACAAAGTGCAAGACAGACAAAGTAAGAAAATCTTTTTTATCCGGTAAATGGTTGTTTTGCTGATTTGAGAGCTGTCTTTCATTTCCCATGCCTCACAGTCAGGATAGAAAGGGAAAAGTTTTCCAATTCACATCGGGGGGGGGGGGGGAATCCAACCAAAAAATGCCAGCCTTTGTCCTGGTTCTTCACTGCCTGAGCCACCCTGGGCTCCTGTGGGGCCCTGCTGGGGAAGAAGGCAGAGGTGTGACACGGTTGTCTTGTCCTGAGCCTCTGCTTTCTCACCTGTGCATCTCTTGAGTTTGACTTGCTGCTCCTCAGTGATGAGGCTCAAGTCCAGGGTGCAGGTGGTGGCTCCCCCTGTGACCCTAATAGTAAAACAAGGTTTATTTCTCAGCCCTGGCAGCTCTTGCAGTGCTTGCCTCTCCCATGCCTTGTAAGAGATTCCCCCAAGCAGCTGTGGGCAGTGGGACAGGTCCATCACCGTGAGGCAAACCAAGAGCTGTCCATTAGGCAGGTCACAGCACAAGTTGTTTATCTCAGTAGGTAAATGTCCACGGCTTCTCTGATCCCTGCTCTGTGAGTCTGACCATCGCACTGTGTGGGGCCTGGACCCACAGGGACATTAATGGGATTCATGTAGTATCTCCTCATGCCCTGGTGTGCAGCTCCACGGCGCTGGCATCCTGACCCTTTATCTTGACTGGTTCTGTGCTGGTTTACATACTACATGACTTATCCCAGTACTCCTGGCTTATGAGATGTATTGTCTCACCATTTTTCCACCAAGTATTGGCACCTGTGTTTCTTTCATGCGGTGGATGGGACCTGTGTTGGAAGGGTAATGTGCGTGCAGCCACTGCATAAATTGGGTGGCTTGGGAGAGTCTCTTCTCTGAGGCTTTTCCTGTGAGTGACACTTGTAACTCACAGGAAAAGCCTGTCACTCACACACAAGGCAGCCAATACTTGTTTTTATAAGTATTGGGCAGAGAGGCTCTACTAAGAAAACATATTTGGGAGTTTCTTGGGCAATGTGGGTTAATAACATGGATACCAAATGGTACCAAAAACTTGAACCTCACTTGAAAACCTGTTGAGTGATGGAAGTGATGTTTGGGGTGTGAAGCACGGCGGAGCCTCTGTTTCTCTTCAGCACTGCTGCCATGTTAGGAAAACATTGGTGTTTCCCCACAGGGCGCATGTGTCTCGAAACTGCTCATGTGGTGCCCAGCTGCTTGGGTAATCCACAGCCAACCCGGGAGCTACCGGGAGCCCGCTCTTCCACCCTGACTTGAGTGAAATGTCCCGTTGGAGGTGTGGGAAGGGAATAAAGATGGCATCTCTTGAACATAAGAGCAGGGACATCCAGCCCTGTCCTCAAGTCACCTCCTTGCACCAGTACCCTCCCTGTGCATGTGGGCGGGGGGGTGGGAGCTGTAGCCTCTCCAGGTGTTGGAGCCCCGCTGGGATACACTCACTGAGCACTGGTGACTCATGGCAGGAGAGGGTTTGTAACTTGACCTCCGAAGTACTTCGTAGTCATTCCTAAACCTTCCTTTTCCACACCTCTTAACCCTAAACTCAAGTATAGTAAATGTTGGCTTGCTTTGAATCTCCTTGTTAGGAAGGGGGGTGAGCTTTAGTCCTCGGTGATGTCTGTAGATGGGGGGATTCTGGGCTGGTGGTTTTGTTTGTTTGTTTCTTGAGCGAATTTGCCTGCTAATGATTACACACTGGGGTTTCAGAGAGAATCTCTGGCTTGTACATTGCTGCACGAACTCTGCTCAGCGCCTCAGCTGCATGATGCTGCTTCCTGACAATCAGGCTCCCACGTTGCCCTGAAGAGGCTGGCTAAGGACGGCATCCAATGTTTGGACAAGGGCTTGGGCAAGATTCTTAAAGAAATCTAGCAATCAATAACGATGCTGCTTTAGGCTCTGCCAGCCTACCTTGCTATACTTCAGGATACTTTTAAGATTTGTTTTTCCCCTGCATGAGTGCAATAGCCTTGTGTAGTCATTCTGCTTTTCAGCTGTAGGAGCAGAGGTCCAGCCCTGGCTGTTGTGGCCGGCATGGCTCGAAGAGCCCCTCCTGCAGAGGAAACAGCAAGGAAAAGACTGGGGACTCTGGCTTGCGTGTCTTTCTCTCTGACCCCAGAGCTCTTGCTTTTGCTTTCTTAAACATAATTGCTTTCCCCTTCTGTTATGTTTCTATTGTTCATTGGAGAAATGATGCCATTAAATCAACAGAGAATGGTGGGAAAATGCTTTGATATGAGGCCTTCAGAGGGTGTGTGCATGTGTATGTGTGTATGCATGTCCTCTCTTAGAAAAAACAACACAACCCTGTGTGTATCTGGCAGCTTCCTTTAATTTGTGTCTTGCCTGCGAGAAAGAAATCCATCTCCAAATATTTTTGGCAGTTAACCTCCTTTATTTGTATTGAAGTGGCACAAACTGTGGGGTGTTGTCCCAGGACTGTTGTTCACCATCATTGTGATGGTTAATCTTGTTAGGACCTTGTATTTTCCCAGTCACTGTTTCAGGAATGTGGTATCCTAGACTTCGTTTTTCCACAGGAAAGAGCGATCCCGTAGCTGCAGGCTCTGGCAGGCATTAGGGCAGAAGTGTACTAGCAATTCCGTAGTGCAGAAAGGGGAGAAAATGTGCTTTCCTCTAGATGTAGCCACACGAGAGTGGTGAACAAGGATGGTGGCAAAGTCTACCACAGCATTTGTCTGCAATCTTGCTCCCTAACCAAGGAAAGTTGGCTCCGGAAGCCTTGGCAAAGACCTGAGCTGAGGTGCAGAAGCATGTGTTGCCACCTTCATGGAGCAAAGACCACGTTAAAGCAGAGGAGAACAAGGCTGGGCTGAGCGGGCAGCTGCAGGATGCCTCCTCACGCTGGATTTGAGCAGTGCAGCCCCATGCGTTTGTGTCACGTAATTGAGGTTTTTTGCATGTTTCTTTTTCTTTAAAACAGCTGTTCTATTTGATCCAATGCCTCTCGGTAGCCCCTCCCTGGATATAGCTGTGCATTACATTAGATAGCAAACAACAGATGTCCTTTAAGTTGCAGGTCAGGTGGTCACCAGCCCCCTCAGTGAAGTCAGTCAAGGACTGAGGGATGGAGAGGGGAGCAAAACTTCACTTGAAAAAAAAAAAAACCAAACCAAAACCAACCCAATCTTAGCAGAAAACTGAAGGAATAAGGGGAAGAAAACCCAGTAGAAAGGACTGCGGGGGGAGAAGGGAATCAATGGTGGCAGCTTTAGAGGAAGCTGTGTCTCTCTCTGCCATGTCACTGTCGGATTCAACTCTGGAGCTTAGCAGCAAACATGATTTCTGCTTTGCACGAATTGTTGGGTTTGTTTTCCTCCCCATTAGGAAGGGAGCTCTCTAGGGCCTGCTCTTGGGGATGTTTCCCTTAGAAAGAGGACCCTCTTTAACATCCTGCCCTGCCTGACTTGGTCCAAATTTTTCTAGCTGACAGTTAACTTAATTTGATTTGATCCTTACTGATCTTGGCCACTGTGGTAGTGTTCCTTTAGCTGCTTCCCTGATGTTTTCCTAGCTCGGTTCTGCCCCAGCAGGAATCGCTGTGTTACGCAAGTGATACGCGACCTGGTGCCCCGCACGCTGAGGATGCAGCGTTTCTCATGGCAACAGTCTGATCAACCCCAAATCCCAGCATGGTTTTCCATGGCACTTTGTGATATGTCCCCATTTGCTGATGTATTGTTAGGCATCTGAGCACAGACCTGTAGCCCATAGCCTAATAAAGCTTTGGAGATCATCTGAGTTTGGTGGATGCTCCGCTAATATGGCATGCTACAAAGGGAAGAGATGCTGGCTTCTATCAGATCTCACCCAACAGATTTGTTTGCCAGTGTGAGACCTCCAACGACTCGCCAGTTGCACTGTCATGGAAAGACTGAGACCCTTTGCAAAGACATATGTCACTTTATTGCCCCTGGAGTTTCATGCATATACCCTCCATTGCATGTAATAAAGCAACATGGCACTGAAATACAAGACTGCTCAGTAAATAATCCTTTCAACACAGTAATCTTCATGTTTTGCTTCTCTTCTCTCTTCCTTTTTTTCCTTAAATTTTTCTTGGATGCTGTTTCCCACCTTCCAGCACAGGAAAGAGAAGTCTGTTGTTTGCTCAGCTAACTGAAAAAAAGCTTTGTGTGCATTTTCTGCTGCCGTTTAGTTAAAGTTCAGAGTTCCTGGTTAGAGCTGCTGCTTCTCAATACGAGTCTTGTTCGAACTTCCAGAGCAGCCCACGCGGAGCGGCTTGGGTTCATCTGCGCAGTTCACAGCCCACAACCAAGGAGACACATTGTTTGCCTCTCTCCTTCCATGATTCATACTTCACAACAAAGAGAAGCCCAATGCTCCCAACGTGAGTGTGAAGCCAGGCGGTACTGGATTTTAGGTGCATCAATAGAAGCAGTCTGGGTGGGTTGGTTTTTCTTTTCTTTTTCTTCCTTGTGAGCACTCATTATGTCTGAAAATCAGGCAGCTTTGTGACAGTGGTCATAACTGTCTGATGCTTTGTCTGGCTTAATAGGGGAACTATGATAGGAGTGTTCTGATTTTTACAGCTTTCTTATTTTGAGGAATTTTAGCTTGTCTCGGGTTTGCCTTTTATTTTGTTTAATCTAGCAGTAATTCTCCAGTGAAAAAGTCCACTGTTTACTGGCAGCTTGGTGAGGGTTCTTTTTTGTGGGTGGTTTTTTTTCTTCTTTTCTTTCCTTTGATAAACACAGCACTTCTCATTTCACTGTGGTGAGATTTCTTTTTTTTTCTACAAATATTTATACACTTACAATTACTTTTCTGTGAAAAAAAACCCCAAAAACCAGAGGAGTTTCAACTGGACAACAATGGGCTGGGCTTTTTATTATTTTTCCAAGAAAAGCTAGAAGAAAGAGAGGCATTGCAGGTGCGGGCGTGGGAAGTGAAGCCTGGTTTCTGATGATCAACACCAAGCTGGTAGACTTTAGTCCATGCTTGTCTGCTTTTCCCTGCTCCTCAGCCTGGGTGAATGCTGGCTGGGGTTCCAGGGTGGTGGGGATGCTTTTTGGAGTGGCGTTCTGGGGTTCAGCAGGGATGTTACTTCTTCCTGGCGCTGTATTTGGGTGAGTCCTTCCTTGCATTACGGTCCCTGTGTGCCCCCAAGCCAGCGGCATCCGGAGCAGGAGCCGTAACCCCTGAGGAAGGGCCGAAGCGTTGCTGTACCCTTTTCCTCTCCTGCGCCTCTGCGAGACCTTGGAGCTGGCAGGATGAGGAGGGTCGGTTTGCCTGAGGAAGGATCTGCTTTGCGATTTTTTGGAAGGCAGCCCCGCGTTAGGGGTCATCCAGCTGTTACAGCTGTCACCATCCACACATCTGCCTTTTCTCACAGCTGGGGAGAATGGCCTTCTCTAGCTGTCATCATGGGTGACTTTTTCCCTCTTGCAAAGGCCGACTGTTACTGTAAGACTCCAAATTAGCCAAGGAGGCCTGGGCTGGATCCTCCTGCTCTGCTGACAGCGCTCGCTATTCAGCCGCCCGAATGCCGGCTCTGTACCCGCCTGTCCTCTCTGCCCGCTCGGCAGCTGCCCTATTGATTTTATGCAGGGAAGGAAAAAAGAAACCAGGGCAAGAAAGGAACTGCTTTCTGCCAGAGTAGCCCCTGGGGATTCCCAGTGCTGCCAGCTGGGGCTGGTTAGGGGGAAACAGGAGCTGAAAGGCTGCCGTGGGATGCCCGGCGTGGACGGGGCTCACTGGGGATGTGCTGGCACCTCAAGGTGTCCCTTGGGAGTCCCTACGCTCCTGCAACCTGATGCGTGCATGAATCACTGCGCTGTTGTCAGTTTCACAATCTCTGGACTTTCCAAGGTTTTTAAAGCAAAAATCTTGGCGTGACACACAGGCTGTAGGTGTTTACCAGGTGCCTGAATCCGTGCTGTTTGCCAGCAGCTCAGCCCAGCCCCTTCTAGGAGGGGCTGGAACCAGAAGTACCGAACACAGATCCTGCTTTTGGCAGGAGGGTGGGAAATATCCCAGTGCTTCAGGATGCAAGGAAGAGTGGTTTGGGAGCAAGGTCTGCAGGCTGGGACATAGGAAAACTAGGTTGTATTCCTAATCTGCTGGAGAAAATGCCCAGATCCTTGGACAAATCGCTTAATCTCTCTATGCCTTAGTTTCCGGTTAGCAAATGATACTCCTTATCTTTCTCCCCTCATCTCAGTAGAGGAAAGAGTTTGTCTTTTAGTATGTATCTTATTACAGTTCTTTGTCCAGTGGCTGGGGCCCCTCTACCTTCATAAAATAAATAATTGAATTTAGATTAAATGGTCTAATATAATCCTGCCCAGTGGTTACTAAAACATTTGAATGAAAGTTCATTCTAAGCCCGTCTCTCTATTTCCTCATAAGGCCAAGACATGAAGTAATTAGATGTAGACATAGGTTGTTATTGTAGCACGATGACAAAGATCAGTGGTTATTGGTAGGAATGGCTTTTATAATCTAGTTTAGTGGTCATTTACCTTTCAGTGACCTTGGTGTCAGGCAGAATTGGCAGCTCTTTTGCAAGGAATGCGCTTCCTCAATGGGGCTTTGCAAGCTGCCGCGTTTTTTGGCTCTGGCTTCGCATGAACTAGGATAGACACCACTGCAATGCAAGAGACTTTCTGTCTGCAAAGAAAGGCCATAGGCTCCTGCCAAAAGAAGCCCTTTTCAGTGCTCTCCTACTGCCACTGAATTACTGTTGGAACAGATCAGTCGTGTTTCAGGCAGTGCTTTGCTTGTTGCTGTGACCCAAGTTGGAACCTTCAGAGAGGGTCCGCTCAGGTCAGAGGGCTGCTCAGGAGTTTCTGTGAAAAGGGTCGCATTGCCTTGGAATAAAAGAGGGAGAATATCTCTCATTTTCCACTTAAGCACATGCAAGGGGAGCTGGTAGTTCTGGTTGTGACTCCCTGTGAGTCCTTATCCCATCAGTAAAGATGTGGTATTTCTATACGCTTTAAAGTTCAGTCCTTTTGGTGATGATCTTGTTGCAGATGCAAATCAGACAAGTTTTCTATTGACTATGATGATCCTACACCCCTCTCCATCACACCTTGCAAAATCCTTATGGTTTTATCCAGTGACTGGTACCTGTGGTCATGGAGAAGAGAAACATCATCTGAGCTGTGCTGCGCTGTGCTATGTAACGGTACCCCTTATGTGTGGCCATGCCGTGTAAGGAGATGGAGTAGGCCGTATCATGGGGCTTGGGAGGACTGGATCCCTTAGAGATATTTGCAATGACCTTGGCTACCTCTTTTAATTCCTCTGGGCCAATCTTAACCTTAGAGGTAGTCTCCTGTTTTCCATGAAGTAGGGTGAATTTTTGTGCTATGGAAGTGTTTCTTTGAGATAGTGCCATAAAGATTGCTTGAGTCACGTTGTAACTGGGGGTTCACAAAGAAGTGCTGCAAGAGTTGAGAAGAGTAATGTAGGTAATGTAGCTGTGGACGGAGGTTTCTCGAAAGCATCTCAGAATTGCACTGCCTTGTGTCTTGGGCTTCTGTCTCCTTCTGATCTCTTACCCTACTGCTCGCAGCCATTCGATTTTGCAAACAAGTTCCTTGCACCTGTATCGATTGCCCTGCAGAGCAAGCCTAGCTACAGGAATCATCTCTTTACACGCTCTCATTTCTAAACTGCTAAGATAAGGAGAACAAAACAATGCGGCTTAGAGGGAGAGCCGTTTGTTTCAGGCTGCTTTGGATAACCACCGCCCCGGTCTTGCCATGAGCGTGTTCAATGCATCATCACCACAGCAGGATAGGTCTTTAGCTGAGATCAAGCAGTGGTTTCCAGCATTCAAAATCCTGAGATGGTTTGGCATACCTGGGCTCTCAACGGTTTTTAGTCCTATTCACCTGCTGGGACGTGCTGCAATTCTTGCTTGCACAGAGGATCTTAGAGACACCCATTCTATTAATTCTTCTTCCTTCTCACATTCATCACTCCAATAAATATTAGCTTGTTCTCCTTCTCGTATGAGAGAATGAATGGTCACGTTCATTTCAATGGCAGTTTATTTTTGCAGGTCTCAGGTTTGGATTGGGAATGTCCAGCTGAGATCAGAGAGATACTTGCATAGAAGCAGATGGTTTATGTGCTGTTTCTTGCTGAAGAAGAGCAAAATGAATCTCTCGTGAGTCCCTGAAGTCAGAACCCATTGAATTCTGACAGCATCTTTCCACTGACCTCTGTGGCCTCAGGATCATGTTCTAAATTAATTGCTTTGAGTCACTGGAAGCCTGAATCCAGCTTTGGTGGGCTGGAAAATGTAGCCTACTGTATGGGCTGTGCTATTCATGAGAGTTTGGCCCTGCGTGTGTGTTAGCTGTGGATGCCTGGGAGAAGAATAAAGTAATTTTCTGCAGTCATGGGGGTGGAGGAGGGAATGGGAATTATACCCCCTTCCCTGCAAACGTGGTATTGTGATTTCCATGCGGGCAGCTGTTGGGAGCTGACCCACTTCTGAAGCTTCAAATTAAGATTTGGTATTTTTCGTGCTATTTCTTCTCATACCATCCGTGACACATAAATGTCCTGGTCCACCAGGACGAACTAATAAGAACGTATGTTTAAGCGTGACTAGCAGGAACTGACCTCAGTTTGAATTATCTGAAATAGGCCACCAAAGCAGATGAGCAAGTATAGCAAGGCTGTCATTTACCCCAGTTGTGTTTCCTTAAACTTGAGAGAAGCAGAGTCCTCGAAGCTTGAGAGAAGCTGGTTATGAGTCTGTTTGACGCCAGTTCATTGTTCAGTGGTAACAGTGGCATCTAATATTGTTGTCACTAAATACTACCTATTTCCTTAAAGTTTATGAAAAAATTGTTCATTTTGTGAAGTGATTCTTGCTTTCTCTGGTTTGCAGTGGCTTATAGCTGGGCAAAACAGCAGCTAGCAAAAACATTCAAGTTAATGCAGCATCATACGGGCATTTTCCATCCCCTACTGGTCCTAAATCAGACCAGAAGAGAATTAATTTGGTGTAGGAGGTACAAAAAGACGTGTGAAGAACGTCCATTTGGTAGGTTCCTCTGGAGCCGTTATTGATTGATCTGGGGTCTTTAGACTGTCTTACAGCCAAGCTAGTGAAGATTAATACAGTTTGAGAGCACTAGCAGGTTTTTCAATTAATGTCTAGCAGCATAAACTTTTACAGTGTAATTTATGCTTTATTTATCAGTATTCTAACCTGAGGAAAGGTTGTCTGGTGGCTAAGGATGGGGGAGTAAGAAGGTGATGGCTCTCTTCTGGTCTTACACAAATGTTCTTTGTGACCTTGGAGGTGGTGGCACTTAAACTAGATGCGCTTCAGATGTTTTGCCTTATGAAACCAAAATATTAACACTCTTCCAGTTCATTGGCGTGAACTGTGACTCACAAGGGGTACCACGGGAACGCACAGCGTGGAAATGCTGTAAGTAATGGGAATGGAGCATTGCCCCAGTTAAATTATCCGTGTGTCATGTTACTTGGTGGTGTGCTGAGGAGTCGCAGCCTGGTTTGCCACCTGGTAGTGGCAAACCCAAGTTTCGCTGACCACCTCCCCCACAGCTCCTTAGCATCAGGGAGTGATGGAGTGGGGTGGCAGGGGAGCCTCCAAAGGGGAGGAACAGCCCTGGCTGGGTTTTCCGTGCTTTTCCCACACATCGTCATTCTTGCGCGGCGCTTCCTCTCTCCACATAATACTCTGTTATTTCCTCCCTGGAACGGGCTCCTGCCACTGCTGCGAATTAGTGCGTGATAAACTTCTACATGAACAAAAGCAAGCAATTCAACGCCTCTTGCTTCAGCGTGAGCCCTGTCGGAGAAGTGATTTGTCGGTGGCAGAGCCGAGTAGCATCTCCTCAGAAGGAAAACAAACCTGCTAGCCTGGCTGAGCCATCCGTGCTGGGGAGTGGTGTGTCCGACTTGCTTGTTGCGGGTATGCAGGGACGTCTTTGGTACAGCAGGTTTTCCTGAGGGTCTCTGAGATGCTGCTCGGTCATGGGTCTTCAGTTCCACGTGGCACAATGACCTCTGTGGTCACTACCCAGGCAAGACAGCTTGAGAAACTACCTCTTATGAATTATGTATATGCTCAAGATTTGAGGGTCAAGATCTTCCTAGCTGCTTTTGTGTAATTGCAGCCCTGATGCTCAAAATCCCTCCAGGCTTTTCCCACCTTGAGCAAAAAGTCCTATAGGGAGAAGAATAGATGTTTACATGGGATTTTACTGGTGTGTGAACAGAGGGAAGTTGGAGCCTTTTTGGTTTTGGGGCCCACTTTATTTTCAAAACTAGAGGGAGGGTTCAAGCTGGAAAACTAATGAATTATTCCCGGACAGAAAAATGCAGAGGATCTTGGAAAATTCAGAATTAATGTATGTCCTCTTTTGAAATGCCACCCAACTGCTTTGCCAACAGTTTTCTCTGTTGCTGTTGCAGCTCTTGAGCAGCTGCTCACAGAACTTGAAGATTTTCTGAGGATACTGGACAAGGAGAACTTGAGCAGCACTGCCGTTGTGAAGAAGAGCTTCCTCTCTGACCTTCTGCGAGTCTACACCAAGTCCAGTGGTACGGGCAAGGAGAACCGAGGATGGGGTGGTGAGGTTTCGTGGGAACTGCTATGGGATCTTGAGATGACATTTTCTTGGAGGCTGGTGGAAGGGGGAGACATGATAATTAGAAGGAGAAAATGAAACAGAGATTATTTTTGCAGTGACCTCTAATTGTTTATGTAAAATTACTATAGTTATGTGTCCAGCTTTACAAGCAAAGGATTCCCAGGATTCCTTATACTTTGTTTTCCTTATTAAACCTTAAGTTTATTTAATCCACTTTGTAAGATACACAGGATGTACTGTTTGGCCAAGTTAACGTTTAAGTAGAAATTTTAACTTATGGAATTTCCTGACTATAAAGCATTTAATTTTTCTGCTCTTTATTATTGCTTGGATTTTTTTCTGCCGCATTACCTCAACCAATGCGCTCTTCCCAAAATGTACTGAACAGAGACAGTTTTTACATCTGTCTTTGTGGAAAAACTTAGCAACGTGAAAGCAGCGGGTGGGCAAAGAGTTCACTTTTCCCATTGGTTGCAGGTGGTGATGAGGAATATATTTATATGAACAAAGTGACCATCCATAAACAGCAGGATGACCAGGAGAAACAAGACAAAGGTAAGGACCTGAAGATCAATGGTTGCCTCGTATCTAACAGGGCAATGAAGCCACATATGGTTAGAGCCTTGCTTTACTGAGACCTGTGGAGGCCCCTCTGGCAGCTCTGAGGGACAAGGATGGTGTGGAAGGGCTGCCTTTTTCATTACATTCCTTTGGAAATCATGGTCCTTGCCAACACTGTGAGGTTATTCCTGGAAGTAGCACTTTGGAGAGCGTTATTTTGGGATAGAAACGTTGCCTTCTAAGGCTTGCAGCTCCAGTGCCTGAAATATTTAAGGAAGCCCTCATGTTTCCTTTGGCCACGAAACATGTCGCTTCATCTCTTTGAGACCTTGAAAGCATGTGTCTCTCACGTGTTGCTCTGCTGTAGCCCAGAGGGTCTGCGTTGCTTTGCGAGGTGAGTTCCCAGGTGCAGCCTGCACCCTTGCCATCTGCGCGGGCAGAGCACCTTCATCTCCTGGGGGATGCGAGAGTTCTGTGGTGAGCAAGGCACAAAGTTAAACCTAGATAAAATATTCATTTCCAATTTAGGTTTGAATTTGTAACATGGGAAAGAACATAATTCTCTAAAAATGTCCTTGCTCTTTGAAGTTCATCACAAAGGCTGTTTTTGATAATTGCTTGGAGTGAGATTCTTACTGCCACACATCTCCTTAACGCACACGTAGTCAGGGGCTGACCCTACCCCACATTTTCTGGTCCAAATGAGAGACAAGAGGACGCATCAGTGCAGCCTGCTGTTGAGATGCTGGTCCTGCAGTAGTTGGGATAGGTCCGTTTCGGGAGTTGGTTGTTTTGGTTCTATTGTTTTGTGGTGCGTTGTTTTGGTTGGTTGGTTTTGTTTTTTAAACTACGTGCAGTTGAATTTAGGTTAACTTCAAATAGCCCCGAAGACAGGATGTCCTCCCAGATTACACGTGCAGCCCCAGCGTGATCTCGACGGGGCACTCTGGGTGATGCTGTAATGCTCCATAACAGGATTGCACAGCCGCCCGCTGGCTAAGCAGTGACAGAAACATCTCCTTCTGTAAGTTGTCATTTGGGTGGATAAAACAAGACTTGCACTGACCCACCATGCTGAAACACAGGGGCAAATTTCAGACAATTTATTTTTAGAGTTGGTTCTTCTATTTCAGATTTTTCCCTCTCAAGGCCATGAGCCTACCCACTCAGTTGCTCCTTGTGGGACCAGGCGCTTCTTTCTCTGTTTTCAACAACCTCCCTATTCCAAGTAAAACTTCTGAGTTATTTGGAAATGCTGAAGTCAGTGAGACACATGTATCACATGGATCTTAGCCATAGCTGCAGCTGGGTGTACAGCCCTGATCCTGCCTCTGTAACTGCACAGTGAGCCAAATGCCATCTCCTTCTGGAAGTCAGCGCAGGGGGATCGCGGTGCAGGCATCTGGGAGGTAGGACCGACGCGCAGCGTAGGGCTCCTGGTGGTGCACACTGCAGTCCTTTTAGCCCAAATACCAGGAGGGATTCACTTTTACAAAGAATGGAGAGCACCGATAAATAACAGTACAATTGTGAATTTTAGCAGGCTTTTGGCTGTTTTTTTCTTCTTCCTTCCCTCTTCTAAATTCTCTCCAAATTCCAGGTTTTAGAGAATCATCTTTATCAGAAGACACCTGCAAAGCGTTAAGTGCTTGTCTAGGAAAAAATGCTCCCTCCCTTCCTCCCCAGTAAGGAAACAGTCTGTGCTTTGTGGTGCTAACGTGTGTGAGAGGAGAAGGAAGGGGTATGTACAGCACATGCCGTGTGGGCTCTCCATACAGAAAGCATGCCCCCAACATAAGAAGGACGTGGACCTGCTGGAGTGAGTCCAGAGGAGGGCTGCAAAGATGATCAGAGGGCTGGAGCACCTCTCCTACAAAGACAAGCTGTGATTGTTCAGCCTGGAGAAGAGAAGGCTCCAGGGAGACCTTATAGCCCCTTCCAGTACCTAAAAGGGGGCCTACAGGAAAGATGGGGAGGGACTCTAGATCAGGGAGCGTAGCGATAGGATGAGGGGTCATGGTTTTACACTGAAAGAGGGGAGGTTTAGATTAGATATTAGGGAGAAATTTTTCACTCTGAGAGTGGTGAGGCACTGGAACAGGTTGCCCAGGGAAGCTGTGGACGCCCCATCCCTGGAAATTTTCATGTCCAGGCTGGATGGGGCTTTGAGCAACCTGGTCTAGTGGAAAGTGTCCCTGCTGATGGCAGGAGGGTTGGAACTAGATGACCTTTAAGGTCCCTTTCAACCCAAACCATACTATGATTCTGTCAGGCACTTGTCCCCGTATGCTGAGCATAGTGATAACTGCCCTCTGCAACCTCAGAACAGAAAACCTGGTAACATCTCCCAGGGGTCTTGTCAGGATGAAGGTTAAAAGGAGGGCTCTTCATGCACACAGCCTGAAAAGCAAAGCTACGTTGCATCCTGCTCTGCTGTTCAGCTGGAGCACGTGGGCGTGTGTCCGTGGAGGTGGGCAGATTTCCAGCAGGGTGAGGAGCGAAGCTGTGGTCTCCATCCTGTGCTCCGAGGTTGGTGGGTGGAGGAGGAACTGCTGGTACAGAAACCAAATAGCATTTTCCTGGCATGGTGAGGTTCAGTGGGATGATTGCTAGGTTTGCTGGAGAGATGACAACAGATGGCCACCACTTGCAAAGGGTTTGGCAGTGGTTTTTACTGCTGCAATGATTTCTCCTCTGTGGAGCTGAGCATGGGAGGTTCTGCCTAGCACAGGAGGATGTCAGTTGGCCTGTACGTTTCTCTCTGCCAAAGAAACCTCTAAAAAGTTCCCTGTGTGGACAACTGTGAGTGTGGAGATAATCCCCTCTTGGGTAGTAGCCCAAGGACTTTAGGAAATCTCAGACTTGTTTCTGGTGTTTCCAAAAGCAGCAATGGCCTCAGCAGCTGCTGTTGATGGAAGGTGTCTGCCCTGAGAGCACCATCTCTTTGGTTCTTTACAGAAAAGGCCAACCTCAAACAGCAGCCTGTAGATATGACTGTGGCAGCATAATCCTGGGGTATTTTGGTAGGTGGATCTCCCCATGATCAGTCTGCGTCCTGGGTTCACCTGCTTTGCTCTCTTTGAACCTTACAAGACATCCAGCAGCCCTGCTTGTGAGGTGCACACAGCTGCTTGGAGTTGGTGTCTGTTGATCCATGGGTCTCCATGTCCTCCTGACTTACTGAAGCTGGCCAGGGCCGATGGTCAGGCGACCTATGTCACAGGGAACCATTTGTCACAAGAGATGCGTTTCGAGCTCTTGTGCCATCAGGCCAGGAGCTGGCTGCAGCCTGGCAGTGCAGAGCTGTCATCGTGGCTTCTGAGCCCCAGACATGAACAAAGTAGTGTGGTTTCCAGCTTCTATTTTTAAATCCCAGAAATATGCAGCAAAGTTCCTGCCCGTGCCTTCCAAGTGCAGTGCTAATCGCTGCTGGGCGCTGTGTGATGCCTCGGTGGCTTCTGCGTGTGCCCCGGCAATGTGGCTGGAGCATCAGCAGGTGACTAAGAGAGCTGGAGCATCAACTTGCTGCAGATTCTGGACCCAATTCCCTTTTAATTTACTGGACTTGCAACATCTGAGTACTTCAGCCTCCTTTCTCCCAAAGTATTTGGCAAGAGATGCTCTGTAAATGGGAATTTCCCCTCTGCACAGTATAATGCCTTCAAAAGTCCTTCATTTTTCAGCTATTTGGTGCCTTGCTCCCACTTGTTCCCGAGCATTGCTGCGTTGTGCTGTCTCAGAGGTCATGGGATTTGGGCACTTGTTTGAGGCTACCCAGGAGTTCTGTGGTGGGGGAAGAGGGACCGAACACAAGTTTTCTGAGCTGTTGCCGTACCTTCCAGCTACTGAATCACTCTGCGTTCAGCTGCTTGGAAAATCTGACTTTCCAGAGGCAGACACAGATTGCCCGGAGCAGCTCTGCTGCCATATGCCCTTTCACATGTTTGGCCTGGGCTGCTTTGAGAGCAACTCTTTGTTCATAGTGGTTAAATTATTTGTCTCGGCTGGCTTTGATAAACCGTTGTGTGGCCCAGCGAGGCAGCAACCTTTGCGATTCTGTCTGGGAGCAGGGTGGTATTAGCTCCAGTGTTCTGGAAAGGCAGCAGAGGTGGGGACGGTCACCCATCTGTCTGCTTGCAGCAGCAGGGATCAGAGCTAGCAAGGACTGAAGTGCTATGGATTTCCAGACGCTTTGTGGTGTCTGCCCATGCTGCTGCTCAAGACCCTTTAAAGTTTCCTTAGTGGGTCTGGGCTTCACAGTTTTTCCCTCCAGAAGGAAAAAACCTGCCCCAAAACCAGAGGCGAGTCCTTTTGCTGGGTCTCCAAGTGCCACATTCCTGGGTACGGCCTGAAATGACATGGTGGCCCTGCAGCGCTGCCTGTAATTGTCACTCTGCTGCTTACTGAAATAGCACCTCGCTGTTCCTGCGCAGCCCTGGGCAGCCAGTGCTCTGCTGGGAAACGCCACGTGCTGTCGATATAATTGTGTTTCTGGCTTGCAGGGCTGGATCGGAGGAACTCCTTGACCAATGGAGACTCAGGACTGCATTCGTCCCCTCCTCAGAAGAGCCTGCCGGACCTCCCCCCTCCAAAGGTATGTTTTGCAAATCCTTTGCTTTTCGCTGCCTAGCCCTCAGCCTGGGGATCTGAACCCCTGCAGGCTTCACTTCCCTTACATACTGTGCAGCACGGGTAAATGGAGACACCTCTGCCTGCGTATGTTAGTGAGACAAATAGTCCTGGTGAGCTTTGTTTAAAAAAAAATAAAGATAAAATTAAAAATATCTAACTAGGGGCTCCCTACTGTATGGGTTTCCAGCTATTGGTTTGGTGTTTACAAAGGGTGCGGGTCAGTGTGTGTGGCTGGTGGCCCAGTCAGGGTGGCCGTGCTCCTGGGGCGGCTGGGCATCCAGAAGCTCCTGTGGTTCCCAAAACTCGTGCGCAGATGGACGAAGCAGCTGTGGGAGCCCTGAGCTGCCCGTGTGTGCCAGAGCACTGTGCACAACAGGCTGTTCCCTGCCAGGGAAACACACGCCCATCACATGGCAATCCAGGCTCAAAGAAGGAAGAGAATTGAGGTTTTCCAAGGAAATAAAGGTGAGGCTGGCTCTTAACTGTTGCTTTTGAAATATCCCTCCGAGTTGTAAAGCAGCTGAGCCCGGGCTGCTGGCAGAACTCGGAAAAGCCAGAATCGGTGGTGGGGCAATCCCCAGGCAGCGCCAGGGTCTCCCTGGCCGGCAGAGCCTTGCGCAGGTTGACCGTCAGCAGAGAAGAGCAGCTCTGCTTCCAGCGGAAGCGCCTGGTGTGTCCGTGCATTGGGAGCCCGTGCTGGGCGTTGCGCCAGCTGTACAGCCCCGGGGGTCTGTGGGGAGGAGTGGCCGGCACTGCAGATTTTCCCTTAGGGCTGCTGTAAGCCTGCTCGGGGTCCAGTTCAACACCATTAGCTTTCAGTGGGATGTTGTCTCCGTGCCAGCGAAGCTGGGCCGGCTGCCCTCGAGAGACGCGGGTCATCCCTGAGACCCCGGATGTTGCTGTTCTGTAGTTGATCCGACGTGGGAATCGCTGTAGCTGGGATTTCAGGATGTGAAAGGAAAGGAGAACAGGGAGTGTCCATGGGGAGGAGGGGGAGGCGTGGAGGAGGGTGGTGCCTCCATCAGCTGTGGAGAAGCATCGGCTCCTTTCCCAGGAAGGCGGACGTGGGGTGAGGCCCCAGGATTTCTGTCCAGAGGGGCTGTGTGGCTCAGCTCGAGTTAGCTGGAGGAGCTGGGAAAGCAAGGGGGGGGGAGGGCAGGATACAGCCGGCAAACCCTCAGACGCAGTGCGGTTGCCTGCTGGGAGCTGCTCCAGCCCTGGGTGGCCTCTGCCCACACAGCCGGCCAGGGACAGGGCACTAGAGCTGGTGTCACCTGGGAGCAGTGACCAGAGCAGGAATCACTGTCTGGCTTTGGTTTTCTCAAAGCCAGAGGGGGTGGTGGCCGTGGCAGGGAGGTGGGCAGGATGGCAGTGGGGTGAAATGAAGGCACGACTGGGGACGGAGCGGCTGGGTGTCCCCAAGGCACCTCTGCTTGTGCTTGGTGCACCCCAGCTTTCTGATAGGGCAGCAGGGAAACTAGATGAGGAAATTAGAAAAATACAGTCTGGAGTATTAGATGAGAAGGATACCTAAGCCATGCATCTTCTCGCAGGCCTGTGCTGGGAACTGCCTTCTCCCACCTGCTTACCACTAGAGCTCACCTCCCTCGGAGAAAGCAATCGGGTATCTCCTCGCTGCGAGCATCTGAGTCTCAGTGAGCTGTTGGCAGCAAAGATCCGAGTGTACTTCAAGGACTGCGGCTGAGGAGGGCTTCAATGTGGTCCCAGTTGGTGTGATGAAATTGCTGCTGTGGGGAAACAAATCTTCCCGGTCCGTGTTTGCTGCTCCTGGCGTGGGCAGGAGCCATGGCCACCTGGGCAGCGGAGGAGAGAGTGCAACCCCTTAGACAGAAACAGGGAGATTAGGAGAGGACTGCAGGCTCTGTGGAGTTTTCTGTGCTTTCATTCTGTTAAGGCACCTTGTGGCATCGGTCTACACTTGTCTTCTGAGGCAGAGGAGAAATTTGGTGATGCACTCTGCACAGCAGATTGTCCCGGCTACTCACCAACACCGACAGTCAAAGGGCAACCCAACAGGGGTGGCCCAGCTGGATCCCACTAATTTCTTTGGATTTGCCCCAAAGCAACCTTTAAACAATGAGTCCCGCAGGCTGTGGCTCGGACGTCGGTGCACTTCCACCTGCAGTAGCCCTGGCAGCTCTGCTGCCTTCTGCAGCTGTGCATGGAGCTGTGCACTCAGAAAGCCACCCGGTGCAGACGCCGGTGCCCAAGATGGCTTTATTTGCATGCTCTGTTGTGCCGTAATGCAGCAGGCAAATGTTCTGCAAGGACCAGCCTGGGTTAGATAGCACAGCATGTACTCTTTGACTTAAGCTAGAGGCAAAACAACTCCACGCCTTTAGGGAAAGAGAAGAGAAAAAAATAGCTCCTGGGGCAGCTGAGGTGCAGTCCCACCTAGTCCCTGTTGGCTTCCATTGTCCGTAGGAAACAAAACAGAGCAGCCCCTCTTCCCCCCAGCTCCTTCCCTGACACTTGTGGGACGGTGTCAAATAAACCCACAGTGTTCCTTTGTGCAGGCAATTTGTTTATGGTCGTAGCACAATGTGACCTGGCTGCGCGCAGGAGGCCACCACAGATGGCAATTGCAGACACATTCCCTGGCCAGAGCAGGGATTAAGTAAAGCTTTGGAGTGGCTGGGTTTGTTTTTATTTCTTTAATTTAACACATTAGGACAAGTTCCTAAACCTTTAAATGTTTGGAGGCAAGTGTTTTCCTGCAGCGTGTCCCACGTGGCTCACAGTGTCTGGCAGACCCACGTAGGAAGGAGTTTTCATCCAAGACACTTGAGAAACTTGCGAGGTTGGCAAAGCCACAGGCAGCTTGCCCATGTGGGAGCAGAGACGTTGATTTTTGGCCGGTGTGGTCAGGGCACGTAGCTCCCATAGGCTCAGCTGCATTCCCCTTCACGGGCAGTTGCTGGCCAGAACATCTTTTCCTTCAAAGCTTCCTTCTACATCTGGGCAGCAGTACCTGTTGGTTGAAATACCCAGGGCAGGATGGACAGCTTTGAACCTACATTTGATGGTGCTGGCATGACCTGCAAAGGCACTGACCCTGCCTTAGACTGCTCTGCAGTGCTGATGGCCAGCTGGCCTCTCTTCGCCAGACCACCAGGAGCAATCATGTGGGCTGGCATGAAGGACCATGTGTGATCCATGACCTTCAACACTGCTCTCTGCAGAGAGAGACCTGCTCTTCTGCCTGTCCTGGGGAAAGCAGGGCTTTAGCCCTGCACGCCCTGAACATCCTGTCCAGGATTTGCACAGGTCTCGGTCAGAAGCCAGTTGAAGCGGCGTGAGCCAGAGCATATCGTTGTCAGATGACAGGGGCTGGTTTGACCTGGGCAAGGAGAGGGAAAACTCACTGGGGAACAGGGGGATGCTATTGTCGGATCGTGATGGGAGAGGTGGGATGCCACGTATTTTGGGAAGAGTGTAAGCTGTGTGTTCATCCTCCTGTGATCTCCGGCTCTGCTGTCTCACGTTCAACAGCCATATGAAGTACTTGAAAAGTAAAAACTTTGTTTCTTAGCATAGCTTTTTTTTTTTTTCCCCCTCACGTGTTGGTATTTCTAAAGGATCAAGGCACTGTTTTTCCTGCCAGCCCTTGCTTGTGTTTAGGGTGGGGTTTGGCAGGCACCACAGGGATTTTCCAACACTTGGACTCTTTTCAAAGACTTATTTTCCATCAGTGGTGTTTATCCATTTCCTTCATTTTTTGCTCAGAGCACAATTAAAGATTCCTCGTATAGTTCCTAAAGCAGAGGCTTTTAGTTGCTGGTTTGCTATCAGTGAGAGACTTGGAGACAGGCTATGCTTTTCAGCGTAAAGCCAGGATTTTGCCAAATGTCCCCCCTATTCTGGTCCCCTGTTCAAATAATAGCACAGAGGATCACCCCCAGTTCTGATGAGCAGCTTGGAGGGGAGTATCAGTGCAGCAGGCAGAAGTCCCAGTTCACAATAAGGCCAATGGCTTGGAATTGCTGCTTTTGAGGAAACATGTGAGTTGATCTTTTCACAGGGCTTTCAGCAAAATTAAAGAAAATAACATTTATGACAAAATTATACAGTAATTTCAAAGAACTCTTTTATATTTGAGCTAAGTGTACTCTGGAAACCCTCCACAATCTCTTTTTTCCCCTGTCGTCTCAACCAGTTTACATGAAAATCCTGGTGTACACATCTAAAAGGTCTCATCCACCAGGATGCACTTTAGTGCTAATAAAAAGGATGCTGTGTTTTTTTTCAAGTATCTTGTTTTTACCTTAAATCATGCTTTATTTATTTATTTATTTATTCTGCAGATTCCCGAAACAAAACAACCTCCGGTCCCCAAGATCGAATCTCCAGAGGGATATTACGAAGAGGCTGAGCCATATGATGTCTCTGTAAATGGTATATCACAGCTAACTGTCTGGGGGGTTTCGTGTGGGAGGTGGAGGACTTGAGGTTTATGAGAACAAGTAAATGAAAGCGCAGACATTTCTTGCAGCTTGTGCAACATTCATTTTCTGATGCTGGTCACACTTGATATTACAGATCTAATGCTTGTTGGAAAGAAATGGCTACCGGATTACTCAAATCTTTAACTTTCCTGTAGTACACCTGGGTTGATAGAATATCACTGTAAAATATTATAAACCATTGTGGGTTCTCTTTGTCTTGATGATTTTCTGGAAGATAGGCTGTAGGCAAACACAGTTTTCTATTAAGGAGGGAGTGATGAAACCCTGGTGGCTTTCATTCGTGTCCTAGTGCTCTATTCACCCCTTTGGGGCTCAAAATCCCTGACTGTTGGTCTGTTAGCCACGATAACCATTTCTACAACTGACTATTTATTCAGCTCTGCCTCTTGTGGCAGTTTAGCCATCTGTAAACTCGATTCAAAAGCCACACTTCATGTGAGGGGACAGTGTGGGGGTTCCCTCTGCGCACACTGGCTCACTGCCTGGGTCAGCGCCTCCCAGCAAGGTCCTCAGAAGTGCCACGGAGACCTGTCCCCACCGGGCTCCGCACGCCTTCGGGAGGAGACTGCTGCACGCAGGCTGAGCTCCCAGATTCTCACCTCTCAAGATGTATTTCTGCATCCTTCTTCGGGCGAACACCCTTCGTGAGAGATTACCTTTCTCTGAGCTGATAGCAGAGCTGATCTCGTCATGGCTTTATCATCCGTTTAAGCCCAGATGAGACAGAGTATATAGCTCTGCTGCAGAAGTGGATCTCTGCTCATCAGCCTCGGCGGCGGCGGAGCAGAATGCAGCGGTGTACGTGGTGTGGGGCAGAGCTGAGCGGGGGGACTCAAAGCAAGCAGAGCGGTGAGAGTTACGGGCACAAGGTTTGGACCTAAACCCTTGGCTGTTGAATCCGAGCTGTTTGTGAGAGAAGCTGACTGCTCTCCAGCCCTGGTGTGCACCACTAGGCTTCCTGGCAGGGAAGCGCCGGTGGTGCCACTGCTTCAAGTGTCCGAGCAGCCCTCGCCACGTGTGTACACCTTGAACACCCAGACAGCTCGTCAGTCACTGTTCTCACAACGGCTTGGGAGTTACAGTGCTAAACAAAAAAGAGAGATGTAGAAAGATCTTTGTTTCCCTGAACCGTCCCCTTGAACAAGAAGATTGCGCCTGGTTTGGGCGGGGAAAGGTGCAGGCTCATCATGGCCGGGGTGAAATGTGCCCTTTGGGTGCGGAGGAGAGGGCCTCCCAGCTCTGCCACGTGTAGCTGGGTGCCAGCTCGGTTTTGCCGAAACGCTCTGGGCTGTTTGGCTGAGGGCAGGGCTGTGACAAGTGGGGTGCAGGGGAGTGAAACCCCCTGCAGCCGCTGCAGCCTTCTCCCTGCAGGGGATTTCCAGTTGCCTGCACTGTAAGATAAATGGACTTTTTTTTTTTTCCCCCTGCTGTGCATTGGGAAAGAGGATAACGCACTAAGAGCCATGGCATGTAAAGACATACCCTGGATTAGCTGGAGTACGGCCACACATCTGTGTGCTGGGAAACCCAGGTTATGTTACCCCGGCAGCTCCATAAACTCACGTTGCGCTGAGCGCCTGGTAGGAGCGATAAGCACACACCCAGCTTAAACCTCCACTTTTTCCTTGGTAACCTGCTGCTCAAAGATGCAAATACACTCACCATCCACTGAAATCCAGGCCGGTCAGATGCCTAAGGAAGTGAGAGACCAGAGCCCTGCAAGCATTGTTGAAAAAAGAGAGAAAACCCCCTATGATGGGAGCACTGTCAAACTGGGGCAGTCGGTGGCTGTTTGACCAGCGGGCTCGGTGTTTTCAGTGTTTTCCCGAGTGGTGTCGCAGTGGTGAGCGGAGATAGGAGCCCGTGAAGTGAGCAGGGATGGGATGTGCGAGCCCAGGCAGCCCCTCGCCGCCGAGGTGTGTGGTGCCTTTGCCTCCCGTGACTGCTCAACCGCCAGTCCCCTCTGCCGGCCCCAGCATGTCCCTTCTTCTACACAAACTACCTGGCATGCGATAACACCAGTGGTTTTTATGGTGGTTTGCGTGAGAAGGAAGGGCGGCATCGCATTGCCGAGCATCTCTGTGCTTTTTGGCAACCTCATACTTGAGGAGGTGCTGTGGGGTGAGCAGGAAGGAGGAGCAGGGAGAGATGTGGAGCAGCAGGTACGTGGCAGGAGGAGGCTGTGGAGGCGCAGGAGAGGGTGAAGCGTGGCACACCCCGCACAGGGTGGGTTGGGCAGCGATGCTGGGAAGCCGCCAGTGCCCTGGTTTGCCTCCAGATCAGGTTCCAAATCCCATGGCGAGACTTGCAGGTCTCAGTCCTGCCCATTGGCTCAATAGGTACAAAACTGGGGTCTCCATCCCTTTTTCCCCCCTCGCCTTATCAGGTGATAATAGTACCCTGTGCCCATCCTGTGCAGAGCGATGCTCATTACTCAACCACCTTGAGACCTTGCCACAACTGGTGTTGCTAAAGGGCAGTCTGGACATCCATGGGGTTGCCCTGGCTGGAGATGCTAAAGCCTGACCCCAGTAACCCCGCAAGCCCTCTGTGCTCACCCCGCTCTCCCCACAAGCTGTTGATGTTCTAAAGGAACATCTTCCCCACTCTTCCCCACAAGGGAAGGGGCTGGTGGTCCAGGGAGCTGCTGGTGGTGTTTCCAATGGAATTATACATGAGCCTTGGAAGACACCCATGCGTCCTCAAACAAACGGCCATAGTGAAATCAAACAAAAATAGGAACATCACTAAAATTAGTAGGTGTGCTGCCAAGAAGGGACATCAAAGCAAGCCTCCAGATGGGCTGAGGAGATAGAGGATTCGTGCAGTGTCAGAGGTGGGACTGCAAGGCATTGTAACAAGCTGTGGGTGAATTAATTAAAGTGAAGCGGGCAGGCGAGACCGCTGGGTCTCGGGGTCCCTCTTTCATCCGCAGGATTCCCACCCCTCCACTGGGGACGCCTCTGCCTTTCATTTTACAGCTCTGGCAAACGCTGCTGCTTGCCTTTCCTCCTGGGCTGAAATGTGTTAAACCGTTATCGTCCCCATTCTCGGCTGCATTTGCATAATTGAAGGGTGTGATAAGAAACAGAGTGAAAACACAAGGGGCAATGTGACTGCCAACTGAGCAATAATTATTCTGGCTGAAACAGCTCATCTGTCCTGGCTGATTTTAATTACGATGACGATGCTTCTGTGTTAAAGGGAATTGCCTTGTTTGAGGGGATGGGTTGAAAAATGTTGTCCCTGTGTGAAGTCTCATCATTCGGCATGTTCCTCCGCCGGCGGCAGGGACGGGGCAGCCTCTTGGCCGCAGGGGGAGCGCGGGGCTGAGCCGGACTGGTACCCTTGTTCTGCGCATTTGCTTATCTGTGGCTTTCTCTCTTTGTCTCCCTTTCTCTTTCCTTTTGACTGTGCAGGTCTTTTTGGTAGGCTTGCTGCGGCTGGACCCAGGCCAGGGTTGCAGGTTACTGAGGGCGTTATTTATGCCACAATAACGATGGGTATGGCATGCTTTCCAAACCTGAAGTGCCTTTCTTTTTTTGAAACAAAATGAAACAAAACACCAACAACTCCGTTTTAGCAAAGACGATCAGGTGCCTCCCCCTGGCATTGCCCATTACGTGCGTGGAGGGTAACCACCTCTCCCCTCTCTCTGCCCATGCTGGATCTACACAAGGTGGCATTTTATGTACCTTTCCCTGTGCTAAAGAACTGAAGAGAACTTCCCTAGCCTTTATTCCCCTGGTTCTGATCACTGATGCGGAGCTGATACGTGGTAATGCTGGCTGTATTGACAAGCAGCCGTTCAGTGAATGTTGAAGGTGCTTGTGCTCGGGCAGAGGCAGCTCTGGAGTATGAGATGGTTGGAGCTTCCTATGTCACGGTATTGATTTAGATCCCTGGGAGGTTGTGGGGAAGACAAACAGGAGAGCAGAGGTGGATGAGATAAAGACATACAAGAACACGTCTGCCACTGATGTCATGGCGATGGGAGGATAAAACTGTTGGCTTAGGTGAAACTGCCAGTAGGTGGAAATGGAGACCTTGCGCTGAAGTGCCTGAGCTATATAACATGGGACTGAGTGCGCCTTAGTAGTGGTGACAGTGTCTCAAGTCACCCAAGCAAGGTTTGTCCCAGTTTGTCAGCTACACAGCCTGGAAAATGCCTTTCCATCGTGAGGCTGTACCAGTGTCACCAGGCCAGCAACAGCTGCAGCTCTTCAAGTGGAGAAGAGCTCATCTCATGAGGCACTTGTGGTTGGTGCACAAAAGAGCAGCCAGGGCTCCTGCTGAGAGCATGGAAGAAATGTGCTTTTCCCCCAGGAGAAGGGTGGCAGCCTGAGGCCTAATGCTTAGGTGAGGGGCACCAGAGACACCCAAAAGGGGCGAGAGGGGCAGTTATTGATAGCCCTGGTTGATAAGGAGGGAGATGTAGAAGATGAGGTTTCCTTAGGCATCCTTGCTGCTGCTGCGTAAGGAAGAGTGCCTAGCAGTGCAGAGGTTCAGCTTCTTGGTATTTCTAGGGACAAGGAACCTCATCACTTTTGCTCCATTGGAATTTCTGCCCAGGTTCCTGTGGACAAGGTCTGCATAAGGATAGTGTGTTGGGAGGTAACGCTGTCCCATAAAAGATGGACTGTCTGTACATTGAGGGCATGGAGATGGCGAGCCGGTAGGTAGTGAGCTGTCAGCACCAGTCAGAGACTTTGAAAGGGAGTATTTGCTTTTTAGTAGGTTTGTTTAACTGGTGCAGCTTTATCACTTGAGGGATGTTATAGAGTGAGATTTCACCAGAGGAGACTGGGGGTAAGACTGTAGCTTTGTTACTGCATGTCAGTTCTTTTTATTTTAAGAACAAATAAACCCAACTTAAGAAATGTTCTTCAGTGAAGCTCCTAATGCTTTTTTTTTTTTCTCTTTTTCTCTTTTCTGGCTGCTTTTTCTCTTTTTATTTTGCAACAATCCAATAATGTTACTTTTATGTGGATATTAAGATTTTATGAGAATCAAAATTAGATTAAAATCTGGTGAGAGAAACGTAACGATATTCCTCCATGCTGTTTGATAGGACAAGAATGAAAACTTTACACAGATGCTGCCCAAATCTTACCATCTTGCTACATGAGCTTACCTTGTGAATAAGAGCCATACTGTAAATGCCAGCAGAGCACTGCAAATTCCCCTGTGGTCAGCAGGAACATTTTCATGGTTTCTGATGAATCTGGTACCAATGACCAGCTGTTCCTATCAGCTGAAAGTCCAATAATCTACAGGACATTAGGGCTGGGTGTTGAAAAGCCCAACTCATTTAAAAATGAACATGAAAAATGTGATTATTGTTATTTACAGCTGCCACTTATGACTCATTTTTGCTGCTGCAACAGTGTATTACTTCAAAGCCCCTTGCTGTCCCTTAGATGCTGCGTAGAGAGAGACCTGTTAGCCAAGAAAGGGAGAGTGGAATGACATCTCAAATACAATAGATCATTGCTTGCTGCATGGCCTCGCAAATACCAGTTTTCCTTCTGACATTCAGAGCACAAGGGCTGATTGTAGCTTGCTGTTGCCTTAAAAATTGTGAGTGTTTGGCTTGAAGTGGAAAGTAGAAAAAGCATCTTTGGTGGGAAAAAAAGCAGCAAATATCAGAAAATGTCTAAGGGAATGTTCTCAAATTTGTGGTCAACTGAGAAGTGTCTTTTGAGTGTTTGCTAACTATTTGGCACAAAATATTGCAATGAGATTAATACTGCACGAGAAAGGAAAAAAAAAAGATCTATGAGGGTTATTTTCCTACTGATTACCTTGTAGGAGAGCCTCAAAAGACACATCCTTACTCGGGAAGCTTTTGCATGTGTGAGCATGGCTGAGGCAAGCAATAGGCTCAGAATTTTCCTAGGAATATATTTAATGATAGAACTTTGCTTTTGTTATAGAAGATGGTGAAGCCGTTAGTAGCTCCTATGAATCTTATGATGAAGAAGAGAGCAGCAAAGGCAAGTCGGCAACCCACCAGTGGCCATCCACAGAGGCCACCATTGAGCTGATGAAGGACGCCCGCATCTGTGCGTTCCTGTGGAGGAAGAAGTGGCTGGGACAGTGGGCAAAACAGCTGTGTGTTATCAAGGACACCAGGTTGCTGGTGGGTAGATCTTGCACTCTCTGCCTAAAAGAACCTATTTTCATGAGCTAGGGAGGGAAGTGGCACCTCAGGCCATGTTAACTAGCTGGCAAAAACAAAGTACCTCTAGAAACAATGCTTCAAAAACCATGTCCCGGGGATTTGGGGATCTCATTCCATTTTCAGAAAGGCTGTGGGCATGGGGCTGCTGAGGGGGGGCACAAGGGCACATATTTGGCCAAAATCCCAAATTCCCAAAATGCCTAGAGATGCTTTTGGGGGAAGCTTTTTGAGGTGTTTAAGTTGAAAGGATGCTTATCCCACTGGGTAACCACATGGTTGACCCTCTAGCAGTATCTGTGAGAGATATTTCAGACTATATGTGCATGTACATCAATGTATATGTATCTCTGTACATATAGAGATGTCCTGTGTGTGGTCTGTGTAGGCATTGCAGCCTTGTAGGACCTATGGGACTTTCTGGAGTTCAGTGCACTTAATATGTGTGGTTGCACTGAGCCACTTCTAGGGGTGAGTTCACAGCAGCAAGTGAAAGGGAAGGTTCCTCCTCAGCCTCTTACCTGCCCTCCCGTCTTCCTTCCCCAGTGCTACAAGAGCTCCAAAGACCATAGCCCTCAGCTCGACGTGAATTTGCTGGGCTGCACTGTCATTCACAAGGAAAAGCAAGTGAGGAAGAAGGAGCACAAGCTGAAGATCATCCCCATGAACGCCGACGTCATCGTGCTGGGGCTGCAGAGTAAAGACCAGGCAGAGCAGTGGCTCAGGGTCAGTGGCGCCTTCGGGGCTTGCCCCGCTGGTGCTCCCATGCCTTCTACCCTGGCTTCGCTGGGAGAACATATCTTATCTCAGTCCTGTCCTTGTGTGCTCTGGCTCCCTTCCTCACTGCAAGCCCGTATACAAATGCACCACTTCATTTTCATGTCCCGGGATAGCTTCTTCCTGCAGATCCCTGCCACCTTCTGCACACGGGAGGCCATGGAGGGACCTCCCAGCCCAGCAGCTGCAGCGGGAGGGATGTCTGGGATGGGTGCCCAAAGTGAATTGGCTGAGGAAGGGGGAGATGTGGCCCTTTCCTTGAGATGGCAGCAGAAGAACGAGCCTTTGCGGACCACAGGGGGACAACGGGCTGTGAGACGCCAGGGCTGCCTTCGCTGGCAGCCTCTCCCCGGCTGACTCGGATCCAGCAGTTTCTGCTGGCTGCCTGCTGCAACACCAGCAAAGTCCCCGGGGTTGCAGGGAGTGTAAACCATGGATCTGCTGGGCTGCTGTGGTTTTGCCTGTCCTGGAAGGATTGATCCTGTTACTGCAGCTCTCTCACAGGCTGTGGCTTCCCCTTCTGTACAGGTAATCCAGGAGACCAGTGGTCTGCTCTGCGAAGGAGGCAGTGAAGGCAACCAGTACATCCCAGATTCGCAGCGTCTCAGTTACCCAAAGGTACGCCTTGTCTCTACAGGGAGAACTAGTAGTTAGGCTTTTCCACCCTGTTCTTTAATGGATAATAGTTGTAGGTGCAGTAATTTTATCTGAGCAAAGACTGATGTGAGTGTAACCAGACCCCTGTTCTGCTGAGAAGGAGCATTATTCGAACAATCTTAATTTTGCTTTGCAACCTTAATTTTGTTGCCACATCTTTCCTCCAAAACTGCCTCAGCGTGTGGGGCTCTCCTCCACACAGGACAGCAGCACTATCTCATCCAAGGGGGCAGTTGTGCTCAGCAAGAGCTTTGGAAAGGACATAGACCTTTGGATGCCAGGGCTTGGGCCAATCTTTAGTCCAGGTTTAGGTGACAATCCCCTGTGGGCAGCTTGTTCCAAAACAGTGGGAGGAGAAGAAACCTTCATGACTCTCAGGAAGACACCCTGAACACAGCTGTTCCTCTGCCCATGCCCTCCTGTGGGGGCTTGCAAATGCCCCAGGCTACAGGGTGGGAGGCCGTAGGGTGGCACTGGTGGTGCCACCACGTCACCTCAGAGACGAGCGCAGACGAGGAGGTTCGTGTGCTGTATCCGTCCATGCCAGGCTGAGAAACAACAGGGAGGGCACAGCGTGAGTGGGTGGGCAGGGGATGTCTGTGTGAAAGCATCTGCTACAGAGAGGGTGGGACCTTGTAATTTAGGAGGGGGGGAAAAGGCACTTGTGGTGGGTGCTGGCTGGAGGAATGGGTCACATCCATTTGTGGAGCTTGTGTCTGGTGCTTATTGACAGGTGGAGTTGTCTGAGAGGTACTCTGCAGCCTCTGAGAGCGGGAGCAGCACGGACGGCCACCCCGAGATGGTTGAGACAAAAGATGGTAACAATTCACCCTGGGAATGAGGGGAAAGTGGGCCATTGCCCCTCTATGTGCAGCAAGAGCTTCTGTAGTATCTCCTGCCACTGCCCCCCCAAACTGACCTGATGCTGCGGTGAAAGCTGCACGTGAATTCACTGCCTGTGAATTACTGAAGTGATTTCAGTGCTTTTTTTCCATAACGAAGTGGCAGGTGGATGCTAGGGTTGCTCAGCAGTTAGATAGTTAGGATAGGGCTTGAGAAACCGGGGGGTGATACCTGCCCTACCACACGGATCCTACATGACTCTGGGCAAGTCACTTTGGGACAGTTTGAGAAGGCAAAAATGCAACCTAAGAGACTTTCCTCAGAGATCTTCGCCGAGAAACTTTGAGTACCTCTGTGAAATGCTGAGCTGTCTCCAATGGGAGAGTTACACCTTTGCACTAGGGCATCCAACTCTGGGCTTTAAGCACCATTCTCCGTCTCTAAGATGGGGCAGGTAAGTACATTTTAACAGGAGATGCGGTGTTAGAGGAACGGCGGGACCCATTTACATATTAGACAGAGAAAGAGAAATCCATGCTTCGGACTCACTGGAGTCACCCAACAGGAGGAGCTCGGCTGCCGAATCCCTTTACACTAGGAATTCATCATTTTGTTATGCTAGAGAGAAAGAAAATCTGGAGTAAAAACATCCAACTTGAATTCATATCAGGATTCCCTGGTGACTACGCGGCCACAGCCATATTCATGCACTGACTGATGTGGTCGGTGGGAAAAGCTGAAGAGTCTCTTGGGCATAAGCTTTCCCTCTCTCCACCTTGAGTCCCTCATTTAGAAAGGAAAAGGCTTAAAGGTAGTAAATATTTACGGGTAATGGTTTTTAATTCTTTGTAGCGTAAGAAAGCGAAGGGAGGTTGGTACCTGCAAAGCAAGACCTGTGCAAACAGCTTTCCTGCAGCTCCAGCAGCCACTGGTGTTTGGACACCATATCTGCCATGTCTTTGGCAAGTCACTTAACTGAGATTAATGGTGCCATCTTGCTCATCATCTCCCTGGGCTTTGGACTATTACAGCCTGTCCCTGAGCCACAGGTTTGCCCTTTGCAAGGGACGTGTGTGCCGCAGCACTGTTGGGTGCAGGACGGCAGCCCAGGCAGCTTTAGGGCAGGACACCCAGCGAGAATAGCGGGTTGTGTGTCTGGCTGTGAGCTGGGAAAGCCACACATATGTCTTTTTCTTTTCTGGTAGTTAAGAAGAAGGGCACAACTGGCCTGAAACTGAGCAACCTGATGAACCTTGGGAGGAAAAAATCCAGTTCCCTGGATAGCCCAGAGAGATCCCTGGAGACTTCCAGTAAGTGGCAACATGAACTCCCCTGCAGGGACTTGTCTTGGGGATGGATCTCAGTGTGGAGGGCAGGATGAGCACCACGCATCATCCTCCTCAAACTCACATGTGCCAGACTGTCCTGCTGGGGGGAGGCAAGAGGCCACAGTCTGCTTGGTTGTGCCAGGAAATCCATGCAGATTGTGGTGCCTCTTACACCTTAAAGGTGACTGTGTGGCTTACAGGGGCAGGCAATAGCTCACAGGGTGACCCAGGAGGACGGGCAGGTAACACCAGACATGCATGCAGAGGGCTTTTGGGCTACTCTCCCAGGGCATCAGCCCAGGGTGTGGGAGTCGGCAAGGAAAGGGTTCTGTGGGTCACCTGGTATTCACCATCTGGGACCAGCTTTGTCCAACCACCTGCAGCCAACTTGCTGCTCCGAACCAAACATGATTTTCAAGGGTCTCATTTTGAACAGATTTTTGCCCTTCTCCCCCTGTTTCATATGGACAGGACAGCTTGTCTTTCTGCTTTTGCTCTTTGTCATTGCCTGTGGCTTTGTGTTGTGCCGTGGTGTCAGAACTTTCTTGTCAGACATCCCTGTGCAGGCAGATGAGTTTGGATTTCTTCTCCCCATGGGGTGAAAAATATGCCTAAGTAACCTGTGCTTGTTTGCAGGTTACCTGAATGTGCTAGTGAACAGCCAGTGGAAGTCCCGCTGGTGTCAGATAAAAGATGGTCACCTCCATTTCTACCAGGACAAGAACCGAAGCAAACTGGCTCAGCAACCCCTGAGTTTGGCAGGTTGTGAAGTTATCCCAGAGCCAAGCCCTGATCATCTCTACTCCTTCCGCATCCTGCACAACGGGGAAGAACGGGTCGTTCTGGAGGTAGGGTGTGTATGTCCAAGCAAGCTCTGCTTTAAGTCATCAGCTTGGGTGTCTTAGTTGACCTAAATGCCGCTGAGGTCCTCCAGAGGAACCCTCAGTCCTGCAAAAGAGAACCTGAAGTGTGGGACTTTGGGTCATCTGCCTGTGGTCCCCTAGAAGGTGTCCCAGCTAGCTGGTAATCCAGACTCTGTCTGATGCTGGCGCCTCCAGAGGACCATTCAGCCTTCATCTTAGGCGCTCATCTTAGGATGGGATGAAGGGTCCTCTGGAGGTGCCCATCTCTCTCCACTGACTATAGGATAAGCTTCGATGATTAAGTTATATGGGATGTATTTCAGATGGTTAATGAAAGATGAGAGGAATGCCACTTTAGGGATTTCAGTCTGTGGTTAGGAGGAACAGAGAACTACATCTTCTGAAGACAGAGCGTCCCAAAGCCATGGGTTACATCCCAAGTAAGCGATCACAGATCTGCCCCTGAAAGTGCAAGTGAATTCATCTCCATCTGTTACTTACTTTTGCCTGCATCCAGGACTGTTTATCTCTAATCTTAGTTCTCTCTGACGACAGCATGATTATAGTGGGAGGTGGACAATGTGAGCAATTTCCTGTATTTTTCCAGTGGGTGGGATATTTATAGCTAAACAACTGAGTTCGAGTGCCTGCCATAAAGTTTGAAGGTGTTTTTGTTTATCCTCTGATTCAGGGTATGTCTGTGTCTAAGAAATTTTGCCTAATTACAGATGTGAAGAAGAGGTGCTGGGAAAATTTACATTTTGTGAATGAAAAAATCTGTATTTTGTTGTGATGTCAGACTCAATGTACAGACTGGCCGGCTGGCTGGCTTCCCAGGGACTGAAGTCTCTGCTAAATAAAACAGATTGGAAGCTTAAAATATACTTTCTAATCTGGGATTCACTTGCCCTGAATTTTACTTTGTGCTTACTGCTCTAACTCCTCAAATCAAAGCAAAAGATGTAAAGATGGCTGCAGCAGCCCACTTCTTCTTGCTTCAGGTAAAAGTTCTCTGCTGCTGGGAAGTGCATGTGGCTGTTTGCTAGAGCTGCCGTCGAGGCGCCGTATTTAACTCTTAATTTTGCAAAATGTCAGACTGTTCACTGAAGGTGGGAATTTGGTGCTGACCACGTTAAAGCAAGGTGCTCTCTTTGAAGTTCTTCTCTGATCCCACTTTAAACTCTCCCCTTCCCCTCTCCCCTGTGCAAACAGCCTGGAAGGGGGTTTGGGCTCCAGAGTCAGGAGCTTGAAGATGCCCTGTGTGCGCTCAAGTCTCCTTGAGTTGGTGTTTGGCAATCCCATTGCTGCACTCTGCTGGTGCAAAATAAAACCCACACGTCCCTCTCCAAAACCGGCTCCCCACCAGCATCTCCAGCCACGGAGACTTCTCTTACTCTTGTAGGCAGCTGAGCTGAACAACGCTGAAAGGAAAATTCAGTCTGACTAAAAATTCCGGGACAGAGTTAAGTGAAGAGCTGCATTCTTATGCCTTCCAAATTTGTGAATCGGTCCATACACAGAGCGGTACTTCTTTCACGGGGTCTCAGGTTTAATATAAATAAATACCTGGTTGTTCATCTCGCCCCTTGCAAGCCCAGACGGCTGCCAGCATAGTTCCCACCCAAGGCTAAGTCAGCAGCAGCCTTAGGAACGCTGAGAAACTGCTCTTGCAACCTGTGCTGTCTGTCTGATCACCTCGTAGGCGAAGTCCTCGGAGGAAATGGGCCACTGGCTGGGCCTCCTCTTGTCGGAGTCAGGTTCAAAAACAGACCCAGAGGAATTTACCTACGATTATGTGGATGCTGACCGGGTTTCCTGCATCGTGAACGCTGCAAAGAACTCCTTCTTGTACGTCAGTGGTAACGTGCGGGGCTGCAGGGACTGGTGGACGGGGAGCAAGCTGGAGTGGTGGGGTTCCTCTTCTTGTGAGAGGTTGGCTGCCGCAGGGTTAGGTGGTGTGTTCATGGCTGCGACTTGGTCGCTTTCGTCGAAAGCGCAGTGTGGGACAGAAGAGCACTTCTTGTTGTCCCACCATGACACGTCTAACCTGAGCCACAGCTGCCAGGGGGTTAGGGCACGTGCCCAGGTGGCCCTTGCAGTGGCAGGTTGATGGGGTGGGCTTGGCTGGGGGTGTGGGGCCATGGGCACGCAGCTGTGCTGCTCGCAGGGCTGCCGTGCCACTGGGGCAGGGCCGTTGTGCTGCTGTGCTGGGCGAGAAGGGAAAGAGCCGAGGGGAAAGGTGGCCCCTCTCTGGTGGGTGCTGCTTAACGGGCAACGGGAGCAGCGATCACATTGCTGCATGGCTCTACCTTCTCATCTCCTCCGTCTGGCCATGTGGCCCCTGCCCAGACCTGGGCTGTGTTCAGATGCCCCAAAATTCAACACAGTGCAGCCACCCAGCGAGACCCATCCCTCCTGATGCGATGTCCCGCTGCCTGTTCACAGCTTAATGCAGAGGAAGTACTCCGAGCCCAACGCCTACATCGACAACCTGCCCAAGGGCAGGATGCAGCAGGAGGAGCTGTACGATGACGTGGATCTGCCAGACCTGCCCACGGTAAGATGCCCGGGACCACAGGCAACCACCCTGCTGCAGCCAGCTCGGTGGAGACCATGGGCAAACATCTGGCTGGGGGAGACTCCATCAGTCAAGGGGGAGGGTTGTCAAACCAAGGCAAAGGGGATTTCCAGCCCCTGGGGAAATCCAGGCTTTTGCAGCCAGGCAAAATCTGAGGATCTAGGGATCCTCGGGCAGCTGGGATGAAACGCCACAGTTTCCATCAGCAAACAGCATGGATTATTTGGACATAGACAGTGGACTGTTTGGAGCCCAGTCAATCAGAAGTCCTCTTGATGTCTGTAAGAGCAAGTCCTGTGTGTCAGGACAAGAAAGATGCTCCATGCTGGAGATGAGACTGTTATCCTGGGAAAAGCGAAGGATCTGGCAGAGCTTGCTAGATGTACAGCAGTGTGAGATGCTTGCATGGTGATGTTGCTACCATTGGAAAGGCCTGTTGAAGGAGAGTAGGAGGGGACTTCCCTTCAGTACACCAAAAAACCCTGTCTGGAATGACTTAGAGAATGGGGTTTTAGTTCCTCTAAGGTTTATGGAAAATAGTCCAGATGATTGCCTGAGATGCTGCTACTCTGCTGCAGAAGATGGTCCCTTTTCAGGGGAACTTTCTCCTTTTGCAGGAAGAAGTACCCAAGAGTGAGAGCAAACCCGAGGGGGACCAAGACAGAGTGTACCTGGACCTCACCCCAGTGAAGTCCTTCCTACACTGTGCTGGCAAGAAGTCATGCCAGCCTTCACCCCTCAGCTCACCGTCTTTAGAAAGAGCTGCCAACAACAAGGCTGCAGCAGAGAGCGCAGCCGAGATGGCCCTCGTGGCTAAGGAAGCTGAGCCCTCGAGTAAGGCGACAGAGACCTCGGAGCAGGTACTGTCCTATGCTGCAGTGTGGGGCCAGGCTTCATTAGTGAGCCAGGTGTCCCTGCCACATCATCCCACCTTGTTTCCCCCCTCCAGAAAGACCCAGAGAAGCCAGAACCCGATGAGGCGCCACCACGGATGCCCGCCATCAAAATCCAGGCGCAGCAGCAGAACATCGCCTTCCCCCAGCCAGCGCCCGAGCTGCCGGCAGGCACAGTGACTGGGGGCAGTCCCCAGCTGGTGCCCGCACACCGGCCCAAGATGCCACTGCCAGGTGAGCAGGCTGCGCCGGCGGCCAGGGGGTGCCTGCCGCGCCAGGGGTTTGGAGGGAGGTGGTGCTCCAGGCATGAGTTCTGCCCTGTGGTTCAGCTTCCCGCTGCGCTACCGTGGCTTTGCAGTGCTCAAGGGGCTCAGAAGTCTCCTGCTTTGTGACTTCCAGACCCTCATTCGTTTTGTTTCCGAGCATCTGAAAAGGTTTTCCCTCCTGCTTTTTTCCCCCCTGGCTTAAGCTTGTTTTGGTGGGTTGTGTTTCCAGCGGCAGCAGTGGAAACCAAGCTGGGCAAGAACAGGACGGAGGTGGAGGTGAAGAGGTTTACGGAGGAGAAGGAGCGACTGGAGAAGGAGAAGGATGAAATCCGGGCTCAGCTCACCCAGCTGCGCAAGGAGAGGCGGGAGCTGAAGGAAATGCTTGGGGGCGGCACAGGTAGAGGAGGGCAAGGGGGGACCATGGGGCAGGAGGGAGCAATGAACCTGACCCACCCGGGACCAGGAGGGGCAGGGGCGAGACCTGGCGCTTTGAGCTGAACCATGTAGCCCAAATTGCACTAGAGCAAGAGTGCAATTAGGGAACTGCTGGGAACTGCTCTCCCCCCACCCCTTCACAGACAAGAGCCTGGAGCAGAAGCTGAAGGAGATAGATGAAGAGTGCAAAAGGAAGGAGAGCCGGAGGGTGGACCTGGAGCTAAGCCTGGTGGAGGTGAAGGAGAACCTGAAGAAGGCAGAGTCTGGCCCGGTGACGCTGGGCACCGCGGTGGACACCACACACCTGGAGAACGTAGCCCCCCGGGTATGTGGGGGGCACCCCTGGGCTCCACAGCGGCTTCCTGGCTGCGGGTAGTTTCACCATCTCAGCCCGCTTGATAATACAGTAACTAATAATAATATATTAATACAATATATAATTTTTATATTTATGGGTTCTATTTCTATGATATCTATTATCTTAATTATTATATATAATGCAAATAAAATAATATTATTGTCATATAACAAGATAACACAGCCATGGGGAGGTGAAAGGGGGCTGGGGCTCAGGACAGTGGCTCTATTTCCCTGTGGAACCTTGACCAACAGGGGGCTGAGCTCCTTCCACGCTCAGCTGAGCCAAGGGAGGTATTTCTAGGGGGAAGATTCAGACAACTAAATTCCTTCCCGGGAACATGGTTCTCATGGAATGGAGATGGTCACTGCCAGAGTCCTGCTCTGTACCTCTGCTTGAGTCCTCAACATCCACGCACATCATGGTGGTATTTTGAAATCAGCATGTCACTGAAAAATGCCTCTCAGTGCCAGCAGACTGTGACTGTTGAGCTTTTCTAGGTCATGGTGGTGAAGGGCAGCAATCTCTCTCCACAGTCAACACAATGTCTATTATTTTTCTTGTAGATTCAGGCAAAAGGTGCCAGTCCCTCAAATAGCACAGAGAACTCACCAGTGAATTCAGCAACAGCTTTAAAAAATCGGCCTTTGTCTGTCATGGTGACGGGGAAGGGAACAGTCCTACAGAAAGCTAAGGTAATGTGCTGATTGTTACAGGAGAAAAATCCATCTGGGACAGCTGCTGCTTTCCTCCCCTGGCAGTGGAGCAGAGTGGCTGTGGTGGGGATGGGGTTGTGGGGGTCTCATGTCTTGGTCTGGGAAGCACCCTTGACCGAGCACCCCTCGGAGCAGGCCAGACTGGTTTTCCTCTGGTCTTTTCACCTGGGCTTGCTCTGGCTGCGAGTTAAATGAATAAATGTGTGTGTTGCGTAAAACAGAGGGACATCCCTGACCCACCCTGCGGCCAAAAAGACTTGGGTACCAGATAATTGGCCTGATCCTGTGCATGTTGCTGTTACTGTGGCTTGCCAGATTTGTCTTTTGTCTAAATTGCCTTTATTCCTTGGCAGGAATGGGAGAAGAAAGGAGCTAGTTAGAACCACATTTTTCAGAGATGGACTAAAGACTGGAATTGCCTATGCACGGCCAAGGGGATTCAATCATCTGTAGATGGGAGGGTGAGTGTGCAACACAACCACACACACCAAGCACCTCCTCCACGTCGCGCCAACTGCTCAGACGCAGCAATGGAGTCAACAGCTGCCGATAGGAATTATCCCAAATGATCTTGCTCTTTCCAGACAAGTGCCAATCACGTAGCTAAACCAATAACAACCAGTGGCAATCCTTGCATCAAATTCCTAACCCAGTTGATGTAAACGAGAGTGTTACTGTACATAGGGGTGTTTTGTGTATTTCTACTTTGAAGGTTTATCAATGAGTTATTAAGGTTTCTATATTAGTGACAGTAGTGGGTTCAGAAGGGGCCCCTGATATTCTTTATACCCTGGTGGTTTTCAACCTGTCTTGGCAAATTGCAGTCAACTAAAGCCTGGCCTCTTGCTGCCAGTCATCACTCAGCTGCAGATCATCCAGCCTGCAGCCAAGGGCGAACACCCATGCCTGAGTGATGCTCGAGACACAAATGAGAAGCACGCAGCAGCCTGTCCAGGGGATTTTCAGTGTCCCAGTGCATCCCAGCGTGTGCTTACTCTGCCCAGCCTGCTGCAGATTTGCCAGAATATTGAGAAATCCTGCTCACCTTCTCACGCTGTAAGCTCTGCTACAGACTGGTGGCACCAAGAGCTCTGGGCAAAGAAGATCTGCCAAGCCAGTTAATTCTCTTGAAGATCTTGATCTACTTCACCTGAAGAGTTTGTTCTGGGAAAAAAAGAAAAAAAAAAATCGTATTTGAATGCTTGTTAGTAATTTATCAAAGACCCAGGCCTGCTCATTTGTTGGACCAGGAAGCTGGATCCCAATACACCCTTCAGGGCTTGCCCTTTCCCAGGAGAGGGGAGGTAAAGCCATCCCCGTGCTCCTGCCTGGGCTGTGAGCACCGCTTCGCTGATGCTCTCTGGTCCCCGCAGAGCCGTGTCATGCCACGCCAACCCCACAGCTGTACCACCCGCTGAAGACATCCCTGTGTGAAAGGGACCCCTCCACAGGGGCAGGGCTCACTGCCAGGCACAGCAGGTGAGGTAGCACCACCGTGTCTCTGGTGGGCTGCTGCCCAGCTTGGTGCTGTCACCCTTTCCAAATTACTAAACTTAATAGACCCTTTGGGTCCCGGCAGTGTGACCCACAAAGCCCGCCCCTCTCTGCCCTAGCCAAGCTTTCTGATGAAAGATGTTGGATATTTGGGACTGCTAGATGTAGAGACATTGCAATTTGAAGGGGTGTAGGGAGGGGTGTCAGAAATCCATGCACCCGCTCCCCTCCCTGTAACCTGCTGTCACGTCTGATGGCCTGGAAACCTTTGATGGTCCTTCAGCCCTGGAGCCTGGGCTCAGTAACTGGGTTGACTGTGTTGGGGCTGCAGCTGGTTTCCAACCCCATCTGCAGGGTTGTTTTCCAACCCTGCAAAGCTGAAGCACCACTGGGACCCTGGCTGGGTTGTTCCTGGAGTCCTGCAGCTTTGTGGGTGAGCATCACACCGAGCCGAGGTAAACACAGACGGGCACGATGCACCTTCCCAACCCTTGAAAACTTTTGACAGCCCTGAGGCCACCTCTAAAGGGATGCTCCTTCCTCACACAAAGGCCCCACAGCTGGGGCAGGGGTGCCCACAGGGCTGTGACACCTGGAGGTGGTGGTGGTGGCACTGGGGTGTGTGAGGATGTGCTGCTGAGGGGCTCTGGGCTTCCGCCACAGAGCTGGGGGGCAACAAAGCACTTTGTCAGGGTATCCTGGAGGCAAGAAAGGTGCCCCTCACTCCTGTTTGGTTTTTTTACTTCCAAAGTCTCTGCTGCAGTGCAGAGGGAGGCATTTGGTAACCCCAGGCCTCCAGACGAGTTCATTGACTGCAGCTGTCACGCCTGCCCCTGTGCAAGGTTTGCACACAGGAAAAACTCATGCAAATAAACCACTGAAACTTCTGGCTCAGGACCCAGTGGACTTTCCTCTTCAAAGCACAGGGAGGCCAGGGACACCATGAAGCTTTTGTTTTGCCCCATCAGGAGCTAGCAGAAGACCCTCTCTACACCCTAAAGATGTATGTAGTACCATGCCCTTACCATAGACCCCGCTGTTGTCCTCCAGAAGTTGTCCAGACATTTCACAGTGGTACTGAGACAGCGATGGACGAGAGCAGCTCTGCTTTTCCACACCACAGCCCAGTCAGCTTTGGTGGTCCTGCTGGGAGATCTCCATCAGGGGATGGTAAACATAGGCAAGTCCTGAGCAGCACACATTCCCCAGGCAAGAACCGTTAAACAATGTCTCCGTGTCCCCATTGTTTTCCTAACTCAAGGCATTTCCTTTGTTGTAACTGTGACCTATAAAGTGGCGCTTTAGAGGGTTTTATAATAAAATGTTGAGTATATGATACCAGTGGTTTTTTTCTTTGTAACATGGCTTGTCCCTGCTGTAGTTTCTGGTAGATTTCAAGCACATCAAACCCCTATTAGTTACTACAAGGTCCCTTAGCTATGCAGTCTACAACTGCAGTGGACTATATCTTAAATCATTTAGTCCTAGTGATTGCAACATCAACCAAAAAAATCTGCGGACAGCTAACCCACTGAAAAATAGCAATAACCCTGACAAATTGCTTGAATACAGGTAACAGGCTCCTGCCTGTATCTCAGTAGCACAGTCCTCTTGCACAAAACCATCAGAAAAACAAAATTGCATCCACTACCTTCCTCTGGCCACTAGATAGCAACCCTGGGCAACGCTTAGAGCCTGCTGCAGCCACTGAAGGGAAAACCAGGATGGCGTTTAGCTGGAAAGGAAGGAAAAGAGTTACTAAAGAAAGTGGTCCAGCCTGCAGCCTTTACAGAACAGACACCAAACCAGGCACGTTTGTGAAATACCTTTTGGTGGCTGTACCACTACTAGCTCCGCTCCCGCAGAAAGCTTGGGAAGGCGCCGTAGCTATGGTGCAAAGTCCGGAGGAAGGTCCTGCTCCCCTGCCTTTCCTGGACCACCCATTGACACAAACCTGCCAACAAGCCCATTAGTGTCCCATCAGCCTCTGGGCGCAGGAATCCCCCTAAAAAAACAATTTGATTTGGGATTGCTGTTTTTGTGAGCTGAAGGGCCAGCAGCAGTTGCTTTTGGCCTTCCCCACCAGCACTGCCCATCACCTGTAGCTGCTTTATAGCACCTTGGGATTGCCTCCCTCTGTCCCCAGCACACCTCTGCCTTTGGATTCTCATGGAGCATCCTTGTAGCAAAGACAGCTGCCGAGGGTCATGGCTGCACCCAGACTGACGGGCTTGCTCACCCAGAGCACCACAAACCCCTCAAGCCTGACCTAATGCAGTCTCATCCCACAAAATATCATGTTGAAGGTACCCTGAAGACACGGCTATGTATAGAGGCAGAGCTCCTACTGCTCCTCAACGCCTAACACACAATTTAATGCTTATTGGTATTGCTTTGTCAGTTATTCCAGCCTAATTCTCACCTGTGCGCAATGCAGCCAGGCCACCGTGGGACCTGCCGTGTGTCGCAGGCAGAAGCGCATATTCTTCCGGAAGGAAATTTGCTGCTACAAACCATTTTTCTTAGCAAGTTTCTCACCTAAGCACCTTCAGTTCTTGCGCTGGATACATGGAGCAACCCTACAACAGCTACTGGGGTCTGGGGTAGTGGGGGAGTCCTGCCTAGCACATCAAGAGAACGAGGCAGGCACTCTTGATTTTCAACTCAGATACAAGTAAAGAGCGAGATTTTAAAGGGGGGAAAAAAAAAATCTTTCTCTTATTGGTAGAGAAGTTTATATAATGTTTACATAAGTTGTCTTGGGTATGAATCAAATTAATTTACTTCTACTGTAGACAGTAAGATTGCAGGTGCTTTTGCAAGCTGAAAAAGCCAGCTGGCGTCAGGGAGAGCATCAGCAGACCTGGTGCCAGCGCTGCGGCAGCGCTCCCAGCCTGGCCCTGGGTGTCAGTGCACAGGGAGTGTGCCACAGCAGGGTCTGAAGCCCAGCTTCCCTGCTGCAGCCTTTACAGGACAGGCACCAAGTACATTTTTTCCTGGCAAACCAGCATGATTTTGCTGGCTGAGGGAAGGTAAGACTAAAGGGGTGAAATTCACAGCACACACTTAAATCCTGGTTTTTTAAAGGAGAAACAGGCTCTCCCCTGAAGTCAGGACATGGCCCACGACCAGCCAAAGCTCATCCAGCAGACCCAGTGTAATTCACTGCTCCATTAGTTACAGCCCAGACATCTAACAACCACCTGGCACAGACGGCATCCTCTGCGCTCCCCCCATGCCAGACGGGATTAGTGCTAGCTTCGCAGGGACACCGCCGCCTCGGTGGCTGTGCCAGGCTCAAACACCGACCCGGCCTTAAGGGAATGAGCTCCCATCAGGTAAGTTCTCATTAAGTTTTTCTGATTGAATCAAAGCGAGTCTGTGAGAGTGAATTTAATGAGCGATCATGTCAGAGACCCAAGTCACTTACTCTTTTTTAATTAAAATTTGCAGGAGAAAGGGCCTAGAAAGTAGCCCAGATCTTCAACTCAAGTTTTTAAAAAGAAAAAAACAAAAAGAAAACAGCTCCAACAACTGCTCAGCAATGTCCTGCTTGCCCACAGGAGCAGCAGGTCTCTCCAAGACCATCCCATATATGCTGCTTCTGCTACCAGCTCAGCTTTTCCCATCTCCTCCCAATGCCCTGACACCTCCTTACCTTGCAAAGTGCTTTGTCCCAAGCTGGTGGGTGCTGCCGCTGCCAGAACATGCCTGAGCAACCATCCAAGGCTTCAGCGTCCAGCCACATTAAGGAGGAAGGTCACAGTAGATCCCCATCACGCGTACATCCCCAACACACAGGGATCCCTGGGATGTTTTAGGCACTGAGACCTCAGCCAGATGCACCCAGAGGCTAAGGGCTGGGTTTTAGGAACCAGCTTTCCCGAAACTCCTCCATGAGTTTCAGATCTTTCATACCATCTCTACTTAACAAACTGATGCACAGGGCTACATGTTTTCCACGCAGCATTAATACGTTGTCTCCAGCATGAGATTTCACAGTCTGTGATTCCCGAATCACACAGAGAGGTTTGTCTATGTGTACTTAAAGCAAGCAGGATGGGACAAAAGCAGGGTTTCCCCCAACTCAGGACCCAGGCAAGCACCCCTCGTTCCAGTAAAGTGCATGCACTCTAAAGATGTACTTACTAGCTATGTATTAAAATAAAAAGAACTTCCAAACAAAGGTGACATCCAAACCACATTTGCCGCAAGGCAAAGCGCTCAGCAGCACTGTACTTACTTTCCTGCAGGCAACATAGACACAAGGAAAAGGCTTTAAACACCTGTATGAAGTTCGGAAAGCATGGCCCAGCTCCAGAGCTGCGTGGCAGAGAAGGTAAATACACTTCCCTTTGAGGGGGACGACTGACCCTGCAAAGCACAACCGCCGGCGAGGAGTGAACTACCGATGCTGTTCGACAAAGTGTAGCAGAGAAATGGCCAGGAAGATGCAAACCCAACAACATAATGGGAGAGCAAGGGTGAGAAGTCACGGTCTCTCTGACGCTTCACACACCAGAGGATGCGCGGGGAGGCCAGGGAGAGTTTTCAGAGCAGTCTGGCTGGGATCCAGCCGGCTCCATGCGTGCTTCTGCACCATAAAACACAAACCACGTCTTTGGGTGTCTCAGCTGTGAGCCTGGTCTAGCCCATTCTCCCTACAGGAGACGACTGACAGTTTTACAGCAGAGGCAATGCTTAGCTACAGCCATGCCTAAGTAATATTAATAGATTCATTTCTCTTTCTATCTCAAATGTCAGCCCTTCAACTAAGCCTCTATTTTGCTGTGCCTTAGGCACCAAAGGACACAGACAATCCCCTAAAGTGGCAGTGAAAAGAAAGAGGAAATTCTCCTTTCTCCTAGCCTGGTTTCTCCCACAGGGTACAATAGTGCTGCTCCTGACTCAGTGCCAGCTTTCATCCCCGAGAGTGCTTTAGCCCATTCTTCTTTTGACAAGAAACCTGCCGAGTAATTTGTGTCTCTCTTTGTACATCTAATGTTACTATTCAAACACCGGGCTAGGACATCTGGGTGAAGGGATTTTTCTTCTTTTGGGAACAAGATGTTATTTTCACCCGTGCTGGCAGTCAGTTAGCATCTCTGCTTCAGCCCTGTCCAGAGCTGCTCCCGCTTTCCCGAGGTGACGGACACCATGGGAAAGTTAACAGAGAACAGCCCAACATTGTGAACCACGGGCCCTGGGGGAGCAATTACATAAATTTTACAGCTTCATGGGCAAATTGATCTGGTGATCCAGTGAGACTGATGCTCTGAAGGATGCGGGCATGTGGCCAAACTGTCTTTGGAGACACATGTGAACCATCACAGCCTGCCAACTTGTGCTGCAGAGACTGCTGCTGTGCTTGAGACACGATCAGCTTAAAAGAATGAGGGGAGGCAGAAATGCCATTCAGCTCATCCATCCCTGTTCAGGCCAGGACAAGCAACCTGTTCTCCCAGCCAGCTCCAAAAAAAGAGCAAAGACACATGGTAAAGCTCAGAGCCATAGAAAGAGCATCAAAAAGAAGAGGCTAGACTTGACTTGGAATGGGCAAAAAAAGAAGGAATAAGAAAAAAACATGCACCAGCAAAGGAGAGAGCAAGGAGGCAGCCAGCAGGAGGAGAAAGGAAAGGCTGGAGGAGATCTGGGAGGAGAGGTCCAGGCCTCTTCCTCCTCCCACCTGCACATTGCCTGCCATGCTCTGCTGCCACACAGACGCACAAGAGGTTGCCCTGGTCCCGTCCCCTCTAGTCAGACTGTGGCTGAGAGGGGTGGAATGGAGTTAAAGCTGAAAGCAGATAGACCAAGCTCCAAAGACCAGCAGGATGGTACAAACCATGGCTCCATCCAGAGTCTACAACAGCCCGGGCATTTGTTTGGAAATGATGGAAATACACCCTTATTTGGTGTATTTGCAGTAGAGGTAACTGGATTTGACCTGGGTCAAATCTAGGAGCGAAAACAGCCATCAAACCTACTAAAAACAGCAACACAGGCTGACTGTCACAGCCCTGCCTTAGAGATGCCTGAACCATTGAATGCTCTTGCAAACCGAATTCTTTTCAAACCTCTCTGTATGAAAACCACGCAGCTACAAAATGCTGTGAAGCTAAAGTACACTAGATCACTCCAAACAAATTCAGAGGAGAAAGCAGCATGGACAACTTACAAAATAGATTGAGGCTCTCCTTCCTCTTCCTCTTATCTGTCTTCCTGCCTGTAACAAGCCATTCGCTCCAGCACCTGCCTGCCTGTGCATAATCTACATTATCTCCCTGCAGCAGGAGCTCCAAAATTGCTCAGATATCTACATATTTTCAGACTACCTCAGAGTCCTCTCAAGTCTGTTTGGGGAGCAAGAAAAAAAAAAAAAAAAAATCGCACAGCACTAGAATCTGGATGAGGAAATGCAAAATTCCAATAATAAATACTTAAACACAAATATTTACTTCAATTTAAAAAGAAAGAGAGCACTGGAAAGCCCAGTTTGTGCAATACAGGAACTGGGAACGGTCTCAGCACAGTCTCTGTGCTGGAGCAGCTCAGTCACTGCCAAGGACAGGGGTGGCTTGCTGGATCGTGCCTGTGAGAGGCAGCAATGGTTCCCAGTCAGAGAACTGGAGCACTCAGCGCATCTGTGTCAGTGTCTCTGATCCACATGCCTTTTGGTCTGCCGGGGGGCCCTGGAGAAGTGCTGCAGACCACCTGAACGCTGCTGCACGTGGGAGTGCGGAGGAAGGACCGCGGATCTTGGAGAATCACCCCGGAGCACTCCTGTTGCAGAAGAGAAGCACAGATGTGGGATAAGAGCTTTAGGACCAAGGGATAAATTCACGCTCAGTCCATTCCAGCCCAGCAAGCATCCTTTTGGCCTTATCTGACAGGCCTTAGAGGCCATGGGGTGGAAGTCAGAACTCCGGGGCTCAGGCAAAGAGAACAATACTGGGGAGAAAAAACCACTTCATTGAGAACTTCTCACTATGGGCACAGGACCGCCTCTAGGGAGCCAGAGCTCACCACCTCCTGGCCATTGCTCCCCTGCTGAGGAGGAGGGAAGGCAACAGGGAGGCTTTTGCACCACGGAAACTTTGCTTTGCTTGGCTTTGCTCCACTGAAAGCAATGGAGGGTCACACTCCAACGGAGATGGCTCCCTCCCATTACAAGGGAGCCAGAGCTTTCTATGCTGGGAGTCAAGGAGGGTTTGTTTCTTCTAGCAGGGCAGATGGAAAAGAGGAACAGAACAGAGTGGAAGAAGATCACCAAAATTATTAGACCTTCTTGGGGTCCCCTCACAACCAACTTGCTTAGTGAATGCCTAAAACAGGGGCAGAGCTTCTCGAGAGGAGCCCTTGTTCCCCTCAGCAGCCCCAACCTCTCCGCTTCGCACGTGACAGAGGCCACGTCAGCACCAAGACCTGGCCACCAAACAGGTGTCCCAGAGTTACAGCCACATCTCTCCTGGAGGGAGAGGTGGGGATGTAGGATCTGTTCAGAAGGGCTGGGCAGAACGGATGGCGTCTGCTGCGGTTGCCATCTGCTGATCCTTACTGCTCTCACAGTGGGGTCCTTCCCAGCCATGGCATTCGCAGCGGTAGCTCCCAGGCCCAAGGATGCACACGCCCTGGTTCATGCACGGGTTGGGTTTGCACAGGTTGACGGGGCTTTTTGCTTCTGTAACAAACACAAGCAGAACAGAAGGCTCAGACATTTCTACAGAGTATTAATAGCTACACCCATCAGGAATGCTGCAAAAATAACAGCAACTATATATCCCGGGCATCAGAAAATGTCATCTAAGGCTAATGAGATGGGCAAACCACATTAACATGGCAGAAGGTGCAAACCCACAACCTTGTCTTGACACAGAGGGCAAACTCCTCTGTCTTTAACATGGAAAAGAGGAAGAACAACAGCTTTACTAGATGTTCTGATCTGGAGATTAATATTCCTAGAAAAGCTTAAAAAAGCGGCATCACGTTAGGCTGAATGCCAAAGAAAAGCAAAATGGAGCATCTTTAGAGCTGTGCACTGAACACACAAGCACCTCTAAACCCCCCAGATCCAGACAGTGCCAATGCAGAGCAAGACACGTGCCCTGCTTCGAGCCCCCTTTTGCCTTGGAGAGAACCTGAATTTCCATCAGAGAAGAGCAGGGACAAGAAGTCAGCTGGGAAGCAGAGATGGCACAAATAGAAAACAACACAGGAAAAATATCTGGGCTTCTTTTCTAGGAGGTTTGAGAGAAAAGCCTGCAACCACAGCCCAAGATGTTAATAGCCCTGTTCTTGTGAAGTATGTGACAGCTTTCCCAGCCCTCTCAACACGGCAGAGCCCAGCTGTCAGCAGGGCTGGCAGTGTTTCATGTTGCCTTGCTGCAAATATATTAGGTTAAGTAGCAGCATCCCAGAGGCATTTGCTTCCAGTCTGCTGGCAGCTCCACCACAGCCTTGGTAAGGGTGTGAAATCCCTCCACTGAACAACTATGTGATGTAAAGTCTGGACCAGCCTTCTGCTCCGCAGTAGAAAAAGCATGCAGACGGAGTAGGAAAAGAGGGAGAAGGAAAGAATATAAATTCTATGGCTATCCATCAGGATGGTTACTACAACTTACCACATGTTGTACTCATTCTCACATCAACTCTCAGCTTGCACCTAAGATAGGCAAAATTATCTTTGACATTCACTTTTTTGACAGTCAAATTCTAGGTCTGGGACATCTCAATATTTAGTTCCCAATGATTTTGTATGAAGCCAAGTTGGGTTCAACAATGTTTTTGTTGTCATGAGACATCCCAGATGGGGTCCTGCCTGACAGTGCATCCCCAGGAACAGGCACTTTTGCTTTCATCGTAGGGTGGTAGACCTGCTGGCAACGAAAGCTGGAGGGACCTCTTGGACCCACTACTCGTCTTCCAGGTGCTGGCTGCTTCCCAGAGAGCTCCTCCATGGTGCTCTGCTCCACATGCCATGAGTCCACCACGTCCTTCCACAGCATAACCTTGTAAACCCTGCTTGGAGGAATCATGCTATTCTGCCCAGACGCCATTTCTCTGAACTCACACCTACTGTTAACACAGTAACATCTTAAATAATCCCTGAAGTGCAAGAAGTTTATACCCTTTGATGACCTCAAGAGTCCATATTTCTATTAAACAGATTCATATCTATTTAATGCTTGGGATTCTTTTCTCCTAGAGCCTGGATCATTTTTTTCTGGTCTCTCTTCAGCTAAGCCTTGGAATAAACATGGTATTTCAGGTGTTCAGAGGCAGGGTCTGTTTTTCACATACTTTTATCATGAGTCATAATTTTTTAAGGTCCTTTCTTTCATAGACAATGATTCTGTTATTGAGTCTTGGACTTGGAGTAGAAGACTGAATGAAGGGCTTATCTTTACATCACCCTTAGTCCGAGCCTACCTAGTACAAAGAGTGATTACCTGCACATGAAATGAAAGCAGCAATTCAGTCTCAGGAAATGATATGTTATTATCCTGACTCATTGAACCTTGCCGTCTCTTCCCCTTCATCCGTGGCATTTTAGTTAATTTCATGGTACAGTAGACTGTTTTTATAATAACACAGCTGAAAATACCACTGCAATAGGAGCACATTGAAAAGCTCCAGGTAGAAACCATCTAGAGAGCCTGCCAGGGTACCGTCTCCTCACCCCAAGAGATGGTGCTGTAGTTTTTTCTAGCCTCAAAGGAGCCACAGGAATGTTGAGAGACAAAAAGGACCTTTGATTGTGCTGAAGCTCAACGTGCTTCTTCATTTGATCTTACAAACAGGTTAAAACATAATGAAAGCAAATAGCTAGATGTTAAACTCGGACTTAAACTCGGACTATTTTGAATGAGAAACAAGTCATGGCATTTTAACTAGAAGCACTTTCGCCACCACTGATGTCTGCACACCAGGGCTGCTATCTTTTCCAAAAAGCTGATTTCCGTCAAACACAGGCAGTCACACTCAGCACACCAGTGTTTCAAACCTGGTATCAGAGTCAGTTTTTTCCCAGCTGGGGACTGGCCCTCAGGACTTGAAGTTTTGAGGAAAGTACACTTTTTCTTCCCCCCTCCCTCCCCAAACATGAGCTTTTACATGAATATCTGAAAATTCTTTCCTCCCGCTTTGGAGATAAGGATTTGGTCCTGTGAACAAAATTAATCACAAGTTGTTTGAAGGCCTCAGTTTAACGGTCTGCAGGCTTCAAAATGGGCAGATTCTGATTTTAGGATTAAAGCCTGTGCAACACAAATAAAATCTTGACATGGTAACTTCAGTAGCAGGACACTAAGGAGAAGCAGGAGCGATGAGGTTTCAGCCCATCACTTTGCAAACACCTGGGCAGAAACCTGTTGACCAAGACAGCAAAGACCTTACTCAGGGACCCAACAGAGCTGGCTGCAGAAATGCCTGCCATTAAGCCCCCCCCAGCAACACTGCAGGGGGTACAGTAATGCACAGCAAATTCTACAGGTTTAAAGCAGCATCAGAAAAAGAGAAAACTTCTTTCAGGGAAGGTAGAACCTAGACCTGGCAAGGCTGGAAAGAGCCAGTCACATTAAGCCCCATCTCACCCACTGGACCGAATCTTAGAAAAGTTGGTTCCTATTCCTACAGGATTGCTTTGGACTGTCCACAGATATCTATGCCACAGCTACCCCATCTATAAAATGCAAAGGATAATATCAAGCTTACTTGGTAAGGCATCAGAAAACCTATGAAAACAACAGCTGGTGCCATCAGCATAAAGAGTGAGGATGGGACGTTCACTCACCTTCACAGATTCTTTCGATGATAAGGTCTTGGTAATACTGCAAGTCTTCATAAGAGGAGATGTGGACCAGGTAGTTGGGAGACCCAGCAACCTTCAGCAGCATGTCCCTCTGTGCGTCCCCAATGACAACCACAAACACCAAGATGCCATTGTCCCTCAGCTGCTGAGCTGGGGCAGCTGCATCCTCCATGCCACCTCCATTTGTGAGCACCACCACCACCTTGTTGACACCAGGTCTTGCTCCTTTCTGCACTGTCATCACGTCACTATAAATATGCAGGAAGGCGCTGCCAGCAGAGGCCGAGTCCCCAAGGAAAGGCACCTGGTCGATGGCCTGGAGGAGAGCTGAATTGCTTGTGTGGGTGTCCAAAGCGAACATAGTGTGAGGTTTGCTGCCATAGACCACAAGGGCAATTTGGGTGATATCCCGGTTGATGCTGAAGTGCAAATGGCTGCTCCTGACAAAGTCCCTCAGCCGCATAAAATTCTCCAGGCCAACTCCAGCTGAGGCATCCACTGCAAATGCCAAATCAAGAGACTGTGCCTGGCAGCCTGGATCAAAAGAGTGCAAACATGGTATTTTTCAGAACACGTATGTGCTCCTTTCTGAGTACTCCTGCTTTTTTAAAAAAAGCAAGGGGAAAATGGGGGGCAAAATTAATCACTCCTGGTCACTCGCTGTGAGGGGTGATCTATGACCCTTTCACACCAACAGAGATCCATCATAAAGAGCAGTGATGGAAGGTTAGCCCCTGGATCTGCGACTGACACAAGCAAAACAAGAATATTCATCCTTCTGTCCTTCCCTCCTCCCCAGTGCAGTTCAGCAGACCTCCTCACGGTTTGACAAACTTGTCCTGCAATGCCCAAACCACGATCTTACCTTCAGGATTGTCCACACTGCAGATTCTTCTCTGCAGCTCTGGAATCCTGTTGAACAGGTCCTGGGCATCCGAGTAGACAATTGTCTGCTTTGGATTGCCAGTCACCTTGGCCAGCTCTGCTCTCACAAAGCTGCTACCTACAGCGATCAAGAAGAGATCTCGGTCCCTCGCATACTTAGCGGCTTCTGCCACTGGATCCTGGGACTTGGAGTCAGTGAGCAAGACAACCACACGTGGGAGATCATCCTGCACATCTGCGAAGACTGGGGCGCTCCTAAAACCATGCTGTGCAACGTACCGCAGGGCTCTGCCCGTCAGGGTTCCTCCGCCACTGAAATTCAAAGCATCAATGCTCTTCATGAAACTGAATGCATCCTTGTGTTGGCCCACTTCAATTGGTATCCTGACATCATTATCGTACTGGGCCACCCCCACGTTCATTGGTGAGTCCCGGCCCATCGCTGCTTGAAGGAACCTCTTGAGGAACGCTTTGTAGCGCAGGAACCCTTCCAGCGTGACCCCTGCCGAGCTGTCCATCAGGAAAAGAAGATCCACACCACACTCGAGACTCTGTTTTGGTGCTGAAAAGGGAGACAGAAATTTGTCATATGCCAGGCACCTCAGCTGGGGCCTGCTGGAATCCCTGCGGTGCGGGGAAGGGACATTGCATCCAGTAACCTAAATGGTTTGCCAGACATGTCATGAGTTGGAAGCCAACTGTGCCAGGACTGTGCTTTATTTTGGTTGGATGTCACATAAGCCTTAAGAGACAGGAAACATCTATGGGAGCCTGGGGGGATTCCTGAACTTTTGGATGGCAAACTTCAAATTAGAAATGGCAACTCCACTCTCTTAGTACTCTGGGGAAAACACTCCGAGTTTCAGTATAATGTGGAGGAAGGAGAGAGTCCAAGCACCAGACCTCATCTGTAACACCCTAAGACACTTTAAAGAGGGAGCCTTGACTCTGGGGGAAGTAAGTGCAAAGCATTTTCTGAAAATCAGCACCTCCTCGGGTTTCTTACATTGAACCCCCAAAATCAGGAGTCCCTCCTGTGCCCATGTGTGCAGGGAGGGGACCAACAGACACACCAGTTTCTCTGCTCTCCTGCTCACGTGGCACCTGCATTTAGAAACGACAGCAGCCGTGCCAGGGTGAGACTCGCAGTATCGGTGCTCTCCGTATCCACAAGGTTTCTGAGCAGCAAGACCCAGTCACTGGGCCTGACACAGCCATAGCCAGCACAAGAAAAACTCAGCTGTCTCCTGGAGAAAAGCCCGAAGGCTGCAGCCCAACCCCAGGTGTCCCTGGGCAAGACCCAGCGAGGAGGACACAAAGGCAGGACATAGCCCAGAAGGAAGGCAGGAGGGCGCAGGTTCACACCTACCACAGTGGACGTCTCCTCCATACCCCACCGGGCAGAGGCAGTGGTATCTGTCCAGTCCCCCTGGGACACACGTGCCCCCATTCTGGCATGGCTGGGAGTCACAGGGCTCTAAACAGGAGCAGGGAAAGGAAAGACAGGGAGTCAGCAGGGAGCCTGTCCCTTCCCATCCTGTGCCAGCATGAGCATCACCGTTACCGGAAAAGCGGTCAAACCTCTGTCCGTCTTGCTGCAGAGTTTCAACTAATGAAGGGCCAAGCGCAACCTCACTCACCTCCATGACAATTTCATTTTGGGATGGGTCTCCAACAGGCAGTGGTGAAAAGAACAAAGCAGACTGTGACCTCACCTCATTTCCTTTGGAATAACACCAATGACATTCCATTCGTACAAGTACAGAATTGCTAAGGGTCACGCAGCCCTTCCAGATTTACACCAGTAATGAAGGGATCGGAGTCTGGCCTGCTGCTTGGACAATGTTGTACTGGCAAAGAAAACAAAGCTACTGCCATCTGAAGCAGCAAAAGGATGGGGTTAAGGGCAGAACTCAAGGATCATAGCCATTTCCACAGTCACAAAACAAGTCTGGCAATCAACAAGCATAAGGTTGCCTGCTAAACTGATCATTGTCCATGGTCCCAAGCGAACAAGTGGAAGCACCTCACTGCTCACTCCCCTACCGAGTCGCTGCAGGCATTGGGAAGCAGTGCAATCCTCTGCCCCAGCAACACGGGCAGATAAGGATTAAATGGCTCCTCATGTGGAAGGAGAAATGACAGGGAGATATTTTAATCCAAAAGTACTTTGGTCATAGATACCCATGAGACAAGAAAAACAGGACATAATATCAACTTCTTGCTAAGAATCACAGTCTGGCACACAGAATAAAATTTTCAAAAGTGAGAGTAAAAACCCATCTTTTTATTCTTTCCCGCCTTGTAAATTAAATTTTTATAAAAGGGTAAGTCCTACCTGGACATACAGTTCGGAAGCATCTGGAAGGGTGTTTTATCAAGACCCTCTTCCATCTGAAACAGGAAGAGTAAATTCTGTCATGAATTTAAAGATTAACAAGGTATCTTCAGGTTTGACCTTACCACGTTTTCAATGGAACAAGTTTTCCTTTGAAAATGCAGTTTTGCAAAACAAGTGCTTCAAAAGAAAACATCCATTCTGAGTGGGGTGACACAAAAAACCCCCATCATTTCATCAAATCTACTCTTTTGTTCTTGAATTCTACTTTAACGTTTCACATTTAAAGATTATAGATGTTATTTTTAACGCTCAAAAAGATTTTATTTTTTAGTTTCTACTGAAGATATGTTAAAACTTTTTGCTCTAAATTGGAATCGAGAGAAAATTTTACAGCAATGAGAATTTCTTATTCAATATTAATTCTGGCATCTAACTTCTCCAGCTATAACCAGTGGACGAGCAAGGTTTAGATTGGGAAGAAATCCTCAGTTCTCAGCTGTGCCTCCCAGTGGGATTTTTCAATTTCCTCCATCATTTCCCTGCCCTGAGGTGACATGAAAAAAACCCCAAACCCTAGACCAGAGTTGGATATTTACCACATATAAGAAGGCAGGTAATGTTGGTTCCTGACAGTGAGATGATTTGTGCTGTCTTTCACCCCTGTTAATGAGGTTTCTATTTCTCCAATATCTGCAGCTTTGCCATGTCACCAATTTTCCAGTGCTCTGCATTAGGGCTGCTCAAACTTGTGGCAACTGAGGCCAAACCCATCGCTTTTGGGATGCTGTAAGCAAGCCAGGAGTTGCTCTGCCTTCCCACATTAGCTCCGAGGTACAAGTAGCTGGAAACGCTCACAGACATTGGGGTGTACCTGAAGTTATCCGTACAATCATCCCCCAGTATAACTGTGCAGCAGGCTACCAACGTACAGCCCAGACCTGGGGTGATTTTCAAACATTGGTCTGACAGCCTGGTTTTAAAACACACACATGAAGCATCTCTTCAAAGGAAAAACGATTCCCCCTACCAATTTCCCTACAACACTACTTTCACTCAGCTATTTTTATCAGCAAAGAGCACGAAGCTGCCTTTCCCTTCACAGCTCATTTTTAAAGCATTTCTCCCACTGTACCAACTGCAGTGACAATATTATTTGAAGGACCTGACACGCTTCATGAGTTTTCAGCTCCAGTCTCCTGTCCCCGAGCAAGAGGACGTTTCCATCATGCAGCTCACTGCCATCAACCTGACGATGCCGCTCCTTGCGTGTATCCCGGTTCCAGCACTGCCGCACTAGGACTGGGGGGCATTTTCTGCCAGTGCCTCTCCATAGGACAGCCCCTCCCAAGCCACCCAGGGAAGCTGAGTAAAGGAAAAGGGGCTTCTCTGGATGGAAGAAAGCCTGTGTGGACAAAAACAGAACTAGCACCAACACAGGGAGACAGACCTAGAAACCCTCGGCAGCGTGTAGTCAGTACAGAGGTGTAAACTTCAAAGCATCTTTGTTCAACAGGGAGGAAATTAATTCCAATTCTATTTATAGTATTTATGGTGCTATTGGGGTCATCATCTTCTGCTGCTTTGTCTCAGTTCCTCCTCTTACCCTTTGCTTCTGAGACCAGCCAATGGTCAGAGCCAGGACAGCCTCTTCCTAGGTCTGGAGACCATGTTTGCATCAGTCGTCTGAGGTATCTTCATCCCAGTAAAGAGCCATGGTCAGATAAAAGCCTTATCACTGTACCTCTCATCTTCTCTCAGCCCCATTCACTTTTAGAGACGCGGGTGCCCGACTCACCTGTAGAAAGGGCACAGCGAAGCCCGCACTGCGCTTGGCTGCTTTGAACCTTTCCAGCACACATAGTTTCCAGCCAGCTCTTTCACAGTCTCCAAGGTCCTGCGTTCACAAGGATGCGATTCCACTTTGCAGCCTGTAGCAAAGAACAAATCCAAACTAGGATCACTTGAAAATACCAAGTCCACGTGGGGGTGGAGCACCACTTTGAAATGGGTTAGTTGTCCTCACCTACCTGCCAACAGCATACCAGACAGTGCTTTAAAGAGCTTCCACGAGACTCAGGAAGAGAAATTTTTTGTCGGCAAGCTCACCAGCCTACCCCACTTTCTAGGGTGCTCACTATTCAGTCTCCTTTGCTTTGCTATGAAACTAGCACTGCTGAGTTTTGGGTTCAATGACAACTTTTCAGCCCCTCTGGTGCCTTCGTCATTCTTCTACCCCTGGGCCATTCTAGTTCTATCTCTTCTATCTCTTGTGAGGCCCTGGTAGCCTCCCTTTAAACAGCCAAGTCCTTAACACAGCTGTGTTTATCCCTCTACCCACCACCACACAAGCAAGGACCAATATTCCCATCTTCAGAGGAGAACCAGGACGCAGAAAGACTGAGGATCCTGCAGCTCGTAGGTATCAGGAGAGGTAGCCAGCAAGCATGCCGTCCAGTTTGGGCACCAGAAGCAGGTTACCTCAAAGTACACCACCTGCTCATTCCCCCGTACACTTTCTGACCCCAGTGACACGGTCCAAGCTCAAAGCCCGGGCGTGAAGGAGGAGCCGGGACAGGGGTTACCTGGAGCGGTGGCGCTGCAGACAGAGCCGGTGAGGGTGCTGTACAGGCCGTTGGCAGCGTCAGCGGCGTCTCCAGCAAAGAGTAGGTGCTGCTCAGTGGGCTCGCTTGCCAGCACCTGCAGCTCCTCCCACCTGCCGAGCAAGGTGGGGTTCAACCACTTGTGTAACAAGACCCTTAGCCATCCCCAAAGAACTGACTATCAAAAAAAGCCCTGTGCAGCAAATAGCTGACGCACAGCCATGACACCCTTCAAACAGTCTTCAAGATCCCGGTGTTATAGTCCAGGAAATAGCGTAGCTCTACTGAGCGGAAGAGCTTCCTTCACCAGCTTTGGTCCACCAGCCACCAAATTAGTGTTTCCTCCATGCCTGCGTTACCCTACAAACTCCCCTCTTCTCTTTCCAAAACACATATCCTGCACAAGACCACCCCTCACTCACTAGGACTTGCCATTTGGCTAGCTAGGCTCCCGTTTCCAACTCTGTGGAAAGTATCCTACCTTGGAAACTTGATTCCCACTGCAAAAACTATGACGTGTCTCTCCTTCACCTGCATTGCAGGCATTGCGGTGCTGCCCTGGGACTTTCCATCAGAAATGATGATCAGGACTTCAGGGACACTTGAGTTTCTGCCACCAGGGAATCCCTTGCGGAGAATGTACTTCAGAGCCCGAGCTGTCTCTGTGCTCCCACCTCTAGAAAGAAGGAAGATAAAATCAGAAAAACAGAAATCAAAGCTCTTCTCCTTAGCCTATTTCTGCCTGTTACCAAAGAGCTCATCCAGAGAGATGTCTGATCTTATCATTCTCGTCATCCTTCTATCCGTAGGTCCCATCTACTCACCCTCACCTCCTTCCTCTCCAACCCAGAGTTATCACCAGAAGACTTTTAACACACAGCAGAGTGTTTCTGCAGTTGGAGCAGGAACTGGAGCTCTCAGATAGTTGAGTTTTATTTCTAGCTTTGACAAATGTCTCAACTGCTTCTGTTATTCCATCAGAAAATCGCAGTCAGTTCTCCAAGAGTTGTATGGAAAAGCTGTTTTACAACCACCTCAAGTATTTCAGTCAGAGACACAGTACAAGTGGGCAAAATGAACAAAGATCAGCATCTCAAAGTGGTTTCCTTAGTCTTGATGCATAAAAGTGCCATAAATTCTTGTCACATGTCATCTCTTTCCCTCCATGGGACCTTCTGCTGGTCTTAGACCAAGAGCTACGGCAGGGAGCTGTGTGTCCCAGATTGTAACTGAGAGTCTGCCATCCAGCAGTGTGCAGAGACTCCTTGCCTTTTTCTCCTCGGCTGATCTGCAGGTTAATTTGATTTTCTACAGAAAGTCATTTGTCCATCCTGTAGTAAAACCCCTGAAAATACTGAAATGCTGAAAGCTTCTTCGGGGATCCCTGGAAACTCAGAAGGAGTGAACACAAGGCATGCTTTCTTCAGGGCTTCACCGGTACATTTTGCACTAGGAAAAAAAAACATTAAGAAGAGCCACCTCATGCTCCAGTTGTCTACACCCACGCTAAACTCCATTAAAAGCAATAACCCTCATATGCTCGGTTGCTTGCCAGCAGAGCTGATATGATAGGGAAGGTGCATCAGCCACAGACGTTCACACAAGCTGTACCCCTCATTCTTGTTTTGGAGATGGGAGCCAGCTACCTCAGTATTTTGATAGCCCTTGAATTCTGCCCTAGATGAGGAAACATTTCTGAGGTAGAAAGCGATTAGTTCAATACTTAGCAATCCTCCCAGTAGCAAAGTACTAAATCCAGACAAAGGGGATGCCAAAGGGGGCACATTCCAGCAGTGACACAAATCAGCAGGTAAAATGGGCTGCTGTTAAGCGTTAGGGAATGGCAGACATCAAGCCTCGCAGCAATAACTCCCAAGGAAAAGCAACCTTGGATGCAATTTTAGCAGAAAATAAGCTACAGCTTGATAGAGAACAGCTTCAGCCAAAGATGCCTGAGAAGTCCTGACACTCGCGTCTTGTGAGGTTATTAAGGAATGAGATTTGCTGACTGCTGGGTGCCTCCTTAACCCAAGAGCCTGCCTGCCCTGCAGAGCCTGTAGGTACGGAGCTGCCTGTTTGAGCTGTACGCTGCCTATCGGCACAAAGCCCTGGGGAGGGAGGGGAGAGGCCCCTTCAGCAGCAGAGGAGCGCCCAAAAGATGAGATGATTGCTCCAGGCCCACAGGGTTATGGCGATGGGGGCCTCTTCGGTTATGGCATGCTGGATGTGAACTAGGAAGGAGCAGAGGGTGCTGAAAATAAAGCAGAAGGGAATAAAAAAGGGGAGCGCTATACTTACACAGAGGTCTGGGACAGGAAGGACAAGGTGTGGCTGTTTTTATGAGCTACGCATTTACTCTAGTTGTTATTTCTTGCTTGCGAGCTCTATGGGACATGGACTGTCCTCTGCTTTCAAGGCTTAACTTCAAATGACCGATAGAGATGCTAAATCAAGCCTGGGTTCCATGTTCTATCTACCGTGAAACATCATCAAAATTATATATAAAATTATCGTCTCTGTCAGGCTGAGGGAGGGATGATTACATTGTGAGCCAAGCACTGAAGTTTTCTTGAAGTAAAAGCCACGGGCAACCTAACAGAGACCTTGGAGAGGAGGGAGGAGATGGTCTCACCTCTCTCTTGCAGAGTGAGGTTTGGCAGACTGTGCAGCTGGATCCCAAGATAGCTGGGTGGAATCAGTCCCAGCTCCCTATCCGCGTCCCACACTCGGAGACTTAGGCTACCCAGGCACCCCAGCCCAGCTCCCTGCTGCCAGCCACGTGATGCAACCAGCTCAAGCTTCATATCAACCACCGACATTCCCCACCCAGTCATCACAAGGCTAAGACCTTGCTACAACACAACACACGAAGCAAAAGCCTTCTGTTCCCTGTAAAAGCCGAGGGCAACCTACACTGAAAGTTCTTCAGCTACTGTCACCAGCTTTGATCCCTGCCTACAACACTAACCATTTTTGTTGTTGGAGGGCTAAACATTTGCTTATCTCAAAGGGGTAAATCTTGCACGGATATGAGTCTCCCTCTTTCTTTCATCGTAGTTCTCCACCTGCACAACATGAGAGCTCTGTAATGTGCCACCCCTGACTGGACATTTGATACCAGACAGAGCCCAACTCACTGGGAACACGCTCCAGTCCTGTTGATAATTAAACCACTGTATCAGAGGAGACATTTCCAGCTGCCTTCTAATTCTGTCCAAGGTGCCGTGCTATAAATTACTTCTTATCATTGCCTTTTAGGGTTGCTTTTATTTCCATTCAAAGCAAACAAGGGGAACCAAACCAAAAGTGTTACTCATTTCTTGAAGACATCATGTTCTCCTTCGTTTGTGTTGATACAAACACCCCCTCATTTGCTTTCTGAACATCCCCTTTAGCACCTGATTTGCTTATTCCACAAAAGCATTTGATTGCGTACAAGTTAATTCTTTTCTGTCTACCCTCTGATTTTCACAGAAACTTTTAAATTCAGTACCCACCAGGCCCTTTTGCTTTGAACTTCTTTCTTTAGGTACTTCCTCCTCCACCGTTTCAAAGCATACTCAATGACCGTGTTTTCATAGCATGTCCCAGTCTGCCTTTTCCTTACCTTTTCCTACTTTCCAGTCAGTAGCTGTCAGACGCTTCAGTGAAAAGTGCTGTGCATGAAGGAAAATATATTGTGCACAGTCAGGTTGATGACTAAATCTCGATGAACTCAGTAAGATGTGCCCATAGGAGCCCTGAGGATCCGAAAAAGTTAATAAAGAGTATCTGCACCAAAGCTCATTGTATTTGAATTCTTATTGATTTGCATTTGGAGGTTCGCTGGTTTTTGACACAGCAGATGTGTGTTTAAGGCATTACTCCAACAAGGACATTCTGAAGCTGAAGATGTGGACTTTCCCTGCTGCCTTTCTCTCTTGCAACAAACCATGGCAACAAGCCATTGACTTGTATAAAAGAAACTCGTAAGAAATTTAGCTTTGGAGATCACCACCAAGTCTGGTTGAAATTGGCCAGTGAACTCAAAAGCTATTTGGATGAGATTCAGAGAGAGACACCAGCAGTCTCCGACTAAATCACAAAAGCTTCTCTTTGGTCTGGTGCTGCCTCCTTTCAAGTGCTCTCAGCTCCCCACCCGGAGCATCGGGCTGAAGTTGGGAAATGCCTCGCTGGCCAAAGGCTCCGCAGAAGCACATCGAGGAGCCTCTCAACCAAGATGTCAAACACTTCGTTTTTCCGGAAGCCAACTGGAATCCATCTGTAACTATTTTATCTGCTTTGAAATGTCAGCTTTTCATTTAAAGTAGACGAAATTGCCGAGCACAAGGTCATTATTTCTGTTTGATCTGTCAGCATCCATGTGTTGTCATCGAGGAATTTCAGTGCCAGACACCAAACACTGCTTCACTTTCTCTGCTCTCACCGACTTTTAAGCAACAGCCAAAGGGGAGGAGCATATCTTGTTTTCTGGTAAGTTTTTCCTGTAACATTACACGCGAGGTTTTCTTGATTTGATAACCCTATCAAAAGCGATACAACAAAACCCGGCCAATTGATCTTGCTTGAAAAAGTCAAATGTGATCGCATTTGCTTGCAATATGTACATCATGCTGAGAAACGTTGAGCTAACCTTTAGCCCTAACACAGATCTAAAGAAAGAGTGGATACCCGCAGGCCATACCAGTTCCATCTGTCATCAAAACAAGTGTTATTTTGGGGTGGCTGTCAGATTCTTTGTAGATCCAAATGTACTTCTTAGAGACGAAAAACTTGGATTTTGAGAGGCTCTAAGGATAGTGCTTCTTTGGGTTTCTGGCTCCATTTCCTGAGGTTGTGGGAAGAGATCCAAGTCTTAACATTCAGGAAGAATAAAGCTTTCCATCTGAAAACCTGATCCTCTTGAATTCAGCAGACACACATGCACAGATATCTAGGGGCCAGTAATTTGTCACTACCTCATAGGAAAAAGAAATTGTAGCCACCAAAAAATGCACACTCTCCTGCCTTTTCTCAGCCATGTGGGAATGCCACACTTGCTTTTCCCTGGAAGGACGTAACCCACCACCTGGCACAGCCAGAAAAACCTGCCAGGAGGGTCATGGAAAACTCTCCCCTATTTACCATGTTACAGTGGGATACTGAAAACTTTCTCCCCTGTCAGCTTTCACACACAAAGACAGACCAGGTTGCACATTTTCAGTGGACTGTGGATTACAGACCGCAGCCGATGTTTATCACCCTCCCTCCCTGGGGGGGTCACACCTCCCTTGGTGTATGCACAGCCGAGGCAGAGATGTCTGGACCTCAAAAAACTCTCAGTCGAGACATCGTTCATAACCCAGAAAAAGAGAAGAGCTGTAAAATAAGCCAACCTGAACACAGTCCTCTTGATTCCCTCTTTCACTTCTTGTTTGGTCAGATACGAATCCAGGGGGAATTCAAGGTGGGGAGTTGAGCTAAACTGTATCATTCCCACGCGGACCTAAAAGAAAAGGTTAAAGATTTTGAAAGGTGCCTGTGAGAGTAGTACTCGATCAGTTCACAGATTTGGGAGCACTATACTGTATCGAGACAAACGCTGTTTTACATGTTGAGCCACTGGCAATCTAAATGAACTTCAAAAAAGAGAAAAAGAGCATTACTTATACAGACTATAAACAAGTCAGAAAAGTTCACCTGCAAACAACGGGACCCTCTGCTGCAGTTACAGGCAGCTCATGATCTATATTTATCCATTCAGAGCAGCTAGTAGCCTCAAGGATGGTGAGTTTATAAATAACACCTTTTACACCAAGCCATTTATACACCATGCAAGCAATCTCTCCATGACTAAAAGCAGCTCCCTCTGGCATTGAGCACAGTAGCTAAACACAAACCAATTATTTTTCCACTGCCTCCTCTAAAACCATTTTCTGTAGTTGCAAATGCAGACTAAACGGTCTGTATTGGGCAATACATCCAGAATATTTCACTGACGCCTTGCAAGAAGTTTTATAGAACACGACACTTTCAAAGGTGAAAAGGCTACTGTTTTTCAGTCCAGCCTATGTGAGGATTAAGTATTTAAAAAAACCTAGTCACCAAATCTGTAAATATTAAATATTCAAATTCTTTTGCCTAAGCCTACATTGCAGTTGGTTCCTAGATGCAAGTCTCTGCTTTCAGTCAATGTAGTATGAGCCACGAAAAGGGAAGGCCCATTTAACCTGAGCCACTGAGCATCTCTCAAAGCCTCACACATGTACTTTATCTCCCCACCATCATTGCCCAGGCTGCAGAAAGCCTCCTGTGCTGTGTAGCTGTAAGCTGAGATCTGATGGGTGAAAGGTTTCTTAGATGAGGAAACGATGGAGGGGAACACTGATTCCAGCTTCCAAAGGACCCTGCAACAGGGGCAAAACAGCAGCTTTCAATTTTAGGACCTGAAGCAACAATGGTAGTTGGTCTGAAGGAGGTTTTTTGGTACGAGTCTAAGCATCCATGCTGTGGGAACCAAGAGCAACACGAGACCTGACTCTGTTCCTTTGCTCCCAGACCTCTCTGGAGAATCAGCCATGGACCACAGGTCCTCAAAGCCGCAGCAGGCCCAGACCCACTCTCTGTCCTGCCTTAGGTTCCTCTTCCTGCTACGCAGAGACCTTGCACCCCCGTTGCAACCTTCCAAAACATCTGACACTTATTATTTGGAAAGGCTCTGGCAGGGAATCAAGTACAACAACCACCCCAGCCCGCTCCAAGGCCCCTGGCTATGGATAGTGTGATGTGGGACTGGATGCACAGCTGGAACCACAGCTGGGTCTGGCTTGAAATCCCCTCAGACAAAGCGCAGGATGTGTCACTCAGTCCCAGAGGTCAAGGACAGCTCCAGGGAGCAGATAAGATCTGAGGGAGCCTGGACTGTGGTTACAGTGGCGCAGCTCCCATCACTCCCTGCGGACACACGGCACCCAAAATTAGAGTTTGATTTGAGCCAAGGTCCAGAATAAGAGTGGACAGGAAAGAACTTGGCATGGCCACACCTGTCCATTTATCTTGGCATGTTTTATACTGGGTATCTGTGAACACCAGCTGCTTGGAGTCCATCTGGCAAATCCCAGCCGGCCAGGTCTGCGCTCTTCTCTCTGGTGAGCACCAGCAGTAAGCACGCTGCTCCACCAGCAGGTGGGGAGTGCAGTGACATCTTGGAGGCCTATGGCAGCATACAGATCCCCAAACACCTCGGTGAACAGCTGGTGCCTCGCAACAAACTCCTTCCCTTCTGCCCTTTTGGCTTATTTTAGAAGAGAGACCTCCTAGGAGACGCAGAGCAAGCAGACTGTATCATTTACCTCTGTGCAGAAAGGCGATTAACTCCCCAGAGACTAATTCTGCGACTTTCCAGGGAAAAACAACAAAAAGATCCAACCATTTTAATCTATGAGCATCCAAACCGAAACAAAAATCAGTGAAAAAAACCCCAAATCATAATCTTTAACTGAAAGATTATGTCTTTCCTCAAGACCAAATGGAACTGCTTAAAATTTGTGAAGAACCGAGAAGTGTCCCCTAACTCCACTGCTTCGCAAACCTCCGCTGCAGCTTTCTGAATAAATACTCTGACCCCACAGTAGCTGCTAGGTTGAATTTTGCAGTTTCACTCAGCACGTTATCAGTGGCCTTTCCACACGTTGCCAAGCTGCTTGAAACTAAAATGAGACATTCCTGACGCTCACCCTGTCTGGACCGATGTCCAAGGCATCACAGAGCTTGCCTGCGAAGTGCTTGGACCGTTCAAAGCTTCCTTTGCCAATGCTGTAGGAGCCATCCAAGAGGAAAAGGACATCTAATGAAGCAGAGCACTGCATCGCTGGGAGAAAAAAAGATACACACTGTGAAACTGCACTTTGTTAGTCTCACTCTTGGGAAGCAGCCAGCCAAGAGCAGAAAATCCAGACAAACGGACTTGCAGAGGATGGACTGGCGCAGTGGGGTGTCCCCAACCCAAGACCTCCACCGGAGGTTTCGGGTCCCCAGCCTGGCTGCAGCAGCTCCATGGAGGCGATGCAGCGTGGTACCACTAACCACAGAGAGAGCTGCTGTCCCGGAGAGGACACGGAGCAGGGAGCAGCGGGGAGAGGTGGCCGTGCCCAGCGGGACCCGCAGGCTCTCCCAGCCCAAGGCACAGAGGTGGATCCAGATGGCATTTGCAAAGAGTACAGAGTCCTCCAGAGCCAGACGTGTTTCATCTGCAGCACATTTTTCAAAACACACTCTTATTTTTCTAAACACAAACTCTCTGAACGGCTCTGAGGCACTGACAGAAACGCTCTTCACAGAAATCTGCCTTTTATCCCATCTTTGGAGATGTGTCCTTGTATCACTCCTGACTGCATGGACATGACCGCTCCCAAGCACAAGTTCCTGAGGTGCTTATGCTGCAATTGAAGCCCCTAATTTTGATGACAAAAAAGGCCGGGCGAGGGGAAGACAGCCTGCAGATTCTGAAGGGACATTTTTGAAGCATTTACACAGAAATTTTAAAGTCACCTCTGCAGCATTTACCGGAATCAACTTCAAGGGAAACTGAATCCAGAAGCTCAGCACAGGGAGCAAGCACACCAACGTTTTAAGATCCCTTTTGGCCCATGCCCTCTCTCTATCCCCATTAAAATCATCATCATTTTATTTATCACTACATTTTTCAAAATCATTCCTGCTAGCAAAAACTTCAATTTATAATTAGGGTTTTTCTAATACCAGATTCTGAGGGACCGAAAGTTGTTAAGCATTCCCTTCTGGGTCACTGGTTCTTCTAATACGGCAACCAGCCTTGCCCCGGAGCGCTGCGCCGGGATGAGCCGGAGCACGGCTGCCTTGCCAGCGCCGTCCCGGCTGGTCAGCCTTGCCCTCACCACCCATCTGAATGCGGAGATGCAGGATGACTGCAGCCCACCAAAGGGCTCTTGGTGACGCGCATGGCTGAGAAACATCCAAATACAGCACAGCAGGATGGAAAGTCTGGGCTGAACACATGCTGTTACGGGATGGGGCTGGAGGGCAAGCCTGGCACAGGAAAAAGCGGAATTTATCACTTGGCAGCCAGGCAATAGAAAATAAAGGCTAGCAGGAGACATGACACAGTTTGTAAGTAACAGATTGCGTGTACATCAAGGGAGCTGTGGGTGAACATGGTCTGGTGGCCAGCCGGAGCCCAGTCGTCCCCACTCACAGCATCGGGGCTGGCTTTGCAGCCCAAACAAACCAGCCCCATGAGAGGTCTGGTTGCAAATCAACGCTGTAATTATGCACAGCTCCTTAAATCAGGATTGCTTGAAAAAGGCTCTGACGGAACCGACAGAAACGCCAGCCAGCTGACAAATAGCCAATTTGGGCAAAACAGAGTAGGCTGGCGTCCCCGAAGAGCTAACACCAACGAGGGGAGAAGGAAGCCAGGCTAGGGCAGAAGTAGCCACAACGCTGTGCTTGCCAGGGCATTGCTGGGGACTTTACGGACCAAATGGGGTCCAATAAACAAAAATAATAGTAATAATTTAAAAACAAAACGCAACCTGAGAGAAACAACGAAAGAAGGAATTCGCAAAGTAGATTACTTCCTTTAAAAAACAAACTTACACTGGCCAGCAGCTGAGATCTTGCCAATCATCTCCTGGTCAGCATGAATTTCTTGTATACCCGAAGCCAGCAAAACTGTGGGATCAAACAGATAAACACTCATCAACACTAGAAACTGCCTTAAAAAAACCAAACTAAAAAAGAAAAGACGGGCAGGCTTTAATCTACAGCAGCAAAACCACTGGTTTTGCACAAAAAATAATACGGTAACACAGCACATCGGTGTATCTATGGGAGGAAATTCCTTCTAGCCAAGAGACAGCATGAAAAATGCCACGGACCTGACTCCAGCGCACAGGGGGACAGTCCCTCTGCTCACCACGTGCAGGGTCGCAGCACAAGAACAAGAGCTAGGCCAGGTGTAGGTGCCAAAGACTACAGTCATAAGCACTGGAGACACCAAATAACTGCACCGGAGAAATCCATGATCTTTTAATATCATAACAGCAACATCAGCTTTTCCCATATCAAAGAGACTCCACATACAAATCAGTCACATGTGTTTGAACTCTCAGAAAAGCTGTTTCTCCAGGAATTATTTTCTGCTCTTCTGTGCAAAACTTTGGTTCAGAGGTTTACCTGTAAACCTCTTGGAAAGGCAGCAATTCAGCTCTCGTTCCTGGGAATGAAGAACTCCAGCCAGAGATGGGGAAGCATCTGAGACAGAAACCACTGATGCAAAACAACAACCTTAAACATACCTTGGGGAAGCAGGAAAACGCAGATGGACTCCAACGACAGGACACCCATGGTGACAAATCTGAAAGGAAAAAAAAAAAAAAAAGGAGAGGAGTATTAATCCAATTCCTAAAGCTGGTTTCTTTACTGGCTTCATCTCCTTGCTGGTTGTCTCACAAGATGAGTTCAGAAGTTCAGAAACATCTGGTTTGAGGGGCGAAAGCAACTCCTACCCTGGGGAGAAGGGTGGGAAACAGATAGAAGGAAAACAGATAGATGAAAATGAGGGAATGACAGGGAAAAAAAGTCTCCCTACATACTCGTCTCCTTTTCTGTCAAAACTGGAGAAAGCAGGCTCCGCAGGGGAGGGAGGGACCGCCCAGCCTCCTCTTCCCTCCACAGCCACCCAGACCGCTACTCTCCTCCCTCCACCTCCTTCCTCTTGGCTGCACCTCCCTCTCAAAGCCCAGTCCCACCAGGGCCCCCGCTGCCCTCGGAGAGCCGAACACAGCTCCTCCAGGGGCTCACCAAGGACAGGGCAGAGCCACGTCCCCCCAACCCCACCATTGCTCGGCGCTCCAACTGAGACATCCCTGCTGTGGAGCACGGCAGAGGAGGACCTGTCCCATGGGGCCTGCCATGGCCAGCGCTGCTGCCCATCCTCATGGTGGGTCTTCAACGACACTCAACCACAGGCTCTTTCATGCCTCACATTTTCTGAGGACTGGCTTTCTGGGGAGATGTTTTTATGTATGTGTCCAGCCAAGTCAATTTTCTGCTCATTTTTCCTTTGAAATCAGCAAGGCTGCCATCGCACTGTAGGTGGACTTCAACGACACTTTCAAGCATGCCCAGATTCAGACCAAGCATGTCTGGCAGAGGCCTTGGCTTTCTATTTAAAACATGTATATTTATTTTTTCTCCAGATTAAAAGCACTGGGCGCACTCACTAAAGCAAATTTGACCAGATTCACGCTGGGTTTCTGCCTCTTTCATCCTAAGAGCAGATTTTCTTCATGTAGTTAAATAAATACGCTTCTTCATAACCAGCGCTATTAACCAGTTGTTTTTCCAAGAAAACAGAGAGGGCTTTTTCTCGGGAAAGTCTCATCTCTGCAGCAAATGCCATATTTAACAAGCAGCAGGGAAGAACTGATGCTTGTTAAGAGAAATTGTCAAAATAGGTCCATTCCCATCACTACAGGTGCCAATTCTTTGAAAGCGTTACCTGGCAAACCTCACACCTCAGGGCAGCGGGAGTCAGGAAATGCTTCCCAGGGCATTCCACAGGGCCCCCACGCTGCTTGTCCCAGTCCAGCCTTCCACCACTACCACCCTCGGACACATCCCTGTGAATTAGCTCCTACAGGAAGGAACACCCTGAGCCAGAGGAAGGAGACGAGCTGTGGTTCCTCTCTCTGTCTTATTGTTTGACCCTGGATTTAATGTTCAGTGCTGGCGTCTCGCTTCCTCATTTTCCCCCGTTTTTGAAATCGTGTGTCAGCACCCTTGTGTTTCCACACGTGGGAAGACTCTCCTATGGGTACTCCCAGGAGTCCAGGAACATGGAACACTTTAAACCCCAGGACACAAGCCAAAGTTTAAGCAACAGAAACTTCTCCTCTGGGCAGGCTTTTCTCTTCAGAAGAGTGTGTGGGAGACCTGAAGCATCGGGCGCCCCTCTGTCTTGTACCAGGTCATCAGTCTCCGACCCTTCCCTCTGCCAGGGGAACCTCTAGCACCCATCCCAGACCCCGGTCGGAGCAGGGACCCCACGCAGCTGCCCGACCTCACCTGCCTCAAATCAGACAAAGCCAGGGATGTGTAGCAGGCCATGCTGAGTTACCTGCACGGGTCCAGAACGAAGTAGGGATTAAAGAAGCGTCATCGGGGATTACAGGCACCCAGCTCCCGCTGCAACACCCTTCAACGCATCCTCCCAACAGCCCCACCACACCACCGCTGCCAAATTAACACACCCCAAGCTTGCTAAAGTAAAGGGAGGTAAAAACAAAACATAACTTCATCAAGGAAGCCCTCCTGTCCCTCAGTAGCTTCAAGCCCTGGTACATGCCACAGAGGTAAGGTCATCCTTTTGCCATGCCCCAAGGACATTTCTTCCAGGAGCTAATTCCAGAGCATGTAACACCCAAAGGAGGACAAGCCTCTGCTCGTAACCAGATGCGACAGGTGTGGGGGGATTTCAGGTTGTTGTCATACAAAACATTGCCAGGTCAAGATGTTTCTACAGCTTGGTCTTATCTCAGGCTCAAATCAACTAATTTGCAGGATGAATTCTTCACCTTTCAGCCCGACTAGAATCCCAGCAGCAGGAACTGAAAGAAAGCTTCATCATCACCTGCTACTCATCAGCATTAGCCCAGGAATAGCAGCAGCCGAGGAACTTTAGGCAACAGCTTTGCTGGGGGATGGGGTGATGAGTGAAGGACCTTTTCATTTTATCTTCTTGGCCATTAAGAAAGAGAATTTCAAAAACATCTGCATTAGTACTGGGTCAAAAATAATATTTATATTTTTTTTAATCGCACTCAGTCAAAACTCCTATATTTTCTACCCAGATTTTTACTTGGCCATATAAATATGATGACGACTTAAGTAAAGCTAAGCAAGAGTGTAACCATGTGTACCTTATTTGGAGGAGTGAGACAGGAAAGGGGAGCGGTAGAGGGGGGAAAAGCTCTTCTTGACAAGCACCTTTCACCATCTGCAAAATATCTGAGCTTGCTTAGTCTTACTGGTGCGACAGAACCAAACTGTGCACTGAAAACACATCGAACCCAACACCGCCAGCCACTGCGGTCACCTGGATGTGGAACCAGGTCCCCCAGCACAGCTGTGCCTGCAATGGGCCAAGAGCCTGGCTGAGAGGGGATCCAAAACCCACTGTGGGCTGGTGTCCATGTCAGAAAGGGAAAGGGGCTCGCAGCTGATGTCCTGCACCTTGCTAAACGTGCCTGGCATGGACCACCACCACGAGATGCTGCCCTGTGTGTATCCATATCAACACACCCCCTTTCCACAGACTGCGACCAGATACCCTTTGGTATCACGTGCACTACTGTGGGGCAAATGTTACTCTTTACTGGGACAAGAAGACGACACTTAAAAGTACCAGTCAGCCACTTTAACTGATTACCACCTCTTCTCATCTCGGAGACCTGGCTTGCACCAAAAGGCATCTTCAGCTCGTTTTTCAAACTGTCCCCCTTTTATTTACTAATAGAGGAGAAAGCAGAAAAGATTATACTGTGTATTCATTAAATCTCGTTCTTAATGAGCCAAGCAGCCCCCTGTCAGTGCAGCTGTACATCTGTGGTTCCCTTCAGCGCTGCTGTTTGCTGGGGAGGCCGCGGCACCAGCTTGGCGAGGGGAGCCCACTGCCAGGGGCTCGTCTGATGTTTAGGTGTAGGGAGGGAAGGGAACAGGCTACATTTGCTGCCTGCCTCTTTCAGTCTTCCTCAGCCTGTTTTCTATAAGTAAATTTTACTTTTTTCTTCTTGCCCAGGCTTGGAGGCACCTCTATTGGGAACTCCAGGTGTCCCCTCTGCCCGGCCGCGGGCACTGCCTGGGGCTGGGGGCAGCTAACGGCAGGAGCCGAAACTGAAGGAGGGAGGAGGAAGATGACAGGGAAACGTTTAACTTCTTAAAACAAACATCACAAATCTCAGTCTAAAACTTTTGACAATGTTTTTCTCCAAGTGATAAAAACAAGATTAAATTTCCGTAAGATGCTCTGCAAAACCAGCCTGTTTATTCACACCCTCCTCGGTTCTGCAGCGAGGAACAGTTTTGACAGGCTCTCTTCCCCTGTGTAATAAGGGCTCCTGTACATAAAGAGACCTGGATCTTGCAGCACAGCTCACATGGGGTGCTGTCAAAATCAACACACTGCAGGTAAGATCCTGTACGACCCAGGAGTTACGGAATAAAAGACACTTTCCTGACCCAAGAGCTTGTGCTAAACTCATTGTGTAGTTTTTTTCCGACAGAACTGCTCACGCTACTGACTTTGCCTGTGGCTAGAACAGCAGGAGCGTCTCCATGAATGTCTCATCTTTTTCATCCTTTGCTGGATGCCACATATGAGACCACCCAAGGGAGCCGGAGCCTGGCTCAGCCCTGCAAGCACCCCGCTCGCTCGCAGCGGCAGCCAGCTGGGGCGGACGCGGGGGAGCAGCGCTTTGTGCAGTGGCTGAGCAAAGGGGTACACTCATCCCCAGGAACTTGGTGTCTTAGGACAAACCAACGGCAGCACGAGAAGATAAATACGCAAACAATGTAATTATACTGAGGTTAAGAAAGAATGAAGATAACCAGGTCACATAACCTGCTGAGAACTACTAATTCAAGGCTATGGGTTCCGGTGCAATTACTGTAATTGTCCCCTGCCACCCCCTACCCCAAGCTGTGCAAATCTGGGAAGGCTAGAGCTGCTCCGGGGCTGATCCACACTGCCTTGCACCAGCCACAAACATCCACACCTGAGCTGGATCAGCTACTGATCTACCTACACCAGGAGCAGGTGTGAACGGTTCCCAAAGAAGGAGGTGGGAGAGGGTCCTGCTCCCCGCAGCAGGCAGCTTGCTTGGGCGTATCAGCAAGGAGACATCTCTCTGCTTTATTCCTTACGGCTACCACCATGCCACCCAGATGTCTCTATCCAAAAGCTTCCCAGAGGGACAGGAAGACCATAGGTTTGTCACCTTGTCTCACAAGACAAAAAACCCCTCTTGTTCACTCGGCAGCATCGCTGTCCCAGGAGCCTCCCCCACAGGCAGAAGGCAGCGGGGATGTGCTCCTGGCAGCTCCCTGCCTGTGGCAGAAGCAAAGCACTGGCCAAAGAGCATCAAGCTGGCTGCTAACGAAGGCAGGCCTCAAAGCACAGGCACCTGCTGGCTGGCTTAGAAGGACAAGCCTCATAGTACCACAAGGCAGAAACAAGACTTGAAAAGATTGCTGGGACAAGCCTCCCTCTTGAGGAAAAAACATCCCGGTCTGTCCTTCCCCAAACACCCAATACTGCAGAAGAGGAGGAACTCTGCCTTTCCAAGCCAGTCAGCTGCAGTAATTACCTACAGCAGGGGCTGGAGGGAGGGAGGAAAATCTTTTTTTGACATCTCTGGTATTCAATTTAGCTCTCAGAATGCGAGACAGTCTGTCGTCACCCCAGCGTGCACGATGCCAAGATCATCCCGATCGTTGCATACCCAGCCCTTTTTACAAAACTAACCCCATTTCACACCTTCTCCTCCTGCTGCATCTCCCTGAGCCCCGGGGACAAGCCACAGCCTGGCAATTTTCTCCATGGCACCACTCCTGCAAACGCGTACAGGCTGTTACCTGCATGCATTTGCAGGATGCAGGTCTGCGGGCCTTTCCTAAAGGAGCTTTAGAAAACAGGAATCTTCTACAGTTGGCGGTTTTTTTCTGCAGAACTGGGGCAAGGGCAAAAGGGGGTTTTTTTGGTGGGGTTTTTTTTTTGGTTTTGTGTTTTTGGTTTTTTTTAAGTCATCCCACCTACTTACTCCTCTTAAGAGTCTTCCTATAAGACCCCGACACCTTCAGGAGCACACACTGAAGACGCTGTGGGACAGCACGCGAGGAGTGGGGCAGCACACACGCCGCCTCTCCTGCACAGCCCACTCTTGGGAAACTGGGAGAATGCGACTGTATGCAGGACTCATCTCCCACTGATGCCTCAGCTTTACAATGCAAATCAACGCACAAAATGAAAGCCAACCTAGCAGAAACCCCTATAAAATCATCTTCACAATTTTCAGGTGACACTTTAATTGTGGCCTTTAATTTAACTCTCACATTGCCCTGGCTAACTTGGAAGCTCCCCATTTCCTTTCCACACCAGGCCACTGGGAAAGGCACCTCCATCCCTCTTTAACATACAGAGAAACGAAGATACAGAGAAACTAAGTGACTTGCTCAGAGGCGCATGAATTTGTAGCACAACTGGGAACCAGCCAGAGTCCTCCTGCAGCCACGGCACCGCATCGGGAAAAGCCGCTGTTGCGTGTACTCAAAGGCAGGAGCTACTGGAGTTTCTTTAACGAAGTGCAAGCGCCTGGGCGTATTACAGACATCATTCCAGCTCCTTCAGTCATTGCTCCATCAAGACTTGATCAAGTCGTCTTTGTGTCTCCTGCAGAAAGGTTTCCGCTAGGGACATAGCCCGGCTGGAAGCCTGCCCCGGCACGCTCAGCACTCGCCCCGGCCGCACCCCAGAACTGCTAGGAACAGTCAGGTAAAGCATTACAGCAGGAGCCAGGGCTGTTCTTCTGGGCGGTGGTGTTCTTGGTGCTATTTTAATTACCCAGCACGGCGCTATTCAGTCATTACAGTGAACGCACTCACCCCCCGGTAAAGCCGAGCCTGCCCCGCTCCGCGTTACCGGCGCCGCTGGCGCTCGCCGGGGCAGGGCGCAGCCGGACCCAAGGCAAAGCACGGGGCTGGCCCGGGACGGCTCCTCGGCCGAGCGAGGGGGCTTCGGGGAGCCCCCCCGCCGCCCCCCTCACCCCGACCGCCACACGGGCTCGGGGACGCCTCCGGCGGGTCGCCGCGTCCCGCCGCACCCCGCCGAGGGGACAGAAAGGCTTCGCCGCCGCCGGCCCCGGGGGTCGCCCCGGTGCAGACCCCCCCGGCGCCATCCCCTCCCTCCCTCCTCGTCCCGCCGCCGCTTACCCCGGCTCCGCGCTCCCCGCCGCCGCCCGCCCGGGAGAGCCGGGAAGGGCGGAGGAGGAGCCGCAGCCGGGCGGGGGCTGCCCGTCCCGCCGCCCCCCCCTCGCCGCCGCCCCCCCCTCCCTGCCGCCCC
>VZSF01008169.1:1393550-1434271 GCA_013398295.1 Chionis minor
GCCGCCCCCTCCTCGCTGCCGCCCCCTCCTCGCTGCCGCCCCCTCCTCGCTGCCGCCCCCTCCTCGCTGCCGCCCCCTCCTCGCTGCCGCCGGGACGGGACGGACCCGCCGCCCCCCCAGCGGGTTTAGTGCCTTCCCGCGTGGTCCCCGACCGCTCGGTCAGGGGTTTGAGTTGTGACCAACGGGGAAGAAAACAGAAATAAGGAGCGAGGGAAGCGGTTTAAGCCGCACTTTACCTTTTCCCTGCAGGACTCTGGCCCAGCCCTCGCGCACCTGACGGTCTCCGAGCAGCCTCCTGCGCGCTGGGATTTACATCGCCCGCAGCTGCGACAGCCTCTCCCCGGCACCCGCCGCATCCCGCCCCCCACCATGACGGGTTGGGGGGGAAAAAACCCCACCAAACCCCAGAACCACCCCCCATTGCTCCATGCTACAGTCAGGAGTCGGGCTGTGGTGTCCGCTCATCCAGGATACAGCGGGAAGCTCTTCCTGCGCACGGCTCCCCGGCCCGGCAGAAGGAAAAACCAGGGAGCGCAGGTCACGTTCCGCCACCACCACCAGCCCTAAAGTAACTTCGTTCAGCACTCAACGTTTTTTTGAGAATGCTTTCCCCAATGCTACTCCCCACCTGCGAGTAAAAGTACCATATTCACACCTACTACATTATTTTAGTAATTTACTTTTGGTGGGGCTTGGGGGGGGGGGTGGTGGTTTGGTTTTGGGTGGTTGTATTGTTGTGTATATTTTTTTTTTCAACTTAAGTTGTGCAACTGTAGGAAAAGAACTCCAGAAGTTAACATTCTTTGAAAAGTGTTAATTTCATGTATCACGGAGTTATAAGTAGCTACGCTTTCTAAGAATAAAGTGGAATTTAAGTAATAAGATTATAGCACTAACAGAAGCAGCTCACAGTCCTAGATCAGCTTTCCTTGTTCTGCTTTTCACCACTCCCCCCGTTCCCAGTCCCTGTCCCTGAAGGCTGAGCGATGCCAGGAGGAAGACAGGAGATGCGCTGTGCCACCGGCATATCTGTGCTCTGTCCCGCTGGATTCCACCACACCACCACCACCACTGTCACAAAGCAGCTCCCACAATAAAAGCCAAGAAAGGAAGCAGCACCACAACAATTAATTTTAAATACCGCGGCACTGGAGGAGAACGTTTCTGTCTTGCATGTCACCACAACACAGCTCTTAAAAACCTGCAATTCTAAAACATTAAGAGGTTTAGTGTTACTGTACTTTCAGCCCTTCCCTACCACATAAATTTAAGAGCTTAGGGCTACTAACTAATCTAAATCAATCCCTAGCTGTTATCTTGAATTTCTTTTTAGAGGACAACGCAGTTCTCAGAAGGTTAGAGTAACGTGGCTGCAGCTTCAGATGGGGTCTGGCAGAGCCTGGCGGGTGCCGAATCCCACTCGGAATTTCTCCCTGACCCATCCCAAGGGTGAGCTGTACTGCAGGCAGGAGAAGCAGCTGACCACTGCGATGCACACACTGTGACTGAGCAACGCTCTTGTAAATAACAAAGTACCTTCAGAAAAAAGGAAAGATATATTTAGGATGGGAGAAGGTGTCAGACCCACTTGCAGTAAGAGTTTGGAAGTAGACAGCCAGACCAAGCTGGCTTTCAAGCCCATCATTCTTTCAAAAGAATTTTATCACTTCAACCTGACAAGCTGAACCAGCATCTCACATGTGCAAGTGCTGGTAACAGCACAAGGCTGAGCCCTTGTAGTCAGAGAGTATCTTGCATGTCTCTGCCCACACAAAACTAAACACAGCTCAGTAATTTTGTGATGTGTACAGAGAAAACACTCCCTTGCATCTGCCTCCCAGTATGTAAAGTTAGAACAAAACGTAACATTAAGTGCTAAATAGTAAATAAAAAAAAAATTCAGTCAAACCCAATGAACAAAGTATATTCTGGCTCCTCCAACAGAGATTCACAAATGAAAATGACCTTTCAAGGATTAAACATCCCTGTTGTTTTTCAGGGCTATATAGTTTTTATTAACTCTATACTACACCCCTTTCAGAAGTGCTGTGTTATTCTAGAGTTGCAGTTCACTTGTGTTTTTCTTCTCCAGAGAGGACGAAGAGGAATTAAGGAATTTTATTTCCCAAGAGCACGGATGTTATAGTTTAAGCGTTTCACATAATAACCTTCATTCACACATAATCACATATGGAAACTTACTTTGCAATTAAATTCTGTATTAACATTCAGATAAATATAATCCACAGCTGATAGCTTATCACTTCAAGAACAGATTTCAACTACAGGTTAAAAGTAGCAGAGAAAAAAAAAAAGCAAGATGAACTTCTCGATGTAGCCTTAGGCTCAAGAGGTTTCAACATTTATTTCTTTCTACATCGCAGTTCTCAAAGACTTCATCCGAAATTAAGGGGTGAAACTAAGTCTCTGAACCATGCGAAGTCTTTTACTTCCCCTTCCCTCCCACCGCCTAGAAGGATTACTGCCAGATACCTTTGTGCTGCACCACACATACAGCTCCAAGTGAAACACCAACCCCTGCTTTTCAGGAGTTTTTGCCCGCATAGAACAAGCAAAGATTCGCTTTTCCTTTCTCCTGCTTATAAAGCGTAGACAAAGTGACTGCTTTTGACTGTCAAAATCACCTTCTGAAATGCAGTGACTAGTCACTAGGAGAGGTGGTATGTGGAAAAGTGAACACGAGCCCTGGGAGGACTAAAGCATCAGCAAGTTGATTTGCATGTGTGCAAATGCTTATGAAAGCCACTCTTCTCCCAGGAAGTCAAAGGACACTCGAGACAGCCACAACCTCGGTTCAGAACCAGGGGCACAAAAAGAACACTAGAGACCAAGTTCATCCCATTATTAGATATGAGGCAACAAAAACTAAGAGGCAGGAAAAAAAAAAATCTGAGGCAACTTAAGTGTAACAAAACATTAAGTCAAACAAAAAATATTTCACTTTCACAACAAGTTTAATCTCAAGATCTTTCCACTTTGCACAAAGCCCAAACTTAAAATACATACTTGAAGTGGACAAAAAAAAAAAAAAGCTGACCCTGCAGTTTCAATAAGCAATTGTTTACTGCGCTCCATGAACAGTAATTTGGTGTTCCTTAGTAACATCACCACTGGATTAGTCAGAAATGACAATTAGGTATCAGCTACATTTTAGAGCAACATTGAAAATCCGTTAGTAATTTGATTCAGTGTTTTTCTCATATCCCAGAATGGGACTTTTCTATTATGATGTGAGAAAACCTGATGGGGTAGAAATCCTGACAATGTAGCTACAGGCAAAACAGCTCTAATACAATTTACTTCAAAACATTATTCACAGATGTATATTACACAGCACAAGTGTAAATAAAGAACTGGGCACATTTAGGTGTTTACCAGTTTTAGAGAGAACCACCTACATGCAGTCCAAGACAAGATTCAGCTTTTAGCGACACCAAAACCAAGTTTATGAGGAAAGATTTTCCGAGCAAAAAATAAGTTGAAAGACAATTTTTTCCAAGTAAAACGAATGGTACCAGAGTTAAAGTGAGCTTTACAGTTACAGTAATTTCAAATGTAAATTTGCAGAATAGACTCACAATGCAATGGCCACTCCATAAAGTTATGTGCATTCAACAGCAAAATAACAGCAAAAAAAAAAAATCTTAGCAGCACATGGTATAAAACAAAGAACAGAAAATTTAGCTTGCAGCTTTGAAATCTTTCAAGTTACATACTTATTTCACAATAACAATCCAAGCATACAGAAAGATACAGGTATATCAACAGAATTTCTACGAAGCAACTCTCATTTTTAAGCTGATGAATACGCTTGTTCTTCCAAAAAGGGAATGGCAGCAACGTAGTATACATACAAACGAAATGGCGTATCTCAGACTTATTGATCCAACAGTTTCTTCATTTCAATGAATCCATCTGGATTTCCATACTTGTTTAAAAGGAAGAGTAGGATCTGCTTGTGCTTTTTGAGCTGTGGGATAAGCAGAAAGAGTTAGAAATACACATTTTTTAATTATTTTTTTTTTTTTAAATTGCTGATTTCAGATTAGGGTAGATCCTAAAACCACAAACTCAGCGTAACAAATTCCAGTATTCTACCGAGCTCAGATTTCTCAGCCCTAGCTCCACGACTGTAACTGTGGCACATATTGGTACTAATCTCTACCTGAAATACACGTTGTAAGAATTTTCTTACATGTGCAGCTGTCTGTCCACTTGTATCCACAGCAAAACACAGCCACGTTACTGAAAAAAATTCATCTGCCCTTTGTCCAAATGACAGTTTACACAAAACACTGCAACTACCTTTACACAACAGAAAAAGCAAATCTCCTGAGCCTTCATACTCTAGAAAACCAAAAAAAAAAAGTGCACTTTATGTGTGGCAAAACATACCCTGTGTGATCTATACGCTATCCTTCCCTCAGTTTTAGGGTGCTCTAATTATTCAGCACTATTAAAACAAGCTGAGAAAAAGTGTTGGGATATTCACTTTATCTTCAATGTTTCAGTTAGCGACTATCTCCCTACTCCTCTTTGCCTCCCACATAGGGCTTCTTTTAAATTCTGGAAACATAAGAAAATTAGTATTGCTTGGATTAAATCTTACTTGCATTTTTAATTCTGTGCAGCAGCATTTGGTCTCGCCTCCATTGCCTACAAAAAACAGAGCAAGTGAATGAGCAAAATACAGGTGGACACTGCTTCCCTAATTAAAGGGGTGACATGTGGAATTCTCTAACATTTTTAGAAAAGTCACTAAGGCATCCCATGTACCCACAGTTCTTCAAATTAAGTAATTTGAAGCAATTAAGTGGAAGTCTGTACCTTGATGTTCAGCATGTAACTTTTCAGCACTGCAGGATTTGACCAAGCCTTCCATTACCAGTTTGTCAGCTACATTCAGACTACCATTTTCACCAACTTTCTCCACTGCTACTAAATTAACATTTCTGTTAATTCCTTTCACTGTAATAGTGACATATTTATTCAGTAACATTTCTTTCAACTTGTCAAGTAATAATGGAGACCACTCAGCTTTCTCTATTCCTGCAAAAAAAAAAAAAAGAAAATAGGTATAATCAAGTTTGTTCTATAAAGAATTCCTTTACCATATGACTTGAGTCTTACATGTAATGCTATCACTGTTTTTGAAAATATGATGTTAAGTTTTCCTAATATAAATAGCTTAGATTCTACAGATAATTAACTGGAAACATACTTTCTAGTTTTAACCCGTATACTATTTCAGCAGAACATCACCTTGTTTATCAGTATTAAGGAATGAATGAACACTATCATCAGAATAGGTACAGATTTATAATGATCAAGAAAACCAGTCAAGGCTTTTTGGGGATGTTTTTTTTGGTTGTTTAGGGTGGGGTGTTTTTTTTGTTTTGTTGGTTTATTGTTGTTTGGTTTTGTTGGTTGGTTTGTTTTTTACCTGCAAGTGAACATGTAATTGTCTGAAAAGGCAGCTTTAAGTATGAATCAGCGATTGGCAGCACCTCTGAAAGCGGTAAAGTTTCTGTCTTCCCATAGTCTGCGTACAGTACTTCCACTATGGACTGAGAAGCTTTTAGAACAAGAGCTCTGTACCAATGGCCATCACCTGAAAAGGTTGAGACAAGAAGAATCACATGTGAAGTACCATCTTATAAGCACAGCTTATCCCAAGAACAAGAATCTGTATAGTTTTCCAGGAATTTTTAAATACTCTGGTATATATAAAAGGTCACTTGACAAGAGGCAAGTCCATAGAGCAAGGAAATAGTTTCCCACTGCTGTATTCTCAATGATTTCAGAATTTTGCTCAAATTATACAAATAAGAGTTTTACTACAATACTGTTTTAAGGATGCTTGCATGCTGTATTCCTGGCTTCTTTTGTTTTCCAATGCACATTCTCTCTCAAAACTTAACACAAATTAGAAAAAAAATAATCCTTTTTCCTCAATTTTCCTGAAGAACCATAAATTAAAAAAAATAGTAATAATAATTTAAAAAATATCAGTGGAAGTTAAAAAAAACTGTCAAACCCTTAAGTATACTCTTGTGGTCTACCTAGTATTTTTCTTTAATTCATCTATCCTGTTTTCCATGAGCTGTTATCTGATCTAGCACTCAAGTTCATTTTCAGCACTCAACATTTAGTATTTATGAGTCAACACTACTTTTTAAAAAAATATTGAGCTAATATATCAGCAGAGTATCTCTTCCGAAAGACTAAGATAATAAATTAAGCTGCCTCACTGTTAAGAATACGTTTGACTTAAACTAACAGTTTGCGAAGCCTGGACAGCTTGTCAGGCTAACAAGGCCGAATGATCAGTTGTCACAGCCAGCGTCACCACCCCACGCCTGCCCAAAGCCACGATGAAAAAACCACCCAGGCGCCCACAAACCAGAAGTGGATCTATATAGATGCACCTGCACTATTGCTCTGCCATGGATTTCGTGCCCTGCGACTCAACCACAAACAAATTTCAGTTTAAACAGTAAATAGCTTGCTTTCCTCTTAAAGCTCCCTACGTTTTGCAGAGCACAACCTATTCCTTATTTCTCGCCTGGACTGCCAGACGGTTTCTTTGCCGTTAGGGTACAGCCAGACTATCCTTTCTAACAGAAATAAGAGATCCGTGAGCACTTTAAAGGCAGCATTTTTCCTTTTTCTAAATGAGAACTGAAAGTTGTGTTTTACTGGTCAAGGAAATACAAGAACAAACGACTGCCTCACCTGAAAACCTGGCACAACAGGCTTCACCCAGTTTTGGTTTGAAGGGCTGGTTCTTGCAAGTTTTGCAATAGCCTTCTAGTTCAGCCCACTGTCTATGTAGCTTCTCTTGATCTAAAGGAAAAAAAAAACCCACCGGATAACTAACCACATTTGAGTATAATGAAGAGCATACTTACTTTTAAGCTCCCCTGTTCCCACCTTTTGCATTTTTTAAATTTTTCTACTGCCCAAGCTACATTTCCACATGGTTCAGTTGCTATAGCCATTCACTCTATCACTAGCTTGCAACAGTGACCTCTTACTGGTACTGGGAACAGGGAACACTGTCTTACCTTTAGTCTGAACTGGCACAGCATAGAACAAGTCTGGGCTTACGACTTCTGTTACACAGACAGATACGCTTTCATCTACAGCCAATTCAATTGACTTCCAGCGCCCAAGTGAGGTTTCTGATACAAACAGTAAGAAAATGCAGTACACCGCTTTCCTCCAAACACACATATGTAACTTACAGAGTATCTTCTAGAATTTGAAGACAACTGCATGTCTTCAAGAACAGAAATCTAAACCAAGATAATACTTAATTTGCTGTTCATAAACTATTAGCACATAAAAGTAGCTAAAGTAAAAAACACCTCAGAAAAATAAGATATTGAAAAGTTTCAGTCATAGCAAATTTGTAATTCTCCACTATCAAACATTCAAATAGCATTCACTTAAGACAAACCCAGCAATTTTTATCTTTCTCTTTTTGTCTATAATGCCACCTGCAGGGCAGCTTGTGTCTAACTGTAAAAACTGACAATATAATCAAGACTATGCATGTTTATTATTAACTATAGCTAAACAGTAAGATCATGGTTAAAGGCTGGAATAATGAAAATCCTTGTTCAATCTAAAAGTTAACATCCGTTTAATTACCTTTTTTGTCAACAGACGTGTTTGGCAAGTTATTTTTATCTTCTAGAACTTCCTTTACAGCCAATTTTTCAGAAGTTAGTATCTCATTGATCACTTTTGGATGACCTGTGGAATTGTCAATAAGCTCTACACCTGCCCCGTCTCTGGAAAGGGAAGTTACTCTGGCTTGAAGCTTTATCCCTGCAGCGTACATATGAAATCTTGCTGTAGCTTCTGGAATCCATTTGCTATTACCAGGCTTTATACCTAGGAGGTAGGAGAACTGTTCAAAATACTTCCATTAAGCGACTCTTCAACCTTGTAGTTTCCTTAAAAATAATCTTTTTTTTTTTTTTAAAATCACAATTCAAAATATCCGGCTACTTTTAGTACCTTAGTGATACACATTGTACTTCACCCTGTTAACTGGTCTCCCTCTTCCTCTTTTCTTCTAAAATAACACATTTCCCCAGCAATCCCAAGTTTTGTTTTCTACATTTTATGATATTCTACCAAGTAAATCTTTGTGCTTTAGCACGAACAACACTGTTAATGTTACTTATGAATCAGTTCAATACAGCCTTCTATCAAAGGACCAGAAAACCAAAGTGTTTAAAGCGACAAAAAAACCCCCAAACAGCAGAAGACATCTTGACGAACTGTGGTTTTCAGATTTTTCCTGTTTCCACACTTTTTATTTTTAAACTAAGGAGACTACATTAGAAATAAAGAATAATTCTGTAGAATTTTGAGTGATTTGGTGTGGAAAAGGAAGAAGCAGAGAACTGGCAGAAGACTGAGGAAAAGCAGTATGGTGCCAAACTCTGCAGGAATCAAACGAAGCATCCCTACGGAGAACTGAAAGGCCAACTTGCTCCATACAGACAGATGAGCTCCTTTGCCTGCAAAAGTTTTGAGAAATAATTAAGTTGCACAAAAGCACATTTACTCCTAGCAAGGCAGCAACCGAACGCTAGTAAGCACTACAGGTGAAGCAGAACTAAACAAGTAGTTCCCTTTGACTGATAAATCAGTAAGTAACCTCCATGCAGATCACTCCACAGAACTGTCAGGAGCTCAGTGAAGAGACAGAGTCTTTCTGTTAAATGCCAGTCTGCTGTGTAATAAGGCTAAAACAATGGCTCCCACAATTTCCAGAGGCTGAAAGCAACACAGATATTTATTATAAAAACAGCCCCCCCCCGCCCCCCCNCCCCCCCAAAAACCCCCACCAGTTCTGTGAAGTATACCCTGTCATCACCTCCTTCCCCCAAAGCAGCAAGTCTCTTAAATGCAATAGCTCTTATAAGACAAAGAATCCTAAGAAGATCCACCTGAGAGCCAGCACTTAATTCCTTGAAATGGAAGTTTTAGAAATGAGGATGAGATTTGCCGAATTTTATCCAGTGGTACTTCCTCAACATTTCCATAGTCCACAAAGAATACTTTAACAGTTCCATCTGAAGTAACATTTTGCACCAAAGCACGATACCAGTTACCATCATCTAATTTTAAAAAAGATTAAGAAAAAAGAAATTACATCATGCATTTAGTAGGTTTACCAGCATTTACTTTTTTGTGAATGAATTCAATTCTTTGCCATCTTCTGACAGTGCAAACTATCACCTCTCTCTTTTTTGTTTGCTTTATGTTCATCCTATTAAAATGTAGTCTGTTACTTACTTACCAGAGAAAAAAGCACAGCAAGGTTCTCCATTCTCAGGCTTAAAAATATTTGGTGGAGTTTTCTGACAGTATTCAGACAACGACTTGTTAAGCAAGTTTAGAGCCAGTAACTCTGAAAATTAGAAAACAAGCAAAGCTGACTTGAAGATTATCAATGCTGGTCACTGTATTGCTTAGTTATAAAAGACTGGGAGATTTCTATGAATTTTTTAATTTCATTTTTTTAAAAAAGGACTGTTGACACTGAATTAACTATTTAACTAACTAGACAGACTTACTAGCAGAGCTGAGATAGCTGATATTTACTAACAAATTAGTTCAGTATGATAGCAAAGTGACCAGTAATTCTTCCTGCTAATCCACCAAGCACCCTTCACTCCAAAACCTAAAGTATATTTTACAGCCAGATAAGACCCTGGGAAATAATTAGTTCAGCTAGTGCATATAACACATTATGGGATCTTACCCTGCTTGCTGATTTATTTTTTATATCAAGTCCTTTAGCCTGCTCTACAACATCCCTTCTTAGGAGGAATTCAGGCATGTTTTAAAGGTGATAAGCTGCAAAGAATCTATACTACCCCTTGGTAAGTCAAGGAATCAGTTTTCCTCACTTTTTGAGATCTGTCCTGTATGTTTGGTTTGAACGCATGTAACTTCCAGCCACTGAATTTCATCATGCTCTTTTTCTAGTAGGCGAAAAAGCCAGTGACCTATCAGAAGTCTTTATACTTGCAAATAGAGAAACAAGGTTTTTTTCTTAGCTTATGCAAGAGGAAGTCAAGTCTCCAAAACTGCATTTTATCATTTTCAGGTTACTTTCTCTCTTTTGATTCTTTTTAAGTTTTTATAAATTAGAAGAGGACAGAGTACTGTAAGAGAGCTCCAGTAAATATTGTATGGGCACAAGGAACAAGTCTCTCATTTCCTATCTTTTGTTACGATATGCTTTGCCTAGGTTATGGTGGCTCTTTTCACTTTTCTCTATATTCTTGGATTAAGTTTTATTGAACTGCTTACCTTCAACATTTTCAGATTTCAATCTCAGAGTCACTACATACCATCATCCAATTTCTTTGTCATTCCACTTGTATTCTTAAATTAAAAAAACCTCAGAGGTAAGCCTTGGTGCTATAAGCTCACTTGAAACAGTAATGCATTAGCGCTGTAATAAATGACAAATTGGGAAGCAAAGAAACTAGCAGAAAGAAAAAAGCTGAATAAACTTACCACTGTTATTTGAAATCTGACAGTAGAATTCTCCAGGATTGTACAGCGTACACACTACGACATCTACTGTTTGTTTAAGAGTTAATTTACTCCACTTGCAAATTCTTTTGTTTGTTGTGTCCTCTAGAGAAGAGAGAAGTAGAGGAAGGACGAGAAATTAAAAGAATTTTTACAGGAGAAAAAAAAAAGATTATACCTCCTGAACGCTCGTTCACATCCTCACATTTCTTGTTAGAAATAAACCAACAGACTGATTACCAATGAAAGCCTCTTTGCAGAATAAAAGCAAAAGAAATGTGCCAGTTGCTTAATGTATTTGTTCCCTACTGAGAAAGGCAAGCCATAGATGAGGAGGGAAGAGTAATCACACAAAGAGGTACAGACTAGGCGGCAATAACCTGAGCAAGAGGGACTCTGGGGAACCTTCGTTCCTGGGAAACATGGTAGGGGGCATAGAAGAGGGAAACAGATGTCACCAAGAGTACTGGAAATGGTCTAAGGAGAAGAAAGAACAAAAAGGTTAATAGAAAGACTGGCTGCAGAAGTTTGCACTGGATATTATTATAAGGTACCTGGAAGAAGCTTATCCTTTAACATAAGCTGTAGAATAGATCATGTGAAAACGGAATTATGGCACATTGGATAAGCCATTGTTTCCTCCACTAGCACATTAGTAAATTTTCCTGTATTTTTCATAGCTGTTAAGTTTGTTACAGCTTGTGGTAAGCAGCAGCATGGAGAAATACTGTGAGCCTCTTTACGAGGTAAGTTCAAGTGGCTGGCCTCTGACTTCGGTAGATCTTTCCAGTTTTAAGTGTTTGGTGGTTTTTTCCTGAAAAATGAAGCTCAAGAAAGTTCTGAGCTTCAAGGACGGCCACGCTGAGATGCTGTTCCATCTGCCCAGTACTGTGTCTGACAGTAGCTTACTTTAGGAAGTCATACTGCCAACAGGCAAAGAAGATGAACCACAGAACAACCCCACCCCCCCAAAAATAATAAATAAATATCAAAACAGGCTCTCAACTCTTCCTTATTTTCAGTGGAATACAAGACTGTCCTTCACACTGTAAGCAACTGCCAGATCCCTACTGAAGGGACAAAGCACAGTCAGCATATTTTGAGAAATATGCTCAAAGAAGTAGAAGATGGTTGAATTTTCCACTCCAGAAGGAAGACAGGTTGACAAAAAAAAATTAACAAATGGCTCAAGGTCTAGAGAAAGCTTTAGGATGCTTAATAACCATGAAATGTAATTGTTTATTCTTTCACGTGATGGTAAGATTTCTTCTTAAGTAGTTCTCTAATCCAAAAAATAGATTTTTCATCAATTTCTGTCAAGTTCCGACAAGCTACTCTTCCGCCATGCTGAAGCCAGCTATCACAGATTTAATCACTAAGTTTAAATAAAGCAAACAAATTAATGAAAAATTACTTTGCAAGTCAACAGGTAAGTGTACATGTTGAAATTCCAGATAAATATAAAAAGCACGAGTTTTAAAACACACACACCTAAAGTTGATAATCTGTTTAGAACATGCATTCAAAAGCTCCCACATGGTGCAAGAAATTAAAAAAAAAAGGTGAGAAATAACCAAGAAACCCATGAAGTACAAAACAGGTCCAGGAGGATGGCCACAGATCAACACGTGTTTGGATATAACCATGAAAGTTACCATTCCTTTGAATTTTATACAAGATTCCTTACCCTCTGAACAAAGACAAGGAATAACCATGTTCTGTCCACAAAACATTTAGTGAGGAAGACCAAAATTAAGGGATTTGGACATAGCCTTGACAAAAAGGCTTTCCCCAGTTTTCAGTATAGACTGATAAGGAGAGTATAATTTTACCAGATACGGGATGGAAAAGAGGGACTTAATATGCTTCATACGACAGAAGCTATGAATCTTCCCACAATACAAAGAAATCTGACATAAAATTTGCAAACCTCTCAAATTGAAGCTTTGGTTACCAAATGCAAAAAAAGCCAATTTAGGCATAGCATTAAAGTTGTATAGGCTACTGCAGTCAAACAAATTTTCAAGGACTAAATATGTGGGTTTAGGTGTAAAATACAGGACAATGGTGATGAGACACTATTTGAGCTAAAGGACAAGGGCACAGGAAAGAGCAGGTACTAACTAATCATAACCTACTTCAACTAGAAATTTTAAGGCTTCTAACCAGTGAAATTGAAATACTAGTATGGTCTTCCAGAAGTAAGGAATTGCAATTTTGTTATGTATGCACACATATATGCATATACACACGCATATGGACACACAAACAAACACACAGTTTCTTCATGGCAAAGTTGCCACGGCTAAACTTCAGAGCTGTGAAGAACAGACTTCATGAGCCAGACTGGAAAGTTCTTACCAGTTAAGAACTTGCATTCTTTGTACTCAATCTAGTAGGAGGTTAAATAATGCCAGTTCAGCAGCATGTGCTCATACTCACCATTTGCTTCCTTAACATTGCTCATTCTGATTGCTGGTAAGGCCACCCTCGATTCCTCAACTGCACAGCCTTTCTCAATGAGATGGCTCGATATATTTATTACCGGAGTCACTGACGCATCGACGAGCTCCACCACAGATCTAACACTGTCTTTATCCACTACTTTTATTGTGAACACTCTGTCTTTCACCAGCTGGTTCATAAAAAAAGTAGTTTTTGAGGTCCAGGCTCCTAACGGTGGCTTTACACCTAAAAAGTCACACAGTATGGAAACGTTCTGAGAACAGTCCAAGTCTCAACAATATGTGGAAAGGTACAACAACACTGTTTAAAACAACAGATTAAGCAGCAGATATACCAGATAACATGCCCAGATTCCTCATGCTTGTAACAAGATTCTAAACCCAATTATTTAGATTCTGAACTTTTGTAGTACATGGATTTAACAAAAATCTGACAAAAATCAGAGAAGCGTAAATCCAGATTTAACACTTCCTTAGTATGACTGTCTAGGAAGCATCAGTTTTTGGATCCCATGAATTCAACCCACAGTTTTGAAGAACATTAACCACCTCTCAGCCAACGTATCTGCTACTACAAGCTTCTTCCTCCTTAAATGCTTACTCTTTATGCTACTAAATTTATTTCTAAAATGCAAGTTATAACCAGAACTATATAGTAACATATTGGCAGAAGTTCCCTTTCAGAAAGATGTATTTAATGAAGCAGTAATCCCCAACTCTAATCGGGAAGCATCTTGTCTGACTGCTTTTTTGTGCCCATGTTGTGTTCAGGACCTTCCTTTGTCCTAGAACATTCATTAGCAGCTATAAGCATCATGATTTGCCCCAGAGAGGAGATTTCTTTAGGTCACATTACATATGTACTGGCTCCATCTCTACATACAAGGGAAGCATGGTTTTATGTTTTCCTCCAAAGCAAGAAGCTAGAATGCTGCTCTAACCTGCAGCAAAAATTTGAAAAGCAGGTTAAATATCAAGTGTTGTAAAGGAAGGACAGACATCCAAGTATTCTAAAGGAAGGGTAGTGAAGGAAAGGGACAGACTATCTTGCGTAGTGATGAGAACAAAGAGAAAATAAAAAATTTCCAACAGCAGATTATGCTGTTGCCTGTATGATATACAGCAAATATGTCAAAAATAACAGATTATGATCCTGGCTTGAGACACAAGGATGAACTAGGAAGCCTCAAAGTCTTTCCAACTTGACAGATTTCACAAGCGGACAGAGAGGAGTTTACCAGTAGGTTCACTAGATTTGCCCCAGGGGAGGGACACAGATACAGTTCTGAACTTCAATATATAAAATTAAATTTTACCTCCCCCTGCAGTGTTAGGCCCACAACAGATTTAAGAATTTCACAAATCCAGTAGGTGACAATTTTGCTTAGAACAAAAAGCACATGCAAACCCTAACAGGTATGTTAGTACAACACAGTTTTCCAAATGCATAACTGCAGGTCATCAGGTGCTTTAGGAAACATTTTGTAAATATGCTACAACAATTAAGAAATCCAGAAATAATGTTGACTCCACCCTTCCTCATGTTTCAATATAAGACACCCTCATATTTCAATATAAGGCACTACAGATGTGATTGTTATCTAACCCCACTTATTTGGCCTCTATCCAGTCTGAAAGAGCTGGTAATTTATTTCATACCTGCCAAGGTACATCTTATGGCTTGAGCTGGCAAGTCCATTAATCTTGCAATCATAGGACGAAGTCTAGTCAGCGGAAGAACTTCACAATTACCATAATCTATATAGCCCACCAAAACAGTATCTTCAGAAACATATTCTCTAACAGCAGCGCGATACCAAAGACTGTCTTCTAGAAAGGAAGATACAGATGTTCGTTGTACCTGCTTTTAACTTCTGTGAACAGAATGATTTTTTTGGGCAGACTACTATAAAAATACAATGCCAAGCTCAGCATAAAACCCAGCAGCACTACAGCTCACACAAACCTCCGCAAAACCCTTATGGATGCAACGACTACCACCATCATCCATTGTACATGTTGAGTGTTTCCATAAAGAAACCCACCTCCTCACAAACACATATTGCAATAAAGAACTGACTACATTAGGTGCAAGTAGTGCTTAAGTTCATTACATTTAAACAAACAGCAAACAGTATCTCAGCTGTTTGCAATGTATTGTTTGTATCTTGCAATGACATGCAATTCAAAGGTCACACAACAGATCTAGTATCTGAAAAGTATTTCAATCCATTAAAATATTTGAGAAATAGAAATATTTGAGAAATAGAAACAAGCTTACTCAAGTTTATCAAGACATCCAAGGTACTGAACTGATAGCTTTCCCTAGCTGGGCACCCAAAACCAGTGCCCATTTAAATGCCAAGACAGCTTATTGGCAGCACCTGCTTTTTATGAACATTGAAAAAAAGCATTTATTTCAGCTTAGCTGTTCATTCCACAGCTCATTTATTCAAAGCAACAAAACCACAGGAAAAGGAAAGAAATAAATGATCAGGAATGTTTATCAATCGCATAAAGAAGTTAGAGCAGCAACATTTCCAACCAGAAAAAAGGCTCAAGAACAGCAAGGTATGGGTTTTGTTTTTTTCTTGTTAAAAGCTGGATGAAAAGGGGAATGACCTGTGAGGAAAAATGATTCATCTTCATCCTACCACATCCAGGCAACAGGACTTCAGATTCTAACCCATAAAAGGTTTTTCTTTCACATAGACCTACCAACTCCTAGCACAAAACAGTTTTAGGCAGAACAGTAGCCTATGCTTAGGCAAGATTCAGTTATGTCATGGGACTTGTAGAAATGACATCAGTGATAACTGTCAGGTGGAAACTAAGTTATGAACGTACAATTCAGGACTACCAGGTCTTGGCTAAATAACATTCTGAGAAGTTGTCTATCAGAACACCATCGTTACACATAATCCCATTTTTTCTGTCTCTTTTTGGGGGTCTAAAATGTCTGTATTTCTTTCCAGCCACAGGACGTAGTGCTCACCAACGTGTTAAAAAAAAAAAAAACCCAAATCTCTTCATGGTCTCTTAAAAAGCTCCTTTATATAAAAATTAACCCAGTGGGGTAGGAGTTTCCTCAATGAAGGGACCATTTTATGGTCTTTTTTTAAACTAGCATTCTACAGATGTCATTGTTTGCTAATAGTAATTTCTGAAAATCACTACCAAATGCTATTCACAGCTAACACCAGACATAAATAAATGAACTCTATAGGAAACATTTCTAAACATTATTAGAAAAAAATAAACAATTTATAATTAAGTGACATAAATCAAGAGCCGTATTTTCACTTCATTTTTACCTGTGAACTGGGCACAGCACACATTTCCAACAGCAGGGCGGAAAGCTGGACTACTGGGAAATTTGTCACAACGTTCATTAAGACACACCTGAAGCTCAGCAAGTTGACCTGATGTTAAAATATACAGGTTTTGGAACACACGCCATCTTGTAATTATTACAGAAGTACAGAAATCTCAAGCTCAAAGCCTGCAAGAACACCTTGGAGATTATTTCACATAATGTTTAACATAATACCAAAACAATGATGAGACTAGGACTCTTCAATCAGTAAGATCAAAGACAGTCCTCATTTAAGTCTGAGGAATCACAGTGGTAAAGAGGACAGACAAGCAAAACTAGTCACAGACTTTTTCAACACAGGATCGAAACTGAAGCCAGGAGGAACTGAAATCAAGACACTGGAGGCATGCTAGAAAGAAACCAAGGGAGTCAACTCTCCAAAGAACAGGCAGGTGATGAGCATCACTTCTTGCTGAAGGACACGTTATGCTATGAGTCTACTCAGAATTCAAAGGCTGCGCAGGTACACAGAAGAGAAACCTACTGTAGGGGAGACACCAGACCACATCCAGCTGCAAAAGCCCTTTTAGCTGAAGATTACAAAAAAACGCTGGCTCAAACAGCACAAGAAGGACACATCCCACAAACTTTATCTGCTCTTATTCTCCCCAGACACCTGTTCATGGGCACTGTGGAAGATGGACCAGGAATCTCTGCAGCCTAGTACTCTGGCCCACTATAGTGTTACTTATGGTCTTACATTTTACTGTATCAGAAGACAGAGGAACAGGGTTTGGACACTATTTATAGCCTTCTATTCATATGGCCTTCTCACACTCAGCTGTCCTCCCCAAACTATGTAACAAAGAAGTTCAGTCCACAAACCCAGGCAATAAGGAAACACTTCCCTCCACTGGCAAAGCAACAAGGCATCACAGAAATAAACAAAGTAATTAGAAACTCACACGCATTTCCGGAACAGGTGAGAGAACATATTTAACATTAAATATTTCTGATACAAATTGATTGCAGATTGCTAAAAATCCATGCCACAACCTCTTTCTACTTTGCACTACGCAGACTGCCCACAAATCATCACCTTACAGGTGAGGAAGCGATATGAACGGCTAACACTGCCAAAAATGTCCTCTACAGCATCATGGCTCCTCTCAACTGACTGAGGTGTGGCCTAATGCTACAGGGAATCTCATTTCAGGTCAAACAATAAGACTAACAACATCTCCCTCCAGCCACTCTCTACAAAAGAGAAATATGCCATGCTAGGTATCTTACATCCCATTTTCAACACGTCACTTACGAGCACTGTTTATCTGCTGACAGAAAAAGTCTTCTGGATTTTGAACGCAGGAAACCACCCCGAAAAAAGCATCTCCAATACGTACAGAGACACACTCTGTAACTGAATTACCACAGTGGAGAAATTCTTCATCTTCAGGTATTTTTTCTTTACTTCCCTTAAAACGGTTTTCTGACACTATACAGGGGGGGAAGAAAAAAAAAAAAAGAGGTTACTGATCAAAAGCTAGATGACTTTGAAATGTGCAACCTCACCACCTGGGGTTTAGAGATTTAAAAACTGTGCTAAATTAAACAACAGAATTTAAACACGCTGAAATAGTTTATTCTTTTTGCTGACTCTTTGAACTCTAAAGGCTCCTATCATATTATCCATGAAATTAACGCTCAAATGATCATCACTAAACAAGTACTTTACACTATGAAAAAGCATGGCAGGGGAACCTCAATCCATCCTGCTCCTACCAGCTTGATGCCAGTGCCAGCAATAGATGCCCAGGGCTTGGACAAGGATCACAGGTCAGCAGGAGAGCACCTGGAGCGCACCTGGAGGCACAAAGGAATTCCAGCCACTCCAGCTAGTAAGTCAGCTCCAGCAGGGCCCCAACTTAAATGCCTCTACGCAAACGCACACAGCATGAGCAATGAACAAGAGAAGTCCGACGTAGCACACCTGCAGGACTATGCTCTTACTGGCAGAGAGACATGGTGGGATGGATCCTATGACTGGAGTGTAGGAATGGAAGAACACGGGCTCTTCAGGAAGGACAGGCACGAGAAAGAGGGTGACACTCTCTCCTCATATGTCAAGGGCCAGCTGGAATGCATGGAACTCCACCTGGGGATGGATGAGAAACTGACAATAGCTTATGGCTCAGGACTAAAGGGAGGGCAGGGACATTACAGCAGGGGTCTGCTACAGGCCACTGGACCAAAAGACTGAGCAGATGAGGCCCTCTAAAGACAGGAGCAGCCTCAAGTTCCCAAGCCCTAGTCTTCAAGGAGGACTTCAACCACCCCGGTATCTGTTGGAGGGACAACACAGCAGGGCATAATAAGCAATCCAGGAGGTTCCTGCAATGTGCTGATGACAACTTCCTTCTCCAAGTGACAGAGGAGCCAACAAGGAGAGGTGTCATGTGGAACCTTGCTCTCACTAATAAGGAGTGGCTGGTGGGGATGTGAAGGTCAAGGGCAGCCTTGGCTGCAGTGACCATGAAACGGTGGCATTCAAGATCCTTAGGGCAGTGAGGAAGGCAACACAGCAAGCTCACTACCCTGCCCTTCGGCAGAGCAGATTTTAGCCTCGTCAGGTAGGTAGGTAGGTAGTGCCAGCGGTTCTTCTCAATGTTATTTTCAGGCACAAAAGGTTTCCGGGTTTCTGATAACCTCACCACACCGGTGAGATCAATTGGTGTAGTACCAATTGTAGCTTGGTAGAGTACCATGGGATAAAGCCCTGGAGGGAAGAAGGGGCCCAAGAAAGCTGCTTAATATTCAAGGATCATCTCCTCCAAGCTCAGGAGCAATGCATCCCAACAAAGAGGAAGTCAGACAAAAACGCCAGGAGGCCTGCATGGATGAACAAGGTCCTGGACAAACTCAAACACAAAAAGGAAGCATGCAGATGGTGGAAGCAAGGACGGGTAGCCTTAGATAAATTGTCTGGGCAGCCAGGGATCAGGTTAGGAAAGCTGAAGCCCAGATACAGTTACATCGATGACACCAAGCAGTGTGGAGCGGTCAGAATGCTGGAGGGAAGGGATACCATCCAGAGGGACCTGAACAGGCTTGAGAGGTGGACCTGTGTGAACCTCACGAAGTTCAACAAGGCCAAGTGCAAGGTCCTGCACCTGCGTCGGGGCAATCCCCAAGCACAAATACAGACTGAGCAGAGAATGGATTGAGAGCAGCCCTGAGGAGGACTTGGGGGTGCTGGCTGATGAGAAGCTCAACACGAGCCAGCAATGTGCACGTGCAGCGCAGACAGCCAACCATATCCTGGGCTGCATGAAAAGCAGCGCGGCCAGCAGGGCGAGGGAGGGGATTCTACCCCTCTGCTCTGAGAGACCCAACCCGGACTACGGCATCCAGCTCTGGGGCTGCCAAAATAAGAAGGACACAGACTTGTCAGAGTGAGTCCAGAGGAGGCCACAAAAATGACAGCGGGCTGGAGCACCTCTCCTATGAATACAGGCCGAGAGAGTTGGGGTTGTTCAGTCTGGGGAAGAGAAGCCTCCAGGGAGACCTTATAGCCCCTTCCAGTACCTAAAGGGGTCCTACAGGAAAGCTGGGGAGGGACTCTAGATCAGGGAGCATAGTGATAGGATGAGGGGTAATGGTTTTAAACTGAAAGACAGGAGATTTAGAGTAGATACAAGGAAGAAATTCTTTACTCTGAGGGTGGTGAGGCACTGGAACAGGTTGCCCAGGGAAGCCGCGGATTCCCCATCCCTGGAGGTGTTCATGGCCAAGTGGGACAGGGCTTTGACCAACCTTGTCTAGTGGGAGGTGTCCCTGCCCATAGGAGCAGGGTTGGAACTAGATGCTCTTTAAGGTCCCTTTCAACCCAAACCATTCTATGATATGTGCTACTATCACTAGTAAATTGAAGGAAGCTCCACTAGCCAGTACTTTTAAGTAGGATGTGGCGCCAGCGAACAGCTAGAACATTTACTATGTTCAGAATATCACGTGATACAGGAGGACTTAAAATTCTCCAAGTTTTTTCCATCTCTAAGAAGTCTGATTTTCTTGCTTACCTGTTGGAGAGTATGGTCCTATGGCATTACTTCCTAGAGTTAAATCAGACCTCATTTCAAAAGGTACATTATCTAGGCAGCCTCCTAAAATACAGATGTTAGAAACAGAAGTTATTTCTCATACAAGATAGTCATCACTAGCTTCATTTCAGAAACATCTTCTGAGTCTCACCTATATCCCTGTCACAAGGAGATAGGAACACCTATTTGTTGAGCACTTAATATGTTTAGAATGCAAAATAAAAAGTAGTTACAGAGCAACTCAACTCCTTAAATTTTCAAGACATTCACAGATCCAAGATTGACTAAATAAAATAAGAAAAGCAGTAACAATCAACATTTACTTGTAGTCACTAAAGACTTTTGGCTGAAAAAAAACCTGACTACACCTTTTCACACAAGGATTCACAACTTACCTCCATATTTACAACACTGAGTACGTGATGAGTTACCAAAATTTATGAAGAAACTTTGAGTTTCTTAGCTATTACATATTCCATTTCTGATGCATGAAGCAATATTCCAAGCTTTCAATGTAATTATTTTCAACTGAAAACCTGAATACAGGTGTTTAAGTGGCTTGTAAAGTCAAGGGATGAATGCATGCAACATTTCATGAATGCAATCATATTTTTGTGATCTTCTTTCAAGAGGTTGGCAAGTTATACTGCTTTGCTACTAGTGTGCTGTAAAGCAACCAAATGTGAAATGTGCCCAGTACAACCCTGAATCAGTTGAATGTACACAGGACTAAGGTGAATAGACTGCAGGGACTATGACATGAAGTTAAGCTTCCTTCACATCAGGAATTTTACCAAGCTAAGAGGATCAACCATCACGTCCTTCAAAGCTTCTGTGGGCTGCCTATCAATGACAAGAATATGCTTTTAGCATTGTATTTATCTTGCTCTGCAGACAGAAAAAAACCAAAATAAAATAGCCCCCCCCAATAATGACAACAGGCCACACCTCTGTTATTGATCTGGCTCCACAATCAAAGCCAGCCCTCCAGCTCAACTGAAAATGTGAATTCAGACTCCTCAAAGGTCAGGTGCTTGCTTGTCTCTATCCACTGAGGCTTGCTAAGCTAGAAATATAAATGCGCTTAGAGTTCTGCAACTAGATACAACAATATCCAGTGGTTGCACTTTCTTGGGGATACTTGCTTAGTGAACATGTATGAAATATAGCAAAAGCTGGTAAAATTCTTAGTGGAACTAGAAACTGATACTATTATTTTTAAAGAGTTAAAAATGCTTGAGATGAAAAGAACATCACAGTCCCAAATTTGCATGCATCTATTCAAACAGAAAACTAAACAAGACAATCCAGAAAACACTGAATTTATTGCAACTCTACAGGAAAAGTAACCATACTAAATATTTCAGGTACAGACATTTTTAAATGACCTCTATATGGAAAGGCAAAATAAAATTAAAAATTAATAAATCAATCAAGGGGCAGGTTGGGAGAGTGACAACAGGGAGGACAGCAAGAGAAAAAAAACTCTCCTCTTTTAAAGGTATTACGCCAGGGTAAGGGGAGGGGAAGTGAACATGAAAGACTTATCAATTTTGTCAGGTTCTCCTTCCCCACACCACCAAGTACTTACCAAAATCTGGAAGAACAATATGTACAGCAAAACTCAACATCATTTCCTCCTGTAATACGTCAACAACAGTTACTGAACAGTGCTTTCCCATGAGCTGGGAAGAAAAGCTGGTGATGCCTTCATTCCATCCTTTTTCTTTTGGGTCATAATTAGCAAAGGAACACTTAATGGCCTGTAAAGAATTACAATTAGAACAAGAGGGAATCAGGGGTTGTTCAGGCCCTCAGAAATATCTTGCATATAAAAGTTAAAGCTGCTGTTGGAATTTGAAGCACTATCAATTCAACTGACTTCTGAAGAGAGTTAAGAATTAGGAAACTAAGTTCAAAATGTAAACTGCATTTGCTCCGATTCTCTCGCTATTTACGCAGCCTTATGAAAGGCACGGTTGTATCACACATCACAACCCATCACAGGTGCATGTCCTAACTTGACCTCAGCAGACACCAAGGGCTTTATGCCCAGATTCAAACAGTTCTCAAAACCTTTTATGGAACCAGCAGAAAGTCACATGAACAAGCTACGAAAGACTATTCCAATAGCTGCTAGTCATACTTGTCACTGCTTGACAGAATGCTTCTCTAGACTTCTTTGTGTATAATTAAACAAACCAGTTTAACTCACAGATTAAAGCTAGATGACCTAATTTGTAATGGAAGACATTCACACAGTATGGCAATGAACTCAGACCAACAGCTGCCTTTACTCCAAACAAAGTCTGCCCAAACTACAAGCGATTTTTCACTACTGCATGAGACCAGATTAGAAAATGCAGGCAGAAAATGCTTCCCCTGCTGTCCTCTACTGCATGCAGACTTAACCACCCTGCACAAGTTTTCTTTATCGGTTCAGAACCCAAGAATTCTGCCACTAGGAAGAAAAAAGCCAGGTAGCCTTCCTCACTCCTATGGGAATATTTGAGGTGGTGAACCTTAGTGTAGCATAGCAGGTCTTATGCATCACTTTCACTGAACACAAAATACTGTGATAGTGACAGTTACACCGAGACACGAGTCACACTCATTTCAGAGCTATTAAAATAGCTCAACTACTTTTAGGAAAATAGAACTCACACATGGAGGAAACAACAGTTCAGTGTCTTTGTGCAGAGCTTTAATACAGGAGAGTGGAATATTTTCCTCATTTCCATGATCTATATAGAATACTTGTGCTTTCTTTTGCAATATATCCACATCTTTCACCAGTGCTCTATTCCAGGTCTGTGTAGGAATAAATGATAATCTTAGTAAGAACACAACATATTTTGCTTTACTTCATCAGGTTTGTTTACCAAAGGCACCAACCAATTCTGAAGCAATGCAAATGAACGCAACTGACTGCTGTGAAGATAAAATTCTACTCCTATGGGTATTGGCTACCGTACAGTGAATCAAGAATCCGCTAACAACAGAGGAGAAACAGGGGAAGAAATACAAAAAAAAGGGGTGGGAAGGTAAACAGGAACTAGATGTGGCTGTAGAAGTGCAAACAGAAAAGTCAGGTAAGAAATGAAGAACAACTTCCTTGAATAAGCAGGGTCATATTCCAAACTATTCTAACTACAGCAGTTTAAATTTGCAAAGAACACATACAGCTTTCAAGCAGCAGTAAGACAAACAGGGTCATGTACATAAACACATAGAAGTAAACTTTTTAGAGGGGGCAAAAGAAAAATCAGTACCTTAAATTTGAGTTCCAGATGTTATAAAGTTAGTTACTACCACAATTCCACCAAAATAAACTGATCTCTAATTAGCAGCCTCCACTAGTAGAGACATAAAAGCAAAACATGATGAGCTCAACATAGAATGGTTATTTTATGGACAGTAAGATATTACCTGATCCAAAGAACACCTTGCAACACAGACTTCCCCTTTGATAGCAACATAATGTTCTTGAATGACTGTGTTAGCATAACAGTCTCGCAGTTTCACATAAAGCTTACTGATCTGGTCTAAAACTTCTGGAGAACTCATCTGTATATAAAATTCACTTGGACTCTTGAACTCTGTTACTGTACCCTGAAGAGAAAAGTCACAGATGACGATACTTACACAAGAATAACCTACAGTGTATTGCTCAGGACCACTGTTCATTTCAATAAATGCATTTCAACCTATACCTGATTTTGTTCTTTTGTTTTGAATCTAGAAGTAACTAACTGCAGGGAATAAAACGAGCGATATTGACTGTAACAGAAATAATTTTCCCCACTTACTCACCCTGCCCCCACTTGCATTTACTCATCTTTACAAAAATAAAAGAATTTTACATGTGAGCAAAATTAGACAAAGAGCTGAGGTGACATGCAGCTATATATGCTTAACAAAGCTTCAAATGCAACCTAACAAAGCATCGTAGGATTCTTCCAAATTAAAAGTACCTGTACTTCCATAGCTTTTTTGATCCCTAGAGTCTGGAGATCTGAAAGCATTATTTTCTTGATGGGCTCTTCTGTCTTGAGGGAACTCACAGATGTTGAATTACCCTATATAAAACAGCTACAAGTTATGTTTAAACTGCAGTTGTTCAGCTGTAGCTCCTTGTAATAACAAATGAAAAAAGAACTTTTCATCATTTCAAGCAGCATGTAAAAAAGTACTTTTTTTGACTTTCAATAAGAAGCCTTCCAGAGTATTACTCTTGAAAAATAATGTGAAACATTATCAGAGACAAACTGAACAGACAATGAAAAACAAGTGCTGAAGTTTCACACGTTCATCTCTTCCTTCCACACCTGTTTTACCGGACAACTCAGCTGTATTTCCTGCTTGTGATGCTCCCACAAATAGGAGGAATCAAATTCCACCTGCTTCCTTGTAGCCCTAACACCACAAAGCAGATTATAGCTACTGCTTTAACTGCAGGCATCCCATTTATTTATTTTTTTTAAGTTGAAACATTTAGTGTAACCTGCCTAATACATACCATCTGTGCCTGTGATAGCCTAAAAACATTAGAAAAATAATCTTAAACACATTGTTAGGGAAAACCTCTTTTACACTTTCACCAACATACCACAGACAATGCACAATGACCAAGACTACTGTTACAACTGCCAAATTAATTGTTTACTTGCAACAAAGATCATTCTAGATTTTCTATTAAAAAAAGACACCTCACAATAGCAAGACACATTAAAGGTTGTTCCATATGCAATATAAGCTCTCTTCCACAGAACCCACTCGAGACTCAGATGAATCAGGCAAAAATAAAACCTTCTATTATTTCAAAATAAATTTGCTACAAACTGTTTACTCATAGTGTGCAACCTCTTGATATAAAAGGTCCCTCGCTATCCGTTCATCAGTTTTACTAGAACACAGTCACAAGTACACACAGCAGAAAGGTACCAGGAAGAATGAACCGAAGTCTCATGACCCAAAATGAAGCCTCCTTTCTAAATTCTTCCAAAAAGTTAAGCAGATGAATGAGCTACTTTGAAGAAGCGTACGACAAAGAAATTTTCTTGTACAGTGTAAACATGGGGCTAGTTGGAGGTATGCATGTTTACTTGCTTAAATATCATCCCAAGCAACCAAGAAAGCAGCAAAATGATCCCCTGCGGAAGAATTCATAGGAAGACTACAGGAAATCTTTGGCTGAAAGTAAGATCAAGAGAGGTTTCAAAACATTACAAAGGAGAACTCTGTCATGTTTAACTCCTGCTACAGCAAAGAAACAAAAGCTTATCTGTATCTCTCACTATACAATGCTACATTCAATGTATTTCTCAAATAATTTACAAGGCCCCAAGCACCAGTTCATGATCTACACAGAAAACAGGAAGATACACATAATTTTTCTGAACTGGACAGCCTACATCTGTTTCCTTCCTGAAATACTTCTCTAACAACATCAGAATTGTCTTGATTTTTAACTTTTTCACAAATCTTTTTTCAAACAAAACCGAGTTGTCTGATAGCACTGCTAAGGACTCCAGAAGTAACATATTTTTGAATGCTTCTCCCATTAACTTTTGATTTGAAGCACTGATTTTCTAAAATGATTAGACTATAATATTTGGAATTTGTTCCTTTCCTGTACAGGTCAAGTTAAGATAGTGCAACTAGCTCACAGCAGGAACATTCTAGACATAGCAAAAATTGTATTCTATACCTTAAGATAAACTCCCTTCTCAGTTTTAGCAGGTAACTTGCTTCCATTGCTATTACTTATACTGTAATAAAAAAAAAAAGTTAATTGTGAAGAACTAAAGATAGACAAGTAGCATTCATAACACTTACTTGCAAATAAAACAAAAAGGCTGTGTTCATGATACATGGGTTTTGTCAACCCTTACTCCTCCTCCAAGAAAACACAGAATATTAGATTTGTTAGATCCCTGTCATGCAATGCTTGGTGCGTTTTTCCTGATGCCACCAACAAAAGCTAAACTAATTTTGATTAAAATGGGGAATATTGTTGTGGAGTTAACACCGTAATCCCAAGCAAACCTTAAGAACTATAAAATCATAAAAAAGAAACGTTGCTATTTCAATTGCCTATATAAGCAATAACCAGATAACATATATATCACATTGTCCCCGTGTTCCTCCCAATCAGGCACTGTAGAAAAACTTGTGGAAAAAACCTGTATCTCTTGTGAACTTTGATTATGGACACCTGGTTGCAGATTCACTGAACTGCCATCACTATGCTAGAGATTGTTGGCTTAAATGCTTAATTAATTCACTTCCCTAAACTGAGCCAAAGTCAGCCAGTCAATTTGTTCTGTGTCATAACCTAATGGCACTTACTTTAATTGACAAAGATTAGAGAGTGATCTCTTGAGCATCTAAAGTAGCCTATGTCAAAAGCAATAATGAGCAGCTAGAGAATGGCCTGGCTGAGACTTCTTCTTCTAATTGAGCTGCACTCAAAGGTAAAATATCCATGAAGTTCACTGAGGCTACAGTGAGATTCAAAGGGTGCCTCTTCAGAGACTGTTAAATGCAAACCACTGACCGTGCCACTGCTGAAAAGCAGTCATATTTGTCCTCCCTTCCCTACATCATCAACAGCAATAATAAAATCATACGATAAGCTGATATTCTTACTGCACACTCACATTGTTCTGATGCAAGTAAAAATAATGCTTTTGCATTAAATCACACTACAGAACACCTTAAGAACTCCAACAATATCTTTCAAGTCATCCTTCTAACGCAGCAGAGCTGAGTTTTCTGACAAATACGAGATAATGCAGTACTAGCCTGAGAATGGGCAACATATTTTACTGTAATAATCCCTTTACATGAGCATTTAATTTGCACTGGGAGGGATACTGTCTTTCAGTAAAGATTATTTGGCAGAACTTTTAACAAACTTACTTCTGTTTAACTGGCTCACATACAACACTATGTGCTGACCAATCTTTCTTCTGACAATCTGCAGAACAATAGTATATTTGCTTGCATTGGGAACATCTGAGGGATCCTTAAAAAAAGTCAGAGAGAAACATCTATATCAAAGAGACAACAGCTGTTAAGATACCGACTTCCATGTATTACAAATTAACTGGTTTACAAGAGAGTTCCACTACAGTTCTAAGCACATGCAAATAGGCATTTGTATTCACATATAGCTATCAGACATTGCTGTCCCAGATGTCCCAAATTCCTTCTATGTTTAAGAAGGAAGAAAACCATTTTTCATTACGGGCATGCTCTCTTCTGTTTATCAGTTCCATAATTCCAACTATGCTCTGAATATTCACTATACTTGCATCTGAGAGATAAAAAACCGCATCCATTTTAAGACATTTCTGAGCAAACCTTCTGATCTGGTCCCGCTGGTAAATATACTATGCATCACGATAGGACAACAGGTACTTACCAAACAGACCACAATGATGGCAAGTCCTCATTTGAGGTGGTGATACTAATGAACTAAAGAGACTCTTCTCATAGCCAATAGAGAAAACATTTTCAGAGGAATATTGCAATTTCTTTGGTTTTGCATGAATCAAATCAGAACGCAACACCTGTGAAAGAAAAAATTTTAAGTGATTCTTAACAGAAAAAAGCAGCCCATTAGGATAAAAATATCCTAATATACCAAAATGTGACAACAAAGGAAGACAAAACGTCAAAGTTCTAGAAAGAGCAATATGCACTGATCTTTTCTGCTGTCTAGAAATGTTCAGAATATTTGGAGCAATTATAAAGTGCAATAACTCACAGCATTTCCTTCATCAGCTGCAGCTGCGAACAGCAACTTCCCCCTACCAGTTATGCCTTCCATAGAACTTCCTAAAAGTATTTGCAAAAAGGCATATGGTTAACAATGGTAGTGTACACACATGTTACAGAGTATTTTTAGGAAGAAACAAGGCTCTTATCTACTCCTATCATCCTGCTAGCACATTTGAGCAAACGGAGATGCTAGGACCATGTCACACTCTGGAAGTCACTTTATGTTATCACCCTGATACTACGTTTATTCAAACCTACCATCAGTGATGTTAATAAAGCAATTGTTTTACTGCTCTGTGCTTATCACTCAATGTAAGTCTTAATGTTCTCCATCCGTAAATTTTTTCAATTAAATTTGTTCAGCAGGAACAAAAGAAATTTACAGAGTTTCCAATATCCACAGGGCAAAAGTTCAGAATAAGCAATTTTACAGTAGCTGAATCAGAACAAGTTTCTTTCAATGCTGTTGAACATATAGTCTGTTAAGTTTATACTTACGCATAGTTTTGTCAGATCAAGAAGTATTCAGAAACAAAATACTCTGCAACAAGACATAATGACTTTCCAAAGAGTACCTTGTAAGCCTCGTGGTCTTTCCAGTGAGTTTATTCTTTATTAAAGCACTCTTAGAAGATGAACGTTCAGCTAAGTCTGCGTACCAATACACTAGGAACTCTCTTTTTATAATCAGGCAACTCATTTACCCACAAAAAAACTTGTTTCACTTGCCATTTGAAGCTCGTTCCAGTTTGGCAGGCTTGTTAGCCCAAGTCCTCCACTAAGGCAACATGGCCTTTTTTCCCCATCTGTAAGCAAGTTAATCTTGTATGCTTTGCCTAAACAAAAACTCTTGCCTAAGATGAAATCAAATTTCATGTACACTCCGGACCCAAGATGCCTGCATACCGAGCTATCTCAGATCTCCTAGAATCAAGTCTTTCCCTCCCTATTTGGGGTAAAAAAGAACAGGGATCAGACAGTACTGAGGCACTGATGAAGACAAGAAACACTGCTGAAAGAACTCCAACTCACTCCACAACCAGTTCTGTAGTACTTCGATTACCCTCTTTTTTTCAATTATCTAAGACACTCCAACCCACCCAAGTTTAATTCAGAGTTAGCTGTATTTGCAAGTCATACTCATGCCGATGATGTTTATCAATAATCAAGCATATACACAATTACAGAAGAACAAAGTCAAGATACCTTTGTCAAGCTCTGGACAAAGTCTCTCTTTTATTGCACTTGTGCTGCAGTTAAAACTTACTGTATTGTTTTGACACTTGGCAAAAAAAACCCTGTATTGTTTGCTCACAGAATACTGACTTCTGTTAGCTGTTTCAGGAAATCAGCCTCAAAACTGAGAGCCTTTCAACAGGAAGTCGGCACTTGTGATTCTGCTGCTTTAACCTCCACCTACAACTTCGTTACCTTTGTTCTTCACGTGCAGCTGTTCTGCCATGATGTAAATGTTCAAATCAGGGTACGATGAAAGGTGGCTGTGGGCCAGGTAACTACAAAAGCATGTATTTGAAGATTAATTCAGGCAGGCACACAAAAGAAACATTAGAATGTTTTAAAGTCGTGTCCTGAAGCTATAGTTCAGCAATGGTTTTGGAAAGCTCATTCTCTACTGCCCATTTCTTTAATTTGTACCGTAAAAAGTGAAATACCGCCTACGTTAGAGAGCTCCACAACAAACGCTTCAAATGAAAGACAAATGACAAGTCCTTTACCAGCGGAGAGCACTGAGGCTGTGTCACAACCTGCATGTTAAGCTTGCCGGACTCAGGAGGGCCCCACCTCTCCCGAGGAGACCTCGCTCTCCTTCAGATAAATGGCTCCTACATGGAATAAGCTGCACCGGCAGGTTCCAGGCGACCGGGAGCACAGCCATGGATGAAAGATGCGGCAGAGCCACCGCCTCAGGGGCCACACCGCTCCGCCCGGCTCTGCCAAAAAACCAGCTTTTGGCACCCGCTTCCCCAGTGCTGACACACAATGTAATTATTTTAAATATAAGAAGGCTCTCTTGCTACGCTACGTGGGAGAAGTCAAATTAAAACGATCTCGCAAGTAAAGCAAAGCAGCCTTTGGGCACGCGAACTGACCCTGCGATCACCTCAGCCAGAAAGGAGCTTTCACAACCGCAACCCAGCGGTACCACGACGTGCTATTTTAATTAGCCCAGATTAAAATTAAGCATCCCCACTCCACAGTCTCCAGCACAAGGCTCGGCTCTGCCGAGGCAGGCCGGGACGCCAAACCCGGGCCGCCCCGCGGCCGAGCCCCTTCCCTCCCTCCCTCCCTCANGCACGTGCTGCGGCCTGGCCGCCATCTTACCCCGGGAGCAGCGGGCGGAGCAGCCCCGGCACCGCGCGGTTGAGGGCGGCAGGCGCGGCGGCGGCCTGCTGAGGAGACCCCCGGCTGCCGGCGGGGTGAGAGGGGGGGGTGGGTCAGGCCCCCTCAGCAGGTGGGCGGGTGCCACCGTTGGCCCCTCCTCACGGGCGCCGCTCCGGTCCTGCCGCCTCTCCCTTAGGCTGGACAGGCAGAGCGCTGTCGTCTTCGCTGGGAGCTACAGCATGGTTTGTCATGGCCAAAAACGTGTTGGTCACAGACTGTATTACGCCTGGCGCGTGGCAAGTGGCTGCTTGTATTTTATCACTCAAAAGCACCGCTGATTTTCTCACTCTGTCTTCAGCAGAATTCGCTGAGGGACAGAGAAGCATTCCTGGTTGCACTAGTAACCCCACGTGTTCCCTGGGGATCCGTGTACTGTACTGCTCTTACTGACACAAAAAGCTTAATAGTTACAAAATACAGAGAGCAGTGAGTAGTACTGCCCTTAGCTTTTAATTTCAGAAAAACCTTTAGGTGATACTCTGGACTCGGTGCCTGAGCAGCCTTGGGCTTCTCCTGACAGGGCCTGTCAGTGCTGTACAGCAGCAGGCGTCACCGGGCCAGGCGTCGGTAGTTCAGCGACCGGAAAGGGGTATAGCTGCTTTCTGCAATTTCGCCAGTAAAATGAAAATCCTCTCGGGACATCAGTTAGACAACCTTGTTTCATAGAAATTCAGAAGGTGACTGTAAAGTCTATGCACGAATGATGAAATTTGATACATCAGCTTGATGGGTTTGTATTTTAAAATACTTGCTTTTTCCCCTGCAGCCTGGGAGATAAATCATCTCCCATTTCCAACCTGTTCTCTGCTTTCATTTGTCGTTTCTCTTTTTTCCCATACAAGGTGTTTTCCCCTTTTCTTCTTTAACCTTTGTTTCCCCTCCTTATGTCTCTATCTACACTGACATCCTCAACACTGCTGCAGTTAGGCTGCTACTGAGACATGCTCTCAGTTGTTCCCAGTGCTGGGCAATTAAACTTTAACCAAAAATAAATTATTCTGGTCTATTTTAGTGCCTACCTTGTTGTAGTTATTATTAAAGTGTATAAAAGCAGTGATGGATTTTACTCTTACAAGTTTCGTGGTGCAGGGAATAATTACCTCTGTTCACAGAGAAGAAACTGAAGCACAGCTATTTTGCCTTAAAGTCATTTGCAGTCTGGCTGTGATGACATTGTCATTGCAGTCTTAAGTCTTCCGCATTTAAGTCTAGGATTCTGTCTGCCAAACTATTGTTCCCTGCTAAGCATTCTCAGAAGAAAAGGGAACAACACATCAAAGGTTTGATGAGTTTTTTCTAGGTGGTTTAGCTACTACCTACCGAAGTCAGAGGAGAGACTTTTCCTGGCTCCAGTGAACTTCCAGCCCTCAGCTGCAGTCTGAGTAGAAGCTGACAGTATCGGAAGCTGCTCTGAAAGCAGGAGGAGAAATTAGGTAGTGTTAGGTAGAATTTCAGGAAATCCGTCTGCCAAATTGCCCAGCATGGCATATCAGAGTAGGCGCACACAGGTTGTGGGGAGACGGGGCAAGTATGATCATGCAAGCCTCCCATTACCTCCCTGCACCTTGTTCCTGTGTCCCCAAGATTAGACCGGTAATCCTTGTGTCTAGGAACCACTAACAGAAGTGAAGCATTAAAAAATACTTCTCTGTCATTCAAATCTCTCAAAAAAACCCCCACAAAAACCTGTCTTTGTGACTTAAAATATCCACATTTCTAGTACATTTAGCTGGCTAGCCATTTTTATCCCCGAAGCCTGCTGAATCAAAACAATGCTGCCGGTTTGAACAGTCTTTTGAAATGACACTAATTAACACTATAGAGCATGCTGGAAGTACATTGACAGGGTGCAATGAAAAGGAAAATCAAGTATGCTACTGGAGACAGAACTTTTATCAACATGTGAACTGTCACAAAGTTTTCTTGCAGTTAAAAGTTGCAGAGAATAATTGAGCCAGGGCAAATGTTGTTTGCATTGTTTTTGAATTTTACATGTCAGTCACTTGGGACTTTCCATGCCTCAGGATACTGCAAGAAGAAAGGGCAGGAAATAACAGCAGTAAAATTAATTCCAAAAAGAAAAAATAACAGGTCTGGCCGTAGCAGTGGAAAAAGATAAATGTGAAGGAGTGTCAGAGGGAATTGGGGAGAGTGCTGTTAGCATGGAGGCTGGACAGGAGCCACATCACAGGAGCTGCGGGAGGTTGATGTGGCTTGCCTGCAATTTTTATCAAGAGCTTTGGGCTTGCCTACATGTAGTTTCTGTAATAACTGAACCAGTGTGTTATTAGCTCTAATTTGTAGGATCTAAGTGCCTAGAAACTAGCTGAGACACCACTGTGCTACATGCTGAACAAAGGACAGTCCAAACATCGTATAATGAAAATAGGTTTTTCCAGGTATAACTTGCTCAGAGCACTTGTATAATCACAGTCACGTTCAGGATTTAACTCTGCTGTGCGTGGATCAGACATGACAGTGGTGGGAAGGGCATAGCAGAGGCTGCTGTCGTATCTGACACATGGAGGGAAGACGGGGCTCCTGGGGCTTTGTGGATGGTGGTGGGTCCCTGAAGACCCCTGGCAAACTGTACTTGCTTAGAATAGAATAGTTAGACACTGAAAGCGATTCCTAATGCAGAAAATAATAACTTTTTATGTAATCTTGCCATGATGTGAAATACAGGAATCAAATAGACCATGGTAATCACATTATAACAGACCGGCTGTCTGATGAATGCAGAGGATGGAAGAAGTCAGGCAACTTGGACTCTGCTCCCAGCTCCTCCTCAGCAATGCCAGCCCATCACAGATGGAGTCACACACTTCACTCATAAGAGAGAAACAACAATATACTTTATTGATACAAAATGGTGAGTAACAAAGTTCAATGGTAAATGCAACAGTGGTTTAACAAGATTTGATGGCAAGGTACGCTTGCGTATTTACTGCATAGAGAATAGTGTCACACAAAACTGCCAGGGAGACCCTCCCATTGAGTGATAAGGTTCAGAAAGCACCCCTTGCTTTCTAAACTCCTTTCCAGAGAGGAGTCTAGGTGCAGCTGGGTCCAATCCTAGTCCCCAGACTTGGTCAACGGTTTATGTCTAAAGGAATATATATGCGCAATTACGCCTTTGTATCACCGAGCTAAGATTTCAACATTTCAGCATTGCTTATTCCCAGTTCACTTAAGAGAGTACCTGACAATATAAGTATTCATTCTCTCAACCTCAAAGAGAAACGCTCAGACGCATCCCTACTTGAGGGGACATCCTGACTTGCAGCCTGCTGTTGTGCTCGTCAGCTCAACAGGCCCTTGGCTCACCACTTCACAAAAGTAAAATGATTGACCTATAGTCATATTTGCATACCAGAGAGACACCTAGTTCCCTGTTCCAGACAGCCATTGGCTACCATGTTTCCAACTGTCTCCCAAAGTTCAGTGTAAGCTGGATGCAGCCATCACAACGCCCACGGGTGGATATGGTGTAAGTGGGGAGGGGGAGCACACTGTCACACTCCACCCAGTGACTAGTCAATTCATTTTGCCGTCACAGACTGGTGGTACAGACAGTGAAACACTGCTATTTGTTCATTTGTGTGTTTTGGGGTGGTTGAAGTTAGGTTTTTTGTTTTGTCATGTATAAAGACTTTATACGCAACATAATTATAAGCAATAAATGTCATAAAGGTGGAGTCTGTAAAATCACAGCTGGGTGAAGCATAATATTAAATACTCCCATTGGTGTTGGTGACCATCCCAAAATAGTTTCCCACCAGGACTATTCTTCATCCTTCTTCAATCTTTCCAAGACAGGGTGTGTACGTTCTGTATCATGATGAGGTGATTAGAGTTTTGTGACTGTTATTTCAGACTTGCTCTAGCAGCCAACACAGGCTGTTGTGTTATAGTGGTTTCTTCACCAATGTAAGATTCTTTTCTATGGGGATAGGCAATAAATCTTAACTAGTGTATAGTTCGATTGTAACAGTTGATAAGTCATAACAGGAGCTGAATAAATAAAGTCACATCCCATAACTTCAGTAAAGTTACAAACACAAATATTTAAGTGATTGCTTGTATCTACAGTGATGTTATCTACCACTATAAAATCACAGTTCTCATACAAGCATACCCTTTTCCAATGTATACTAAAGTACAGTTTCAGGGGTTTCATGGTCATGTATTTCAAAGTGACAAACATTTTGTTCAGCGTGAAGAGAAATGTCTTGGGCTTTGATGGTGTTACTCTCACAAATAAATCCTTGTTCCCATACAATGCATGCGTTAAAATCAACAGTTTGACATTTGTTTCCATTTCATTGGGCCCACGGTCTGTGATCTAATGGCTAGAGTACAATTCCGTTGTGTTTTAATCCTAGTGCAATGATTTGTTATATGGTATATCCCTAAGCATTGCATATGGTTAAGACAAAAGCTGTGGCTTTATTGTTCATAGGGTCATTTGACTAAATACTACCAGGACTGGAATTCTTTCTCAAATTTCACTGCATTATCCCAAATTATCTTTTGAATTTCAGTAGGTAAGGTGTCCTCTTATAATTCCTGCTACCATAGAATGCATCCACAATTGAGCCTGGAAACAACTAAGAGCGAGAGAAACATTATTTTGGGCTACATCAAGTCCATCCACAATCAATTGGTGGTCCCTCCGATTGTTTAATTCATTAATTCTTTCCCACTGAGGCAATGTATCAGAAGACCGCCATGGGCGTAACCAGCATTGCTAGCATTTGAGGTAGTAATGTGAACACAGCATTTTTGTCATCCTGCGGGATGCTGCAAGGGAAAATAGAGACTTGTTCATCAGGGAGTGTCCGAACAGGTTACTCCATTAAGAAGTATAATCCATTGTGCAGTACTTGTGTGTTTTGTACCACGGCTATTGATGGCTTCCCAGGCAGGTGGGACAAAAGGTTTAGTTAGTCATTGGTATGGTACCAATGGATGGTAGGCTGACTATCGCTGGCTGTTCTGGCTGTAACGCTGTTGAATATTCTCGTTTTTCTAGAGGAAAAGTGGAGTGCTAAGCTCAGTTTTTACAAAGAATGCTTGGCTTACAGGGCTTCCAGTATGCCTATATCAACTATTTAATTGATGGAGTACTTTGGGGAGCCTCGTATCCCATTGAATCTCATGTGGTTTGAGATTCCTTTTCAATAAGCCATTAGCTCTTCTACTGTCCTGTTTGATTGAGGGTAGTATGAGGTGTGGAATACGCATTTAATTTCCTTTTGTTCTGCCCAATCTTGTACTTCCTTACATGAAGAATGTAACACTTTGGATAACATCAGGAGTAGGTATATTAGAAAACCAAAACTATAGCCCTTGCACTGATTTTGCCATCAGCCCTCCAACACTTGGTGGCCACAAGCAAACCGGAGACGACTGCCACTGCTGTGAGGCTGTATAGATATCCCACAGAGGATATGAATGGTCCAATATGATCAACTTGCCATGTAGACAATAAAGTTTTCACTTCGTTGCTATGTAGAGGTGGTGCTTTAGCAGAATGATCTGCTTGTAATTTCAATCTACCCTGGGGACTTTCTGTAAGAATAGTTTCACAAGTTTTTCTGCTTATAGGCCAGCCTTGATCCTGTGCAGCAAAATGCTTCTTTACCTGTGTGGCCTAGGTTTGATGTAACCATTCTCCCAATCAACACCACTGAGGATTTAGGATGATTTCCTGATTTTTAGTTAGCTCATCTACCTTTTGATGCCACTTCGGGGCTGGTTGATTATACCTAGCATGAGCTTTTAGCCACCCATCTTGAAAAGTGTTTTCCTCGCTATATCTAGTAATAATTGCCAATCTTTCTTCCTCCAAACTGGGAATCTATTTACTTCCCAATTGAAGGTTTCCCGCTGGCCCACACAGCATGATTTTTGCTCCATTCTGTGCTGCCAAAACAACTGTTCTTTCTCCTACTTGTGCAGTGTCTGCACCTCCCTCTATCACTTGTTTGCCAGTGATAATAACTTATGCAATGGCCTTATATTGCCATTTACCATTTACCTTTTTTGCTGAAGCATCCATAAACCAAACGGTTTCTGTTGGTGTACCCTCAGTGAAAGTGCATTCGGAATAGGTGAAGGTTTTAAAAGGTTGTTGTAACGCTAAAGGGTCTGTGTTTATGGGCATCTGCAATTTGCAAACCTTAGTGTGTCCGTCAGTTAATTGCATATTTTCTGCAACTCCTGTTAGGTAGGCATAACGTTTTCTGGTAGCAGGGTTTTGTGCAAGTCCTGGGAGAGCAGTCCCCTTGAGGATTGCTTCTAGTAAAGTAGCTAGTCCTCTGGTTTGCACAGGTTGTAAACCAAACGGTTTCTGTTGGTGTACCCTCAGTGAAAGTGCATTCGGAATAGGTGAAGGTTTTAAAAGGTTGTTGTAACGCTAAAGGGTCTGTGTTTATGGGCATCTGCAATTTGCAAACCTTAGTGTGTCCGTCAGTTAATTGCATATTTTCTGCAACTCCTGTTAGGTAGGCATAACGTTTTCTGGTAGCAGGGTTTTGTGCAAGTCCTGGGAGAGCAGTCCCCTTGAGGATTGCTTCTAGTAAAGTAGCTAGTCCTCTGGTTTGCACAGGTTGTCCCTGATTTAGTTTCTCAACTTGTTTTAACTGCTTGGACTAAAGATTGCAGTCCCTTTTCGCATTCAGAGTATTGTCGTTGTGTTTCTTTAAAAGTGGTTGAGCTAAAGGAGAGGTCTTTTTGGCCCATCAGGACCAGCTTGGAACAGGTTTCAGCGAGTAGCGTGTTCAGTGAAACCCCACTTGGCTATGGTAGGGTTGCAGGGCTGTACTGGTCCCAGTGACTGATATATTTTTAATTCTGCAATTAGAGTTTTGACTGCCTCTTTATATTCCAGTTTCGACTCACAGGGTTTGCCTTTCCGTAAGAGTGAGTATAACGGACAGGAAAATTCAGAAAATGCAGGTACATGCTTCCTCCAATATCCTAAAGTTCCCATGGATTGTTGTAATGCCTTCCTTGATTTGGGCATTTGCAGCTCTTCGCTCATTCTTAAGGTATCTGGAGGAATCATAGCTCTGGCTGCTATCCACCAAGTACCTAAAATTTTACTTCTTTACTTGGTCCCTGACATTTTCTGGGTAGAATCTCAATTTTTGCTTTATTTAGTGTTTGTCATGCTGCTGCTGCCGCTTCCCCAACCTTCTCAGGGGACGTTCTGCCAGTCAGAATATCCTTTCTATGTGGCACAATTTCACATCTTGAAGGGAGTGAGACTGTCTGGAAAAGTTCAGCAAGTGCAGCATGAGCGACTGTGGGTTAACGTGGGTCAGGTCTACCCCTGTGGAAGTCTGCTAAAGGTACATTCTGTTGCCTCCCAAGTAAAAGCAAACTTCTCTTTATTCTCCTCCTTTGAGGGAACCATAAAATCTTTCACATCTAGCGCTGCCGTCCATGGGTGTGCAGCTGCTTGCAAAGTACCTGTTACGTTTACGATGTTTTGTACAGCAGGAGTGTGGGGTGTTTGGCACCTCTGCTGTTTCAGCCACCTTATTGTTCTTCCATTAGGGTGGAGTTGCTCACAGTTTTTTCATTGAAGGAGAAAGCATTCTAAGCCCCTCCAGTGGGCAAAACTATAAAAATGCTACGTATAATTAACAAAAGTATCCTGGAACTTGAGCAATTGCATGAACACTTTTTCTTAGATAACAAAGCACAAGCCAAAAGCCAGAACTACAGCCTTTTGAAAATACAGGGCAAATTCTGCTTCTGCCTCTGCAATGCAGAGTTTATGTCTGCAGCAGAAGAGAATGCTGTTGTATATGACTGAATTTCAGATGGTGAGTTCTCTCACTCAGAAATTGTCTTCCTTGGCATTTGTACGTGCCAAATGAGAGCTATGGCTGGTTAACTACAGTAATTCAATCATTCTTACTGAATATGAATGCAGACTGTTTGGGGAACGGCCTCTTTCTCTGTCCTGTCATTATTATTCCCCAAGCATCCGTGGCTGCCTCCTTGGGATAAGATACTGTTTAGATGAAAATCTGGCGTAAGTACAGGTACATAAAAGTCAGAACTGTCTGAGCATCAGTGCAGGGACTAAAGTTGCAGGGAGTCCAGCTGAGTACAAAAAAATCCTTTTTGCTTGCCTTTAAGGAAGAATTCTGCCAACCAGGCTCAATTCCCTTAACCTGATACCAGTCCTGCTGAAAAAACCATCCAGAGTAAAAGGTCAAAATCAGCTGAAATTCTGCCAGGTCTGGTGGGACACACTAAGCCTCATAGAATTAACGTCTATGGGACCGCAGACAAAGTGTACGGCAAAGCAGAAGCGTAAATCTTAGAAAGACTGGTGCCAGAGTACACTGGTGTCTGCAGTTGCCTGTAAATAACTAGAAGAAAGACGAAATAAGCAGCATTTGGGCACTGAAGTGACTGTGTTACAGAGCAGCAAGGCTGGGTGGACTTTGCCGCTCAGCTGCCGAACAGGAGTAGGAGTGGCAAAGCAGCATTTCTGAAAGCAAAGCTTAGTCTTGGGCGGCATGGCAATTAGCAAGGGAGTGCTGCATGGCACTGCTTTCTGAAAATGAACAATTTTTGCTTATCTCTATTCCACACCTGATTTTTTAATGTATTTTTAGCAATATGGAATGCACAGCGTATTATGAGCAAAGCAGTGACTAGATTTTTATGTTGAAAATATTACTTGGAGGTTGTTCTTTCCACAACCTACTCTATGCTCTCACGTAAATAACGTTTTTAAAGACACAGTCCTTCATCTGAGTCTTTCACTGCTTTAGAGGTGATGGTTAGGGTATTACTGTCGAATTATCTAAAGCACTATTACCTTTCCCAAAATAATGAAAATCCAAAGGTTTATGGTTATGAGTTCTGAAAGGTTTGCAGATTCATTTTCTCTAAGATCTCCGTGTCGATTTTAAGGCTCTGTAAAAAGGTTTCAAGGGAGCGTTTTCTAGGACCCCAAAATTTGCATTTGTGATTTTTGAAATGCCAGTTACCTGGAAAGAATAAGGAGAAAAAACAATTTGCTCTGAAATAACGCTCCCAATTAATGTTTGTAAGTGAACTTACGCAGCACATTCTGTTTTTAGAGTCATCCAAGGTATGAACCAAAGAAATCATTGCTGTGTTTTATAGGTGTAGCATATGGGTATATGTTTGGTTTTACATGTATGTAAAAGTAAATTAGCCAAAGGAAAGGAGCAATCTGATCGAACATCAAAGTTATCCCTGCTGTGAGTAGGGGATTGAACTAGATACGCTCCTGAGGTCCCTTCCAACCAGAATTATTCAGTTATTTTAACTTGCTTTTCTGTTATGTTTAACAAAAGTTCCTGCAGGAAAGATGCCACTATACCTGATCTGCTTTAGTAAATGCAAACGTTTTCACTGAACAGGTTGTCTGCTATGGCAGTTTTTTCAATTTATTTTTTATTAAATAAAATGAAATGGTGTTTATGTAGTGCTCTGCGTCCCTCCCAGAGAAACTGTGCTCCTAGCAGTGAAATGTACTCCAGGTTTTTTGATGCCTGGCAATTTTTTCACCATTCTTTTTTTATCCCACCAGCATGAGGAATGAAGTACCGCCTGGCGTTCCCTGCACGGAGCTGGGCTCTGTTAACGTCACTGGATTTCCTCCGGCACGGCACGCGGGTGCAGGGGCTTTGGACGTCGAGTGTGGGGTTGGTTCTGGAAAAGCAGGTGCTGTTTGCTTAGGGAAGAAGAGACTCTGTTAGTCATTACTCCTGCGCAGATCTTGCAAAAAAAGGGAGGTATCTTTGTGACCATCTCTCTAAAAACTGTTGGGGTGGAGAAGTGCTCCTGTACGGCACCTCCCCAGCGATACGGTCTCGGCTTGCACCACGGAAGGCCTTTGTCCGTATATGTTTAAATAAGAAGGGAAAATAAACCGCGTCCTGATTGCAATAGTATTTGTGCGTGCGCTCTAAATTGTCTAGTGTGTGAAATTCAGCAGCTTCAGTTCCGGCAGCTGTTCCCGGCGGGCCAGGGGAAGGCGGCGAGCGGGGCCGGGGCCGG